>OX328130.1:80556237-80976237 GCA_946811695.1 Gonocerus acuteangulatus | reverse complement strand
TCAAGTAGTGTACATTCTCAGATCGCACTCATGAAGCATTCTTATATTAACCAGCCGTTGTTCTCAAGTAGTGTACATTCTTAGATCGCACTCATCAAGCATTCTTATATTAACCAGCCGTAGTTCTCAAGTAGTGTACATTCTCAAGTCGCACTCATGAAGCATTCTTATATTAACCAGCCGTAGTTCTGAAGTAGTGTACATTCTCAGGTCGCACTCATGAACCATTCTTATATTAACCAGCCGTAATTCTGAAGTAGTACATTCTCAGGTCGCACTCATGAAGCATTCTTATATTAACCAGCCGTAGTTCTGAAGTAGTGTACATTCTCAGTTCGCACTCATGAACCATTCTTATATTAACCAGCCGTAGTTCTGAAGTAGTGTACATTCTCAGGTCGCACTCATGAACCATTCTTATATTAACCAGCCGTAGTTCTCAAGTAGTGTACATTCTCAGATCGAACTCATGAAGCATTCTTATATTAACCAGCCGTAGTTCTGAAGTAGTGTACATTCTCAAGGTCGCACACATGAAGCATTCTTATATTAACCAGCCGTAGTTCTGAAGTAGTGTACATTCTCAGGTCGCACTCATGAACCATTCTTATATTAACCAGCCGTAATTCTGAAGTAGTGTACATTTTAGGACGCACTCATGAACCGTTCTTATATTAACCAGCCGTAGTTCTCAAGTAGTGTACATTCTCAGGTCGCACTCATGAACCATTCTTATATTTACCAGCCGTAGTTCTGAAGTAGTGTTCATTCTCAGGTCGCACTCATGAACCATTCTTATATTAACCAGCCGTAATTCCGAACTAGTGTACATTCTCAGGTCGCACTCATGAAGCATTCTTATATTAACCAGCCGTAGTTCTCAAGTAGTGTACATTCTCAGGTCCACTCATGAACCATTCTTATATTAACCAGCCGTAGTTCTGAACTAGTGTACATTCTCAGGTCGCACTCATGAAGCATTCTTATATTAACCAGCCGTAGTTCTGAACTAGTGTACATTCTCAGGTCGCACTCATGAACCATTCTTATATTAACCAGCCGTAGTTCTGAAGTAGTGTACATTCTCAGGTCGCACTCATGAACCATTCTTATATTAACCAGCCGTAGTTCTGAAGTAGTGTACATTCTCAGGTCGCACTCATGAACCATTCTTATATTAACCAGCCGTAGTTCTCAAGTAGTGTACATTCTCAGGTCGTACTCATGAACCATTCTTATATTAACCAGCCGTAGTTCTCAAGTAGTGTACATTCTCAGATCGCACTCATGAAGCATTCTTATATTAACCAGCGGTAGTTCTCAAGTAGTGTACATTCTCAGGTCGCACTCATGAAGCATTCTTATATTAACCAGCCGTAGTTCTGAAGTAGTGTTCATTCTCAGGTCGCACTCATGAACCATTCTTATATTAACCAGCCGTAATTCCGAACTAGTGTACATTCTCAGGTCGCACTCATGAACCATTCTTATATTAACCAGCCGTAGTTCTGAAGTAGTGTACATTCTCAGGTCGCACTCATGAAGCATGCTTATATTAACCAGCCGTAGTTCTCAAGTAGTGTACATTCTCAGGTCGCACTCATGAACCATTCTTATATTAACCAGCCGTAGTTCTGAACTAGTGTACATTCTCAGGTCGCACTCATGAAGCATTCTTATATTAACCAGCCGTAGTTCTGAACTAGTGTACATTCTCAGGTCGCACTCATGAAGCACTCTTATATTAACCAGCCGTAGTTCTGAACTAGTGTACATTCTCAGGTCGCACTCATGAACCATTCTTATATTAACCAGCCGTAGTTCTGAACTAGTGTACATTCTCAGGTCGCACTCATGAACCATTCTTATATTAACCAGCCGTAGTTCTGAAGTAGTGTACATTCTCAGATCGCACTCATGAAGCATTCTTATATTAACCAGCCGTAGTTCTGAAGTAGAGTTCATTCTCAGGTCGCACTCATGAACCATTCTTATATTAACCAGCCGTAGTTCTGAAGTAGTGTACATTCTCAGGTCGCACTCATGAACCATTCTTATATTAACCAGCCGTAATTCTGAAGTAGTGTACATTCTCACGTCGCACTCATGAAGCATTCTTATATTAACCAGCCGTAGTTCTGAAGTAGTGTACATTCTCAGTTCGCACTCATGAACCATTCTTATATTAACCAGCCGTAGTTCTCAAGTAGTGTACATTCTCAGGTCGCACTCATGAACCATTCTTATATTAACCAGCCGTAATTATGAAGTAGTGTACATTCTCAGGTCGCACTCATGAACCATTCTTATATTAACCAGCCGTAGTTCTGAAGTAGTGTACATTCTCAGGTCGCACTCATGAACCATTCTTATATTAACCAGCCGTAGTTCTGAAGTAGTGTACATTCTCAGGTCGCACTCATGAACCATTCTTATATTAACCAGCCGTAGTTCTCAAGTAGTGTACATTCTCAGGTCGCACTCATGAACCATTCTTATATTAACCAGCCGTAGTTCTCAAGTAGTGTACATTCTCAGGTCGCACTCATGAAGCATTCTTATATTAACCAGCCGTAGTTCTGAAGTAGTGTTCATTCTCAGGTCGCACTCATGAACCATTCTTATATTAACCAGCCGTAATTCCGAACTAGTGTACATTCTCAGGTCGCACTCATGAAGCATTCTTATATTAACCAGCCGTAGTTCTGAAGTAGTGTACATTCTCAGGTCGCACTCATGAAGCATTCTTATATTAACCAGCCGTAGTTCTCAAGTAGTGTACATTCTCAGGTCGCACTCATGAACCATTCTTATATTAACCAGCCGTAGTTCTGAACTAGTGTACATTCTCAGGTCGCACTCATGAAGCATTCTTATATTAACCAGCCGTAGTTCTGAACTAGTGTACATTCTCAGGTCGCACTCATGAACCATTCTTATATTAACCAGCCGTAGTTCTGAAGTAGTGTACATTCTCAGATCGCACTCATGAAGCATTCTTATATTAACCAGCCGTAGTTCTGAAGTAGAGTTCATTCTCAGGTCGCACTCATGAACCATTCTTATATTAACCAGCCGTAGTTCTGAAGTAGTGTACATTCTCAGGTCGCACTCATGAACCATTCTTATATTAACCAGCCGTAATTCTGAAGTAGTGTACATTCTCAGGTCGCACTCATGAAGCATTCTTATATTAACCAGCCGTAGTTCTGAAGTAGTGTTCATTCTCAGGTCGCACTCATGAACCATTCTTATATTAACCAGCCGTAATTCCGAACTAGTGTACATTCTCAGGTCGCACTCATGAACCATTCTTATATTAACCAGCCGTAGTTCTGAAGTAGTGTACATTCTCAGGTCGCACTCATGAAGCATTCTTATATTAACCAGCCGTAGTTCTCAAGTAGTGTACATTCTCAGGTCGCACTCATGAACCATTCTTATAAAACCAGCCGTAGTTCTGAACTAGTGTACATTCTCAGGTCGCACTCATGAAGCATTCTTATATTAACCAGCCGTAGTTCTGAACTAGTGTACATTCTCAGGTCGCACTCATGAAGCACTCTTATATTAACCAGCCGTAGTTCTGAAATAGTGTACATTCTCAGGTCGCACTCATGAACCATTCTTATATTAACCAGCCGTAGTTCTGAACTAGTGTACATTCTCAGGTCGCACTCATGAACCATTCTTATATTAACCAGCCGTAGTTCTGAAGTAGTGTACATTCTCAGATCGCACTCATGAAGCATTCTTATATTAACCAGCCGTAGTTCTGAAGTAGAGTTCATTCTCAGGTCGCACTCATGAACCATTCTTATATTAACCAGCCGTAGTTCTGAAGTAGTGTACATTCTCAGGTCGCACTCATGAACCATTCTTATATTAACCAGCCGTAATTCTGAAGTAGTGTACATTCTCACGTCGCACTCATGAAGCAGTCTTATATTAACCAGCCGTAGTTCTGAAGTAGTGTACATTCTCAGTTCGCACTCATGAACCATTCTTATATTAACCAGCCGTAGTTCTCAAGTAGTGTACATTCTCAGGTCGCACTCATGAACCATTCTTATATTAACCAGCCGTAATTATGAAGTAGTGTACATTCTCACGTCGCACTCATGAAGCAGTCTTATATTAACCAGCCGTAGTTCTGAAGTAGTGTACATTCTCAGTTCGCACTCATGAACCATTCTTATATTAACCAGCCGTAGTTCTCAAGTAGTGTACATTCTCAGGTCGCACTCATGAACCATTCTTATATTAACCAGCCGTAATTATGAAGTAGTGTACATTCTCAGGTCGCACTCATGAACCATTCTTATATTAACCAGCCGTAGTTCTGAAGTAGTGTACATTCTCAGGTCGCACTCATGAACCATTCTTATATTAACCAGCCGTAGTTCTGAAGTAGTGTACATTCTCAGGTCGCACTCATGAACCATTCTTATATTAACCAGCCGTAGTTCTCAAGTAGTGTACATTCTCAGGTCGCACTCATGAACCATTCTTATATTAACCAGCCGTAGTTCTCAAGTAGTGTACATTCTCAGGTCGCACTCATGAAGCATTCTTATATTAACCAGCCGTAGTTCTGAAGTAGTGTTCATTCTCAGGTCGCACTCATGAACCATTCTTATATTAACCAGCCGTAATTCCGAACTAGTGTACATTCTCAGGTCGCACTCATGAAGCATTCTTATATTAACCAGCCGTAGTTCTGAAGTAGTGTACATTCTCAGGTCGCACTCATGAAGCATTCTTATATTAACCAGCCGTAGTTCTCAAGTAGTGTACATTCTCAGGTCGCACTCATGAACCATTCTTATATTAACCAGCCGTAGTTCTGAACTAGTGTACATTCTCAGGTCGCACTCATGAAGCATTCTTATATTAACCAGCCGTAGTTCTGAACTAGTGTACATTCTCAGGTCGCACTCATGAAGCACTCTTATATTAACCAGCCGTAGTTCTGAACTAGTGTACATTCTCAGGTCGCACTCATGAACCATTCTTATATTAACCAGCCGTAGTTCTGAACTAGTGTACATTCTCAGGTCGCACTCATGAACCATTCTTATATTAACCAGCCGTAGTTCTGAAGTAGTGTACATTCTCAGATCGCACTCATGAAGCATTCTTATATTAACCAGCCGTAGTTCTGAAGTAGAGTTCATTCTCAGGTCGCACTCATGAACCATTCTTATATTAACCAGCCGTAGTTCTGAAGTAGTGTACATTCTCAGGTCGCACTCATGAACCATTCTTATATTAACCAGCCGTAATTCTGAAGTAGTGTACATTCTCAGGTCGCACTCATGAAGCATTCTTATATTAACCAGCCGTAGTTCTGAAGTAGTGTACATTCTCAGTTCGCACTCATGAACCATTCTTATATTAACCAGCCGTAGTTCTCAAGTAGTGTACATTCTCAGGTCGCACTCATGAACCATTCTTATATTAACCAGCCGTAATTATGAAGTAGTGTACATTCTCAGGTCGCACTCATGAACCATTCTTATATTAACCAGCCGTAGTTCTGAAGTAGTGTACATTCTCAGGTCGCTCTCATGAACCATTCTTATATTAACCAGCCGTAGTTCTGAAGTAGTGTACATTCTCAGGTCGCACTCATGAAGCATTCGTATATTAACCAGCCGTAGTTCTGAAGTAGTGTACATTCTAAGGTCACACTCATGAAGCATTCTTATATTAACCAGCCGTAGTTTTGAAGTAGTGTACATTCTCAGGTCGCACTCATGAACCATTCTTATATTAACCAGCCGTAGTTCTGAACTAGTGTACATTCTTAGGTCGCACTCATGAACCATTCTTATATTAACCAGCCGTAGTTCTGAACTAGTGAACATTCTCAGGTCGCACTCATGAACCATTCTTATATTAACCAGCCGTAGTTCTGAACTAGTGTACATTCTCAGGTCGCACTCACGAACCATTCTTATATTTACCAGCCGTAGTTCTCAAGTAGTGTACATTCTCAGGTCGCACTCATGAACCATTCTTATAAAACCAGCCGTAGTTCTGAACTAGTGTACATTCTCAGGTCGCACTCATGAAGCATTCTTATATTAACCAGCCGTAGTTCTGAACTAGTGTACATTCTCAGGTCGCACTCATGAAGCACTCTTATATTAACCAGCCGTAGTTCTGAACTAGTGTACATTCTCAGGTCGCACTCATGAACCATTCTTATATTAACCAGCCGTAGTTCTGAACTAGTGTACATTCTCAGGTCGCACTCATGAACCATTCTTATATTAACCAGCCGTAGTTCTGAAGTAGTGTACATTCTCAGATCGCACTCATGAAGCATTCTTATATTAACCAGCCGTAGTTCTGAAGTAGAGTTCATTCTCAGGTCGCACTCATGAACCATTCTTATATTAACCAGCCGTAGTTCTGAAGTAGTGTACATTCTCAGGTCGCACTCATGAACCATTCTTATATTAACCAGCCGTAATTCTGAAGTAGTGAACATTCTCACGTCGCACTCATGAAGCAGTCTTATATTAACCAGCCGTAGTTCTGAAGTAGTGTACATTCTCAGTTCGCACTCATGAACCATTCTTATATTAACCAGCCGTAGTTCTCAAGTAGTGTACATTCTCAGGTCGCACTCATGAACCATTCTTATATTAACCAGCCGTAATTATGAAGTAGTGTACATTCTCACGTCGCACTCATGAAGCAGTCTTATATTAACCAGCCGTAGTTCTGAAGTAGTGTACATTCTCAGTTCGCACTCATGAACCATTCTTATATTAACCAGCCGTAGTTCTCAAGTAGTGTACATTCTCAGGTCGCACTCATGAACCATTCTTATATTAACCAGCCGTAATTATGAAGTAGTGTACATTCTCAGGTCGCACTCATGAACCATTCTTATATTAACCAGCCGTAGTTCTGAAGTAGTGTACATTCTCAGGTCGCACTCATGAACCATTCTTATATTAACCAGCCGTAGTTCTGAAGTAGTGTACATTCTCAGGTCGCACTCATGAACCATTCTTATATTAACCAGCCGTAGTTCTCAAGTAGTGTACATTCTCAGGTCGCACTCATGAACCATTCTTATATTAACCAGCCGTAGTTCTCAAGTAGTGTACATTCTCAGGTCGCACTCATGAAGCATTCTTATATTAACCAGCCGTAGTTCTGAAGTAGTGTTCATTCTCAGGTCGCACTCATGAACCATTCTTATATTAACCAGCCGTAATTCCGAACTAGTGTACATTCTCAGGTCGCACTCATGAAGCATTCTTATATTAACCAGCCGTAGTTCTGAAGTAGTGTACATTCTCAGGTCGCACTCATGAAGCATTCTTATATTAACCAGCCGTAGTTCTCAAGTAGTGTACATTCTCAGGTCGCACTCATGAACCATTCTTATATTAACCAGCCGTAGTTCTGAACTAGTGTACATTCTCAGGTCGCACTCATGAAGCATTCTTATATTAACCAGCCGTAGTTCTGAACTAGTGTACATTCTCAGGTCGCACTCATGAAGCACTCTTATATTAACCAGCCGTAGTTCTGAACTAGTGTACATTCTCAGGTCGCACTCATGAACCATTCTTATATTAACCAGCCGTAGTTCTGAACTAGTGTACATTCTCAGGTCGCACTCATGAACCATTCTTATATTAACCAGCCGTAGTTCTGAAGTAGTGTACATTCTCAGATCGCACTCATGAAGCATTCTTATATTAACCAGCCGTAGTTCTGAAGTAGAGTTCATTCTCAGGTCGCACTCATGAACCATTCTTATATTAACCAGCCGTAGTTCTGAAGTAGTGTACATTCTCAGGTCGCACTCATGAACCATTCTTATATTAACCAGCCGTAATTCTGAAGTAGTGTACATTCTCAGGTCGCACTCATGAAGCATTCTTATATTAACCAGCCGTAGTTCTGAAGTAGTGTACATTCTCAGTTCGCACTCATGAACCATTCTTATATTAACCAGCCGTAGTTCTCAAGTAGTGTACATTCTCAGGTCGCACTCATGAACCATTCTTATATTAACCAGCCGTAATTATGAAGTAGTGTACATTCTCAGGTCGCACTCATGAACCATTCTTATATTAACCAGCCGTAGTTCTGAAGTAGTGTACATTCTCAGGTCGCTCTCATGAACCATTCTTATATTAACCAGCCGTAGTTCTGAAGTAGTGTACATTCTCAGGTCGCACTCATGAAGCATTCGTATATTAACCAGCCGTAGTTCTGAAGTAGTGTACATTCTAAGGTCACACTCATGAAGCATTCTTATATTAACCAGCCGTAGTTTTGAAGTAGTGTACATTCTCAGGTCGCACTCATGAACCATTCTTATATTAACCAGCCGTAGTTCTGAACTAGTGTACATTCTTAGGTCGCACTCATGAACCATTCTTATATTAACCAGCCGTAGTTCTGAACTAGTGAACATTCTCAGGTCGCACTCATGAACCATTCTTATATTAACCAGCCGTAGTTCTGAACTAGTGTACATTCTCAGGTCGCACTCACGAACCATTCTTATATTTACCAGCCGTGGTTCTCAAGTAGTGTACATTCTCAGGTCGCACTCATGAACCATTCTTATATTAACCAGCCGTAGTTCTGAAGTAGTGTACATTCTCAGGTCGCACTCATGAACCATTCTTATATTAACCAGCCGTAGTTCTGAAGTACTGTACATTCTCAGGTCGCACTCATGTACCATTCTTATATTAACCAGCCGTCGTTCTCAAGTAGTTTACATTCTCAGATCGCACTCATTAAGCATTCTTATATTAACCAGCCGTAGTTCTGAAGTAGTGTACATTCTCAGGTCGCACTCATGAACCATTCTTTTATTAACCAGCCGTAGTTCTGAAGTAGTGTACATTCTCAGGTCGCACTCATGAACCATTCTTATATTAACCAGCCGTAGTTCTGAACTAGTGTACATTCTCAGGTCGCACTCATGAACCATTCTTATATTAACCAGCCGTAGTTCTGAACTAGTGTACATTCTCAAGTCGCACTCATGAACCATTCTTATATTAACCAGCCGTAGTTCTGAAGTAGTGTACATTCTCAGGTCGCACTCATGAACCATTCTTATATTAACCAGCCGTAGTTCTGAAGTAGTGTACATTCTCAGGTCGCACTCATGAACCATTCTTATATTAACCAGCCGTAGTTCTGAAGTAGTGTACATTCTCAGGTCGCACTCATGAACCATTCTTATATTAACCAGCCGTAGTTCTGAACTAGTGTACATTCTCAGGTCGCACTCATGAACCATTCTTATATTAACCAGCCGTAGTTCTGAAGTAGTGTACACTCTCAGGTCGCACTCATGAAGCATTCTTATATTAACCAGCCGTAGTTCTGAACTAGTGGACATTCTCAGGTCGCACTCACGAACCATTCTTATATTAACCAGCCGTGGTTCTCAAGTAGTGTACATTCTCAGGTCGCACTCACGAACCATTCTTATATTAACCATCCGTAGTTCTGAAGCGGTGTACATTCTCAGGTCGCACTCATGAACCATTCTTATATTAACCAGCCGTAGTTCTGAACTAGTGTACATTCTCAGGTCGCACTCATGAACCATTCTTATATTAACCATCCGTAGTTCTGAAGCAGTGTACATTCTCAGGTCGCACTCATGAACCATTCTTATATTAACCAGCCGTAGTTCTGAACTAGTGTACATTCTCAGGTCGCACTCATGAACCATTCTTATATTAACCAGCCGTAGTTCTGAAGTAGTGTACATTCTCAGGTCGCACTCATGAAGCATTCTTATATTAACCAGCCGTAGTTCTGAAGTAGTGTACATTCTCAGGTCGCACTCATGAAGCATTCTTGTATTACCCAGCCGTAGTTCTGAACTAGTGTACATTCTCAGGTCGCACTCATGAAGCAGTCTTGTATTAACCAGCCGTAGTTCTGAAGTAGTGTACATTCTCAGGTCGCACTCATGAAGCATTCGTATATTAACCAGCCGTAGTTCTGAAGTAGTGTACATTCTCAGGTCACACTCATGAAGCATTCTTATATTAACCAGCCGTAGTTTTGAAGTAGTGTACATTCTCAGGTCGCACTCATGAACCATTCTTATATTAACCAGCCGTAGTTCTGAAGTAGTGTACATTCTCAGGTCGCACTCATGAACCATTCCTCGTAATTTACCTAGATCGGGTCTTTTTGCGAAGACCACATCTAGTCACTAAGTAGCAGTAGTGATTTTAGCAGTGGTTCAGCGGACTCCAATGGGCAATTCTAATGGTTCTTGCTGGGAGTAAATTAACCTTCAACAGTGAATTAGCGTTTGTTTGTTAATGTTAGTGAAAAAGCGATTGGTTTCATGCTCGCAAAAATTAATAGAATTCTATTAATTTTAGCGAGTTGGACTGATTAGAGTTTTCCTATCTTCTTGAGCGAGCGGAAAGGCATTGCACGTATGCCCATAATGCTAAATAAATGTAAAATATCCGAAAAGAGAGGGAAAAAAGGGAATAACATATGTGTATTTACAAATACCATAGTTTATGTTATCCTTCATTACCACCAAAACAGTTAACTTTAATGCTTAATAACTTTTTCCTTATTAAGAGCTACATTTTATTTTAACTGGTTCGTTTTTAGGGCACCTGAACACAACATAGAACCAACGGGCCAAAAAATCAGGGAGGAGGCCCTTAATTTAACAATTACTATTGATTTTGATCATATTAACCTTTTAGCACTTTCCTCCGAAGGAAAGTAGCTATTGAGGTTGGACTCATGACGGAATTTTTGAAAAATTTCTTCAAATCTTTATCGATCCTACCTAGTAGACACCGAAAATGACCCCCGTTAAAATTTATATATATATATATATATATATATATATATATATATATATATATATGCATATATATATATGTGTCTGTTAACACGATAGCGGCCAGAGTTTTTGTTTTTTCGTCACGAAACTTGGTATATAGCATTCAATTAGCAAACGATTGAACGAGTTCGTTAACCACCAAAGTCGGTCCACCGGAAGGGGGGGTTTACCCCGAACCCAAAACACTAATTTGACTATGTCAGCCGTAATATTTGTTATATTTCAACAAAACTTGGTATTCGTAGTGGTAATATAGAGAGAAAAGTGAGATATAAAAATGAACTAGATCGGTTCATTAGAAGGGGGGGGGGGGTTTACTCCGGATCCACAATACCAATTCGCCACTACCAGCCGTGATTTTTGGTATATTTCGACGAAACTCGGTATTCTTAGTGGTAATCTACAGGTAAATATGTGTTGTAAAAATAAACTAAATCGGTTCATTAGGAGGGGGGGTTTACTCCGGACCCACAATACCAATTCCGGTCGTAATTTCTGCTGTATTGTAACGAAACGCGGTATACGTCGTGGGTAACTCATGAGAAAGAAGTGTTGTAAAAATGAGCTGAATCGGTCAATCGGAAAGCGGGGGTTTAATTTGTAATATATTTCAATAGAAAAGCCCGTCAGACGTAGGTTCACAAAGCCGCCGCAAGGAGCGCTTTCTACCACTAGAGTGACTGTATCCTGTTCCTGCGTTAGATCAAAATACGATAATATGAGGTTTTTTGTATTTATTACGTAGTGTAATAGGTACCATGTGTAAACATAACTCTGGAAGCAAATTATTAATTGATCAGTTACTCATTACAAATTTAAAAGAGAACTATTCATGTTTTTATTTTATTTATGTAGGATATTTTAAGCAAATTGTTCTGGAAAGCAATCTACACTACCCAAATTCTGAGGAAAGTGCTTAGTTATGCAGCTCCTGCGTGACGGACTTTTTATTAATAATGCGGGTCTGTTTGCGAAGAGCACATCCAGTTACTTTGAAGTAGCTGTCGTGATTTTAAACAGTGATTTTGGTGCTTACGGATTAGTTTACAGGTTCTTTGCAGGTTATATATTCCTTACTTACACGTTATCTAATATTAGAAACCATATTATATAAATATAGTAATCAAAAGTTAATATAGTAATCAAAAGTATTTAAAATCACTGCAATCACTACTAAAAGTAACTTTTTTTACTACTAGATTTATATAATATGGCTTTTAACTAACCCTCAGATAACTTCTATTTGTAATACTTTTAGGCTTGTAAAGCATAAATAAAGATAAGCAGAATATATTTATGCAATCAATATTTATTATTAAAAGTCCGAATCGCAGGAACTGCATCATCTTAGCGCGGTTCCGTTCATATCCCTATTGTCATTTGAAAAGCTTAGAATAGAAACAGATAATATTTGGTTCGGCCTTTGTTCAAAGGGGTTTATGACTTTACCTGGTCGGGTCCACCAGACCCCAGAATCCTCTTCTAGAGATACTTATTACTTATTTCATACGTTCATAAATATCAACATTTTTCACGTTTTCTTGTGTTCCTCTACTATAGTAATAATTTTACAGATAAAATCAATTAAAAAATAAAATAAAAAAACCAACAGCATAAAGGCAAGTGAAAATATTCAAAAGACGTCATCGAATCTCTTTCTCTTGGCAAGCTATATTTCTAACAATGAATTGTTTTTCTTATTTTGCCTAATCTGTTTTATTGTCAAATACATTATCCAACTATAAGCAATTAAAAAATAATAAGGAATAAAAACAGACAAAAAGAACAGTTCGAATAAACGGAATCAATTACTTCAAAGTTTAAGCAAGGTTACACCATTTAGTAAGCTTTCGAATGTAACCTTTCGCTTCCCAAGATTTTCAACCGTTTTCGAGATATTAATGAAAGTATACGAAGTTTCCAAAATTTTCATTATTCATTTCATTCTAGCAACAGAATGTTCCCAAAACTTTTCATGTCTGTTAAAAAAATTTTTCATCTCCAAACGTAACCAAAATTGCAACATGTTATTTTTGATGAAATTCGAACGTGGAGAAAATGTTTGAACTGAATCCCATGATTTTAAGTACCCAAACCAAAAACGTTATTCAACAACTATTTTCCCAATTTTCTCAAAACCGGTTAAAACTATCGCCTTAAAAATGGTTTCATTCGTTTTCCTAGGCCAAGAAGCCTATAAAACGAGCACTTGCAAGCATATGATGTAAGCGGAACGATTTTTTTCGCGCGATATTCGCTCCAAAAACCATGTCCCAATGAGCGGATTTTGCTGGTCAACGAATTTGACATTCAAATTAGACGAAAGATTTTTGTACGAAATTTCATCAAAATCGGACCATTATTGAGCTGTCAGGGCCGCGAACAGACATATATATATATATATATATATATATATATATATATATATATATATATATATATATATATATATATATATAATATGTAAATATATACATATATATATATATATATATTACATATAAATATATACATATATATATATATATATATATATATATATATATATATATATATATATATATATATATATATATATATATATATATATATATACAAATTTTAACCATTCATTTTCGTTTTTTTCTGTCTCTAAGGGTTCGGAAAAGCAAAATTTTCTAGTCGGCACTTCCGGATTGTTTCATGAGATCAACCTTATAAGCGGGGTTCCTCCCTATGAAGGGAGGGAGGAACCGCGCTAAAAAGGTTAATATTATAAAAATCAATGGTAATTGTGAAGTTTAGGGGCCTCCACACCGATTTTTTCGTCCAATGTTTCTATAACGTATTTATATTTTATATTTATTTCGCATTATGGGCATGTTTGCTATGCGTATCCGCTCACTACGCTCGCTCAAGAAGATATCAAAACTCTAGGCATTCCATCTCGCTAAAATTAATATAATTCTATTAATTTTTGCGAGATGGATTGACTTGATTGTTAAAGTTTACTTTACTACTAGCAACAACCAATAGAATTGCCCATACGGATAGCCAATAGAAAAGCAAACGAGTTGTGCGCATGCGTTGAATCACTGTTATAATCACTACAGATACTTCACAAGTAACTGGATGTGGTCTTCGCAAACTGAACCAATATTGCTTTCCTTTATCAAGTATGGGTTATAACCTCAGATAACGTTTCAAGTAGTAATAGATAACCAGCAAAGAACCTGTAATCTAATCAGTAATCATATCAGCGAGTAAGAGTAACTGTTATAAATCACTACTGCTACATCAAAAGTAACTGGCTGTGGTCTTGGCAAAAGACCCGTCTATCCTTCGTCGAGGAAGGAAGGGGGTCAGGAATACACCCCCTCCCCTCCCCGGGATAGAAGGGGGGAGGTACCCCAATCCTTGAAAGGAGGAAGGGGAGGGGAGGCACCCCCCCTTCTTGAGGGGGATTTCAAAGGAGGCTCGTGGGATATCTACAATTTATTTTCATCCGACAGCTGATATTCCGAAACTCCTCCTCACAGCAAATCCTGGCTATTCTATCCAGCCAATATTCCTGCAGAGAAAGTAAAGGCAATGTTTACAATATTTAATTCCCGATATATTCTCTTCTTCAACAACAAACAAGCAAGAAATATCAAAGGATTATATAAAACATCAGAACGTTCTAAATTTAAGGACAAAAAAGTCCGACTCGCAGGAACTGCATCATCTTAGCGCGGTTCCGTTCTTATCCGAAGTGCGATTAGTAAAGGAATAGTAGCAGCTATCGGTAGGTTTTGATCTTTCGTTAAAAATATAAAATAAAATCTCAAAGAGAAGGAAGCTTAAAGAGCCACATATGGAAACTGGCAGTTTTCTTAGCGGATGGGACTCTCCCGTCATCGCGACGCTCACTCTAGGAAAACTCTATTACCAATATGATTCTTATTTTCTCAGCTTTAATGAAATACTCATTCCACCGTTAAATAAACTTAAAAAACAAAAGTGAGGTAGGAAAGTGACACAACTTTCGTAGTTTTAAGCACTTACTTCTCCGACTGACATTGCCCTATCGAAATTTGCTTCAGAATATTTTTTTTAGAGAATTTAGTAAGCTTTTGAATGGTTAAATCGTACTTCCCACGATTTCTTAACTGTTTTGAAGATATTAAGGGGGGAAAATGGTGCTAATACCTACTGATAGCTGCTATATTCCTTCACTAATCGCACTTGAGATAAGAACGGATCCGCGCTAAGATGAAGCAGTTCCTGCGGGTCGGACTTTTTTTTTGTCAGACAAATTAATGTATTATGTTTATATTATAATATAAATATTATGTTTATAAGAAGAGCAAATCACTTTAATTGCGGTGTAAAATATTGTTGCTAGCTAAATCTAAGTATTATATAAGCTCATAAGGAAAAAATGGTGCTAATGGCTCAGATTTCGATATACCATAAAAGAAAAAAAAATTAAGAACAATATACAAAGATTCCGAAGTATTTCATGTCTGTTAATAAAATATTTTATTCTAATCCCAATAACGCAACACTTATACCCAAATACACTTTTTTTAGGTACCTATTTAATACGTATAAAATAAGGTTATAATGAGCAATCCGCTGTGGCATACACCAAGTACTACCACCGTGTGGAGTGCAACTAGTATAGACCGGTACGTCTGTACCACTGTGGTATGTAAAGAGTGGCTGTTCTGATACTGGCAAAAATTAGAAATCCTACATTCCTAAAGTTGTTTGGAGGCTTATCTTTATGACTCTAGACAAGGACTTGAAGATGACGAGGGTACACAGGGAGACGAGGGTATCTGGGGACAGGGAAAACGCCCCCCACCCTAAGCCTCCAAGCTCCTCACCTTCGAATTCATATGGTTTCGTTCAATGAATTTAAAAAAAAAAAATTATTAAATAGATAAAAACTTCTGAAAATAGGGAATACCAAAAACAATTCTAAAGAACGAAATCAACACCAGTACACTAATCTAGATATTCATAGGGCATCTTCGAATTCCAAGATACCGTTGAAACAAAATATTGTTTCTATTTATACGTATCCTGTTTTATTGAATAATACATTTGACTACTATAAGCAATCACAAAAATAACGAGCAGTTCAAATGAACGAAATTACCTATGTTTTAAGCACTTATTTCTCCAAATATGACCATCCCATCGCAAATGTCTTCAAAACATTTTTTGTAGGAAATTTAGTAACCTTTCGAATGGTAATCTTTTGCTTGCCAAGATTCCAAACTGTTTTCGTGATATTAATGAAAATATACGAAGTTCCCAAAACTTTTCATGTCTAAAAATGAAATATTTTATTTTAATCCTTCCTTTACTCCAAACGTAACCAAATTTTCAACATATTAGTTTTGATAAAATTCAAACATGGAGAAAATGTTTCAACTGAAGCCCATGATTCTAAGTACCAAAATCAAAGACAAAAAGAACAGTTCGAATAAGCAAAATCAATTACTTTAAAGTTTTATGCACTTGTTTCTCCGATTGACATCGCCTAATCAAAACTTTCAATAGAACCTTTTTTGTAGAGCATTTAGTAAGCATTCTAATGGTAATCTTTTGTTTCACAAGATTATCAACCTTTTTCGAGATATTAAGGAAAGTATACAAAGTTACCAAAACTTTTCATGTCTGTTCATAAAATATTTTATTCTAACCCTTCCTTAACTCCAAACGTAACATAACTTTCTACATATTAGTTTTAATGAAAGTAGAACATGCAGATAATGTTTCAACTGAATCCCGTGATTCTAAGTACCCAAACCAAAAACGGTATTCAAAAACTATTTTTCCAATTTTCTCGAAAACGGTTAAAGCTATCGCCTTGAAAATGGTTTCATTCGTTTTCCTAGCCGAAGAAGCCTATAAAAAGAGTACTTACAAGCTTATGAACTCAAAAACGTAAGCGTTACGATTTTTTCTGCGCGAATTTCGCCCCAAACGCCATCTTCCAGTGGGCGGATTTTGCTGGTTAACGAACTTGACCTTTCAAATTGGACGACTGATTTTTGTACCAAATTTCATTAAAATCGGACCATCAGGGAAGCCAGAAATGAGCGAACAGACAAATATATATACATATATATATATATATACAAATTTGAACCACCGTTATTTTCGGTCTCTAGGGGTTCTGAAACGCGAAATTTTCTTGTCGGCACTTCCGTATTGTTTCATTGTATCAACCTTATAAGCGGGGTTCCTCCCTATGGGGGAGGGAGGAACCGCGCTAAAAAGGATTTTTATTTTCGTCAAAAACAGTTTGCTTTTATAGGTAGGCAAACTAATGAATCCATTTTTAGGGCGATATCTCGAACCGTTTCTGAGAAAATTGGAAAACATATTTTTTTAACTCATCTTGGGTTTGGTTACTTAGAATCGTCGGATTTAACTGATGTTTTTCCCCCTTTTTTATTGTTTCTTTTTTTTTTTTTTAAATGAATTGACGAGTAAAATGAGTATCCTTATTTCTATATTGACTTATAGAGCTTTAAGAATAAAGGAGAAGGAGGATGGAGTAATTTCCGCTTCTCTCTAACTTGGCTACTGTAAGTTTTCTGTGCTTTGTGAGACCTCAAATATTGCTTTTATTCAAGGTGTTTACATTCTTCACAAAATCAAAACGAATAATAACACAAATGTCCCTATGAATATTATTTGTGTCTGTTTTTTTTTTTTTTTTTAATTGCGTATAACAATAAAAATAAAATGAATATTTCAGTAAAACAAGGAAGGGAGGGAGGGAGCGAGAGAGAGAGAGAGAGAGAGAGAGAGAGAGAGAGAGAGAGAGAGAGAGAGAGAGAGAGAGAGAGAGCGAGAGAGAGAGAGAGAGAGAGTTAGAGAGAGAGAGAGAGTGAGAGAGAGAGAGAGAGAGAGAGAGAGAGAGAGAGAGAGAGTGAGAGAGAGAGAGAGAGAGATCTAATTATAACGGAATAAAGCCACAAGGTCTAATGATGGCCTATCGTGTTGACCGTGGCTGGCCGCCACCAACCATGGCTGTTATACCAACAGCGTCTGACCTCCACCACGGCCTAACGAGATAATTCTAGCCACCGCCACGGTGGAGGTCGAAACACCATATTTCTCTCGCGTCACCGCTTACTCTCTCCCAGTTCAAATCCTCTTAGGACAATCATAACACCAATACAACGGGGGAATTTTCGGAACGCAGGCTGTTTGCGATTTATTAGAGAAATACGTCTAAACGCATTCCTCAATAATAAAGTGTCTTTCTCCTTGGAGGAAGTCCTTTTGGCACAGAGATTGGGAAGCTGGGTCTTAGTCCAGCCCACTGCGGGAGGGCCGTCCGAAATTGGTTGGACACTAACTATCCATGGCGTTGGATAGGACCTGGTGGCCGGTATCTTGGCCGGCTCCATCTTCAGATCTTCGGCTCTTGGATAGGACCTGGTGGACCGATATCTTGGCCGGCTCCATCTTCAGATCTTCGGCTCTTGGATAGGACCTGGTGGACCGATATCTTGGCCGGCTCGATCTTCAGACCTCACGCTCTTGGATAGGACCTGGTTGACCGATATCTTGGCCGGCTCCATCTTCAGATCTTCGGCTCTTGGATAGGACCTGGTGGCCGGTATCTTGGCCGGCTCCATCTTCAGATCTTCGGCTCTTGGATAGGACCTGGTGGACCGATATCTTGGCCGGCTCCATCTTCAGATCTTCGGCTCTTGGATAGGACCTGGTGGACCGATATCTTGGCCGGCTCGATCTTCAGACCTCACGCTCTTGGATTTCTTAGCATGAGGAAACATTAAAGATTTGGTCTACAGGGAGGCCATTGGCACAAGGGAGTTCCTCATCCATTGCATCAGATGGGCCTGGGAACAGAATACAGCAGAGCAATGCACAAATACCGACCAGTCTCTCAATGTGTGATGTGGTGCAAAGGGCCAAACCTTTAAACAGTTTTTATAAATTGATTATTTGAAGAAGAAATTGTTACCTTATAATTATTATGCGTCTAGAGTTAAATTTAAGATGTTTAAAGAAAACATTTTTTGTTAAGAGTTAAAAGCTTTCTTTGTTTTGTGTTTTGTATATTTTTAACTTAGAAAAGTATCTATTTTAATTATGATGAACATGCAGCTTTCGTCATTTCATTACTTAGATTGACGAACCTCGGAACTGGCCGGAGCTCGAGGGTTCCTATAAAACCTTCCCTTCCTACCTAGCCTAACATTTGTCTAGTGGTATTTCATTACTTAGATTGACGAACCTCGGAACTAGACCTGCTCGAGGGTTCCTATAAAACCTTCCCTTCCTAGCTAGCCAAACATTTGTTTGATGGTATTTCATTACTTAGGTTGACGAACCTCGGAACTGGCCGGAACTAGACCTGCTCGAGGGTTCCTATAAAACCTTCCCTTCCTAGCTAGCCACACATTTGTTTGATGGTATTTCATTACTTAGATTGACGAACCTCGGAGCTAGACCTGCTCGAGGGTTCCTATAAAACCTTCCCTTCCTACCTAGCCTAACATTTGTCTAGTGGTATTTCATTACTTAGATTGACGAACCTCGGAGCTAGACCTGCTCGAGGGTTCCTATAAAACCTTCCCTTCCTAGCTAGCCAAACATTTGTCTAGTGGTATTTCATTACTTAGATTGACGAACCTCGGAACTGGCCGGAACTAGACCTGCTCGAGGGTTCCTATAAAACCTTCCCTTCCTAGCTAGCCAAACATTTGTCTAGTGGTATTTCATTACTTAGATTGACGAACCTCGGAACTAGACCTGCTCGAGGGTTCCTATAAAACCTTCCCTTCCTAGCTAGCCAAACATTTGTCTAGTGGTATTTCATTACTTAGGTTGACGAACCTCGGAGCTAGACCTGCTCGAGGGTTCCTATAAAACCTTCTCTTCCTAGCTAGCCAAACATTTGTCTAGTGGTATTTCATTACTTAGATTGACGAACCTCGGAACTAGACCTGCTCGAGGGTTCCTATAAAACCTTCCCTTCCTAGCTAGCCAAACATTTGTTTGATGGTATTTCATTACTTAGATTGACGAACCTCGGAGCTAGACCTGCTCGAGGGTTCCTATAAAACCTTCCCTTCCTAGCTAGCCAAACATTTGTCTAGTGGTATTTCATTACTTAGATTGACGAACCTCGGAACTAGACCTGCTCGAGGGTTCCTATAAAACCTTCCCTTCCTAGCTAGCCAAACATTTGTCTAGTGGTATTTCATTACTTAGATTGACGAACCTCGGAACTAGACCTGCTCGAGGGTTCCTATAAAACCTTCCCTTCCTAGCTAGCCAAACATTTGTCTAGTGGTATTTCATTACTTAGATTGACGAACCTCGGAACTAGACCTGCTCGAGGGTTCCTATAAAACCTTCCCTTCCTAGCTAGCCAAACATTTGTCTAGTGGTATTTCATTACTTAGATTGACGAACCTCGGAACTAGACCTGCTCGAGGGTTCCTATAAAACCTTCCCTTCCTAGCTAGCCAAACATTTGTCTAGTGGTATTTCATTACTTAGATTGACGAACCTCGGAACTGGCCGGAGCTCGAGGGTTCCTATAAAACCTTCCCTTCCTAGCTAGCCAAACATTTGTCTAGTGGTATTTCATTACTTAGATTGACGAACCTCGGAACTAGACCTGCTCGAGGGTTCCTATAAAACCTTCCCTTCCTAGCTAGCCAAACATTTGTCTAGTGGTATTTCATTACTTAGATTGACGAACCTCGGAGCTAGACCTGCTCGAGGGTTCCTATAAAACCTTCCCTTCCTAGCTAGCCTAACATTTGTTTGATGGTATTTCATTACTTAGATTGACGAACCTCGGAGCTAGACCTGCTCGAGGGTTCCTATAAAACCTTCCCTTCCTAGCTAGCCAAACATTTGTCTAGTGGTATTTCATTACTTAGATTGACGAACCTCGGAACTGGCCGGAGCTCGAGGGTTCCTATAAAACCTTCCCTTCCTAGCTAGCCAAAAATTTGTCTAGTGGTATTTCATTACTTAGATTGACGAACCTCGGAACTGGCCGGAGCTAGACCTGCTCGAGGGTTCCTATAAAACCTTCCCTTCCTAGCTAGCCTAACATTTGTCTAGTGGTATTTCATTACTTAGATTGACGAACCTCGGAACTGGCCGGAGCTAGACCTGCTCGAGGGTTCCTATAAAACCTTCCCTTCCTAGCTAGCCAAACATTTGTCTAGTGGTATTTCATTACTTAGATTGACGAACCTCGGAACTAGACCTGCTCGAGGGTTCCTATAAAACCTTCCCTTCCTAGCTAGCCAAACATTTGTCTAGTGGTATTTCATTACTTAGATTGACGAACCTCGGAACTGGCCGGAGCTAGACCTGCTCGAGGGTTCCTATAAAACCTTCCCTTCCTAGCTAGCCTAACATTTGTCTAGTGGTATTTCATTACTTAGATTGACGAACCTCGGAACTGGCCGGAGCTAGACCTGCTCGAGGGTTCCTATAAAACCTTCCCTTCCTAGCTAGCCAAACATTTGTCTAGTGGTATTTCATTACTTAGATTGACGAACCTCGGAACTAGACCTGCTCGAGGGTTCCTATAAAACCTTCCCTTCCTAGCTAGCCAAACATTTGTCTAGTGGTATTTCATTACTTAGATTGACGAACCTCGGAACTAGACCTGCTCGAGGGTTCCTATAAAACCTTCCCTTCCTAGCTAGCCAAACATCTGTCTAGTGGTATTTCATTACTTAGATTGACGAACCTCGGAACTGGCCGGAGCTAGACCTGCTCGAGGGTTCCTATAAAACCTTCCCTTCCTAGCTAGCCTAACATTTGTCTAGTGGTATTTCATTACTTAGATTGACGAACCTCGGAACTAGACCTGCTCGAGGGTTCCTATAAAACCTTCCCTTCCTAGCTAGCCAAACATTTGTTTGATGGTATTTCATTACTTAGATTGACGAACCTCGGAACTGGCCGGAACTAGACCTGCTCGAGGGTTCCTATAAAACCTTCCCTTCCTAGCTAGCCTAACATTTGTCTAGTGGTATTTCATTACTTAGATTGACGAACCTCGGAACTAGACCTGCTCGAGGGTTCCTATAAAACCTTCCCTTCCTAGCTAGCCAAACATTTGTCTAGTGGTATTTCATTACTTAGATTGACGAACCTCGGAACTGGCCGGAGCTCGAGGGTTCCTATAAAACCTTCCCTTCCTAGCTAGCCAAACATTTGTTTAATGGTATTTCAATACTTAGATTGACGAACCTCGGAACTGGCCGGAGCTCGAGGGTTCCTATAAAACCTTCCCTTCCTAGCTAGCCAAACATTTGTCTAGTGGTATTTCATTACTTAGATTGACGAACCTCGGAACTAGACCTGCTCGAGGGTTCCTATAAAACCTTTCCTTCCTAGCTAGCCAAACATTTGTCTAGTGGTATTTCATTACTTAGATTGACGAACCTCGGAACTGGCCGGAGCTCGAGGGTTCCTATAAAACCTTCCCTTCCTAGCTAGCCTAACATTTGTTTGATGGTATTTCATTACTTAGATTGACGAACCTCGGAGCTAGACCTGCTCGAGGGTTCCTATAAAACCTTCCCTTCCTAGCTAGCCAAACATTTGTCTAGTGGTATTTCATTACTTAGATTGACGAACCTCGGAACTAGACCTGCTCGAGGGTTCCTATAAAACCTTCCCTTCCTAGCTAGCCAAACATTTGTCTAGTGGTATTTCATTACTTAGATTGACGAACCTCGGAAATGGCCGGAACTAGACCTGCTCGAGGGTTCCTATAAAACCTTCCCTTCCTAGCTAGCCAAACATTTGTTTGATGGTATTTCATTACTTAGATTGACGAACCTCGGAACTAGACCTGCTCGAGGGTTCCTATAAAACCTTCCCTTCCTAGCTAGCCTAACATTTGTCTAGTGGTATTTCATTACTTAGATTGACGAACCTCGGAGCTAGACCTGCTCGAGGGTTCCTATAAAACCTTCCCTTCCTAGCTAGCCAAACATTTGTTTGATGGTATTTCATTACTTAGATTGACGAACCTCGGAACTAGACCTGCTCGAGGGTTCCTATAAAACCTTCCCTTCCTAGCTAGCCAAACATTTGTCTAGTGGTATTTCATTACTTAGATTGACGAACCTCGGAACTGGCCGGAGCTCGAGGGTTCCTATAAAACCTTCCCTTCCTAGCTAGCCAAACATTTGTCTAGTGGTATTTCATTACTTAGATTGACGAACCTCGGAACTGGCCGGAGCTCGAGGGTTCCTATAAAACCTTCCCTTCCTAGCTAGCCAAACATTTGTCTAGTGGTATTTCATTACTTAGATTGACGAACCTCGGAACTAGATCTGCTCGAGGGTTCCTATAAAACCTTCCCTTCCTAGCTAGCCAAACATTTGTCTAGTGGTATTTCATTACTTAGATTGACGAACCTCGGAACTAGACCTGCTCGAGGGTTCCTATATAACCTTCCCTTCCTAGCTAGCCAAACATTTGTCTAGTGGTATTTCATTACTTAGATTGACGAACCTCGGAACTGGCCGGAGCTCGAGGGTTCCTATAAAACCTTCCCTTCCTAGCTAGCCTAACATTTGTTTGATGGTATTTCATT
The DNA here is from genome assembly GCA_946811695.1 of Gonocerus acuteangulatus. Lineage (NCBI taxonomy): Eukaryota > Metazoa > Arthropoda > Insecta > Hemiptera > Coreidae > Gonocerus > Gonocerus acuteangulatus. The sequence continues at coordinate 80,952,745 of OX328130.1, read as the reverse complement.
ACTTAGATTGACGAACCTCGGAGCTAGACCTGCTCGAGGGTTCCTATAAAACCTTCCCTTCCTAGCTAGCCAAACATTTGTCTAGTGGTATTTCATTACTTAGATTGACGAACCTCGGAGCTAGACCTGCTCGAGGGTTCCTATAAAACCTTCCCTTCCTAGCTAGCCAAACATTTGTCTAGTGGTATTTCATTACTTAGATTGACGAACCTCGGAACTAGACCTGCTCGAGGGTTCCTATAAAACCTTCCCTTCCTAGCTAGCCAAACATTTGTCTAGTGGTATTTCATTACTTAGATTGACGAACCTCGGAACTAGACCTGCTCGAGGGTTCCTATAAAACCTTCCCTTCCTAGCTAGCCAAACATTTGTTTGATGGTATTTCATTACTTAGATTGACGAACCTCGGAACTAGACCTGCTCGAGGGTTCCTATAAAACCTTCCCTTCCTAGCTAGCCAAACATTTGTCTAGTGGTATTTCATTACTTAGATTGACGAACCTCGGAACTGGCCGGAGCTCGAGGGTTCCTATAAAACCTTCCCTTCCTAGCTAGCCTAACATTTGTTTGATGGTATTTCATTACTTAGATTGACGAACCTCGGAGCTAGACCTGCTCGAGGGTTCCTATAAAACCTTCCCTTCCTAGCTAGCCAAACATTTGTCTAGTGGTATTTCATTACTTAGATTGACGAACCTCGGAACTGGCCGGAGCTCGAGGGTTCCTATAAAACCTTCCCTTCCTAGCTAGCCAAACATTTGTTTGATGGTATTTCATTACTTAGATTGACGAACCTCGGAACTGGCCGGAGCTCGAGGGTTCCTATAAAACCTTCCCTTCCTAGCTAGCCAAACATTTGTCTAGTGGTATTTCATTACTTAGATTGACGAACCTCGGAACTAGACCTGCTCGAGGGTTCCTATAAAACCTTCCCTTCCTAGCTAGCCTAACATTTGTCTAGTGGTATTTCATTACTTAGATTGACGAACCTCGGAGCTAGACCTGCTCGAGGGTTCCTATAAAACCTTCCCTTCCTAGCTAGCCAAACATTTGTTTGATGGTATTTCATTACTTAGATTGACGAACCTCGGAACTGGCCGGAGCTCGAGGGTTCCTATAAAACCTTCTCTTCCTAGCTAGCCAAACATTTGTCTAGTGGTATTTCATTACTTAGATTGACGAACCTCGGAACTAGACCTGCTCGAGGGTTCCTATAAAACCTTCCCTTCCTAGCCAGCCAAACATTTGTCTAGTGGTATTTCATTACTTAGATTGACGAACCTCGGAGCTAGACCTGCTCGAGGGTTCCTATAAAACCTTCTCTTCCTAGCTAGCCAAACATTTGTCTAGTGGTATTTCATTACTTAGATTGACGAACCTCGAAACTAGACCTGCTCGAGGGTTCCTATAAAATCTTCCCTTCCTAGCTAGCCAAACATTTGTCTAGTGGTATTTCATTACTTAGATTGACGAACCTCGGAACTGGCCGGAGCTCGAGGGTTCCTATAAAACCTTCCCTTCCTAGCTAGCCAAACATTTGTCTAGTGGTATTTCATTACTTAGATTGACGAACCTCGGAACTAGACCTGCTCGAGGGTTCCTATAAAACCTTCCCTTCCTAGCTAGCCAAACATTTGTTTGATGGTATTTCATTACTTAGATTGACGAACCTCGGAACTGGCCGGAGCTAGACCTGCTCGAGGGTTCCTATAAAACCTCGCTTCCTAGCTAGCCTAACATTTGTCTAGTGGTATTTCATTACTTAGATTGACGAACCTCGGAACTAGACCTGCTCGAGGGTTCCTATAAAACCTTCCCTTCCTAGCTAGCCTAACATTTGTTTGATGGTATTTCATTACTTAGATTGACGAACCTCGGAGCTAGACCTGCTCGAGGGTTCCTATAAAACCTTCCCTTCCTAGCTAGCCAAACATTTGTCTAGTGGTATTTCATTACTTAGATTGACGAACCTCGGAACTAGACCTGCTCGAGGGTTCCTATAAAACCTTCCCTTCCTAGCTAGCCAAACATTTGTTTGATGGTATTTCATTACTTAGATTGACGAACCTCGGAGCTAGACCTGCTCGAGGGTTCCTATAAAACCTTCCCTTCCTAGCTAGCCAAACATTTGTTTGATGGTATTTCATTACTTAGATTGACGAACCTCGGAACTGGCCGGAGCTAGACCTGCTCGAGGGTTCCTATAAAACCTTCCCTTCCTAGCTAGCCAAACATTTGTCTAGTGGTATTTCATTACTTAGATTGACGAACCTCGGAACTAGACCTGCTCGAGGGTTCCTATAAAACCTTCCCTTCCTAGCTAGCCAAACATTTGTTTGATGGTATTTCATTACTTAGATTGACGAACCTCGGAACTAGACCTGCTCGAGGGTTCCTATAAAACCTTCCCTTCCTAGCTAGCCAAACATTTGTCTAGTGGTATTTCATTACTTAGATTGACGAACCTCGGAACTAGACCTGCTCGAGGGTTCCTATAAAACCTTCCCTTCCTAGCTAGCCAAACATTTGTCTAGTGGTATTTCATTACTTAGATTGACGAACCTCGGAACTGGCCGCAGCTCGAGGGTTCCTATAAAACCTTCCCTTCCTAGCTAGCCAAACATTTGTCTAGTGGTATTTCATTACTTAGATTGACGAACCTCGGAACTGGCCGGAGCTCGAGGGTTCCTATAAAACCTTCCCTTCCTAGCTAGCCAAACATTTGTCTAGTGGTATTTCATTACTTAGATTGACGAACCTCGGAACTGGCCGGAGCTCGAGGGTTCCTATAAAACCTTCCCTTCCTAGCTAGCCAAACATTTGTCTAGTGGTATTTCATTACTTAGATTGACGAACCTCGGAACTGGCCGGAGCTCGAGGGTTCCTATAAAACCTTCCCTTCCTAGCTAGCCTAACATTTGTCTAGTGGTATTTCATTACTTAGATTGACGAACCTCGGAACTAGACCTGCTCGAGGGTTCCTATAAAACCTTCCCTTCCTAGCTAGCCAAACATTTGTTTGATGGTATTTCATTACTTAGATTGACGAACCTCGGAACTGGCCGGAGCTCGAGGGTTCCTATAAAACCTTCTCTTCCTAGCTAGCCAAACATTTGTCTAGTGGTATTTCATTACTTAGATTGACGAACCTCGGAACTAGACCTGCTCGAGGGTTCCTATAAAACCTTCCCTTCCTAGCTAGCCAAACATTTGTCTAGTGGTATTTCATTACTTAGATTGACGAACCTCGGAGCTAGACCTGCTCGAGGGTTCCTATAAAACCTTCTCTTCCTAGCTAGCCAAACATTTGTCTAGTGGTATTTCATTACTTAGATTGACGAACCTCGGAACTAGACCTGCTCGAGGGTTCCTATAAAATCTTCCCTTCCTAGCTAGCCAAACATTTGTCTAGTGGTATTTCATTACTTAGATTGACGAACCTCGGAACTGGCCGGAGCTCGAGGGTTCCTATAAAACCTTCCCTTCCTAGCTAGCCAAACATTTGTCTAGTGGTATTTCATTACTTAGATTGACGAACCTCGGAACTAGACCTGCTCGAGGGTTCCTATAAAACCTTCCCTTCCTAGCTAGCCAAACATTTGTCTAGTGGTATTTCATTACTTAGATTGACGAACCTCGGAACTAGACCTGCTCGAGGGTTCCTATAAAACCTTCCCTTCCTAGCTAGCCAAACATTTGTTTGATGGTATTTCATTACTTAGATTGACGAACCTCGGAACTGGCCGGAGCTAGACCTGCTCGAGGGTTCCTATAAAACCTTCCCTTCCTAGCTAGCCTAACATTTGTTTGATGGTATTTCATTACTTAGATTGACGAACCTCGGAGCTAGACCTGCTCGAGGGTTCCTATAAAACCTTCCCTTCCTAGCTAGCCAAACATTTGTCTAGTGGTATTTCATTACTTAGATTGACGAACCTCGGAGCTAGACCTGCTCGAGGGTTCCTATAAAACCTTCCCTTCCTAGCTAGCCAAACATTTGTTTGATGGTATTTCATTACTTAGATTGACGAACCTCGGAACTAGACCTGCTCGAGGGTTCCTATAAAACCTTCCCTTCCTAGCTAGCCAAACATTTGTCTAGTGGTATTTCATTACTTAGATTGACGAACCTCGGAACTAGACCTGCTCGAGGGTTCCTATAAAACCTTCCCTTCCTAGCTAGCCAAACATTTGTTTGTTGGTATTTCATTACTTAGATTGACGAACCTCGGAACTAGACCTGCTCGAGGGTTCCTATAAAACCTTCCCTTCCTAGCTAGCCTAACATTTGTCTAGTGGTATTTCATTACTTAGATTGACGAACCTCGGAGCTAGACCTGCTCGAGGGTTCCTATAAAACCTTCCCTTCCTAGCTAGCCAAACATTTGTTTGATGGTATTTCATTACTTAGATTGACGAACCTCGGAACTGGCCGGAGCTAGACCTGCTCGAGGGTTCCTATAAAACCTTCCCTTCCTAGCTAGCCAAACATTTGTTTGATGGTATTTCATTACTTAGATTGACGAACCTCGGAGCTAGACCTGCTCGAGGGTTCCTATAAAACCTTCCCTTCCTAGCTAGCCAAACATTTGTTTGATGGTATTTCATTACTTAGATTGACGAACCTCGGAACTAGACCTGCTCGAGGGTTCCTATAAAACCTTCCCTTCCTAGCTAGCCAAACATTTGTCTAGTGGTATTTCATTACTTAGATTGACGAACCTCGGAACTGGCCGGAGCTCGAGGGTTCCTATAAAACCTTCCCTTCCTAGCTAGCCAAACATTTGTCTAGTGGTATTTCATTACTTAGATTGACGAACCTCGGAACTGGCCGCAGCTCGAGGGTTCCTATAAAACCTTCCCTTCCTAGCTAGCCAAACGTTTGTCTAGTGGTATTTCATTACTTAGATTGACGAACCTCGGAACTAGACCTGCTCGAGGGTTCCTATAAAACCTTCCCTTCCTAGCTAGCCAAACATTTGTCTAGTGGTATTTCATTACTTAGATTGACGAACCTCGGAACTAGACCTGCTCGAGGGTTCCTATAAAACCTTCCCTTCCTAGCTAGCCAAACATTTGTTTGATGGTATTTCATTACTTAGATTGACGAACCTCGGAACTAGACCTGCTCGAGGGTTCCTATAAAACCTTCCCTTCCTAGCTAGCCAAACATTTGTCTAGTGGTATTTCATTACTTAGATTGACGAACCTCGGAACTGGCCGGAGCTCGAGGGTTCCTATAAAACCTTCCCTTCCTAGCTAGCCTAACATTTGTTTGATGGTATTTCATTACTTAGATTGACGAACCTCGGAGCTAGACCTGCTCGAGGGTTCCTATAAAACCTTCCCTTCCTAGCTAGCCAAACATTTGTCTAGTGGTATTTCATTACTTAGATTGACGAACCTCGGAACTAGACCTGCTCGAGGGTTCCTATAAAACCTTCCCTTCCTAGCTAGCCAAACATTTGTTTGATGGTATTTCATTACTTAGATTGACGAACCTCGGAACTGGCCGCAGCTCGAGGGTTCCTATAAAACCTTCCCTTCCTAGCTAGCCAAACATTTGTCTAGTGGTATTTCATTACTTAGATTGACGAACCTCGGAACTGGCCGCAGCTCGAGGGTTCCTATAAAACCTTCCCTTCCTAGCTAGCCAAACATTTGTCTAGTGGTATTTCATTACTTAGATTGACGAACCTCGGAACTGGCCGCAGCTCGAGGGTTCCTATAAAACCTTCCCTTCCTAGCTAGCCAAACATTTGTCTAGTGGTATTTCATTACTTAGATTGACGAACCTCGGAACTGGCCGCAGCTCGAGGGTTCCTATAAAACCTTCCCTTCCTAGCTAGCCAAACATTTGTCTAGTGGTATTTCATTACTTAGATTGACGAACCTCGGAACTGGCCGCAGCTCGAGGGTTCCTATAAAACCTTCCCTTCCTAGCTAGCCAAACATTTGTCTAGTGGTATTTCATTACTTAGATTGACGAACCTCGGAACTGGCCGGAGCTAGACCTGCTCGAGGGTTCCTATAAAACCTTCCCTTCCTAGCTAGCCAAACATTTGTCTAGTGGTATTTCATTACTTAGATTGACGAACCTCGGAGCTAGACCTGCTCGAAGGGTTCCTATAAAACCTTCCCTTCCTAGCTAGCCAAACATTTGTCTAGTGGTATTTCATTACTTAGATTGACGAACCTCGGAACTAGACCTGCTCGAGGGATCCTATAAAACCTTCCCTTCCTAGCTAGCCAAACATTTGTCTAGTGGTATTTCATTACTTAGATTGACGAACCTCGGAGCTAGACCTGCTCGAGGGTTCCTATAAAACCTTCCCTTCCTAGCTAGCCAAACATTTGTCTAGTGGTATTTCATTACTTAGATTGACGAACCTCGGAACTGGCCGGAGCTCGAGGGTTCCTATAAAACCTTCCCTTCCTAGCTAGCCAAACATTTGTCTAGTGGTATTTCATTACTTAGATTGACGAACCTCGGAACTAGACCTGCTCGAGGGTTCCTATAAAACCTTCCCTTCCTAGCTAGCCAAACATTTGTTTGATGGTATTTCATTACTTAAATTGACGAACCTCGGAACTGGCCGCAGCTCGAGGGTTCCTATAAAACCTTCCCTTCCTAGCTAGCCAAACATTTGTCTAGTGGTAATTCATTACTTAGATTGACGAACCTCGGAGCTAGACCTGCTCGAGGGTTCCCATAAAACCTTCCCTTCCTAGCTAGCCAAACATTTGTCTAGTGGTATTTCATTACTTAGATTGACGAACCTCGGAACTAGACCTGCTCGAGGGTTCCTATAAAACCTTCCCTTCCTAGCTAGCCAAACATTTGTCTAGTGGTATTTCATTACTTAGATTGACAAACCTCGGAACTGGCCGCAGCTCGAGGGTTCCTATAAAACCTTCCCTTCCTAGCTAGCCAAACATTTGTCTAGTGGTATTTCATTACTTAGATTGACGAACCTCGGAACTGGCCGGAGCTAGACCTGCTCGAGGGTTCCTATAAAACCTTCCCTTCCTAGCTAGCCAAACATTTGTCTAGTGGTATTTCATTACTTAGATTGACGAACCTCGGAACTAGACCTGCTCGAGGGTTCCTATAAAACCTTCCCTTCCTAGCTAGCCAAACATTTGTCTAGTGGTATTTCATTACTTAGATTGACGAACCTCGGAACTAGACCTGCTCGAGGGTTCCTATAAAACCTTCCCTTCCTAGCTAGCCAAACATTTGTCTAGTGGTATTTCATTACTTAGATTGACGAACCTCGGAACTAGACCTGCTCGAGGGTTCCTATAAAACCTTCCCTTCCTAGCTAGCCAAACATTTGTCTAGTGGTATTTCATTACTTAGATTGACGAACCTCGGAACTAGACCTGCTCGAGGGTTCCTATAAAACCTTCCCTTCCTAGCTAGCCAAACATTTGTCTAGTGGTATTTCATTACTTAGATTGACGAACCTCGGAACTAGACCTGCTCGAGGGTTCCTATAAAACCTTCCCTTCCTAGCTAGCCAAACATTTGTCTAGTGGTATTTCATTACTTAGATTGACGAACCTCGGAACTAGACCTGCTCGAGGGTTCCTATAAAACCTTCCCTTCCTAGCTAGCCAAACATTTGTCTAGTGGTATTTCATTACTTAGATTGACGAACCTCGGAGCTAGACCTGCTCGAGGGTTCCTATAAAACCTTCCCTTCCTAGCTAGCCAAACATTTGTCTAGTGGTATTTCATTACTTAGATTGACGAACCTCGGAGCTAGACCTGCTCGAGGGTTCCTATAAAACCTTCCCTTCCTAGCTAGCCAAACATTTGTCTAGTGGTATTTCATTACTTAGATTGACGAACCTCGGAACTAGACCTGCTCGAGGGTTCCTATAAAACCTTCCCTTCCTAGCTAGCCAAACATTTGTCTAGTGGTATTTCATTACTTAGATTGACGAACCTCGGAACTGGCCGGAGCTAGACCTGCTCGAGGGTTCCTAGAAAACCTTCCCTTCCTAGCTAGCCTAACATTTGTCTAGTGGTATTTCATTACTTAGATTGACGAACCTCGGAGCTAGACCTGCTCGAGGGTTCCTATAAAACCTTCCCTTCCTAGCTAGCCAAACATTTGTCTAGTGGTATTTCATTACTTAGATTGACGAACCTCGGAACTAGACCTGCTCGAGGGTTCCTATAAAACCTTCCCTTCCTAGCTAGCCAAACATTTGTCTAGTGGTATTTCATTACTTAGATTGACGAACCTCGGAGCTAGACCTGCTCGAGGGTTCCTATAAAACCTTCCCTTCCTAGCTAGCCAAACATTTGTCTAGTGGTATTTCATTACTTAGATTGACGAACCTCAGAACTGGCCGGAGCTAGACCTGCTCGAGGGTTCCTATAAAACCTTCCCTTCCTAGTTAGCCAAACATTTGTCTAGTGGTATTGCATTACTTAGATTGACGAACCTCGGAACTAGACCTGCTCGAGGGTTCCTATAAAACCTTCCCTTCCTAGCTAGCCAAACATTTGTCTAGTGGTATTTCATTACTTAGATTGACGAACCTCGGAACTGGCCGGAGCTAGACCTGCTCGAGGGTTCCTAGAAAACCTTCCCTTCCTAGCTAGCCTAACATTTGTCTAGTGGTATTTCATTACTTAGATTGACGAACCTCGGAGCTAGACCTGCTCGAGGGTTCCTATAAAACCTTCCCTTCCTAGCTAGCCAAACATTTGTCTAGTGGTATTTCATTACTTAGATTGACGAACCTCGGAACTAGACCTGCTCGAGGGTTCCTATAAAACCTTCCCTTCCTAGCTAGCCAAACATTTGTCTAGTGGTATTTCATTACTTAGATTGACGAACCTCGGAGCTAGACCTGCTCGAGGGTTCCTATAAAACCTTCCCTTCCTAGCTAGCCAAACATTTGTCTAGTGGTATTTCATTACTTAGATTGACGAACCTCAGAACTGGCCGGAGCTAGACCTGCTCGAGGGTTCCTATAAAACCTTCCCTTCCTAGTTAGCCAAACATTTGTCTAGTGGTATTTCATTACTTAGATTGACGAACCTCGGAACTAGACCTGCTCGAGGGTTCCTATAAAACCTTCCCTTCCTAGCTAGCCAAACATTTGTCTAGTGGTATTTCATTACTTAGATTGACGAACCTCGGAGCTAGACGTGCTCGAGGGTTCCTATAAAACCTTCCCTTCCTAGCTAGCCAAACATTTGTCTAGTGGTATTTCATTACTTAGATTGACGAACCTCGGAACTGGCCGGAACTAGACCTGCTCGAGGGTTCCTATAAAACCTTCCCTTCCTAGCTAGCCAAACATTTGTCTAGTGGTATTTCATTACTTAGATTGACGAACCTCGGAACTGGCCGGAACTAGACCTGCTCGAGGGTTCCTAGAAAACCTTCCCTTCCTAGCTAGCCTAACATTTGTCTAGTGGTATTTCATTACTTAGATTGACGAACCTCGGAGCTAGACCTGCTCGAGGGTTCCTATAAAACCTTCCCTTCCTAGCTAGCCAAACATTTGTCTAGTGGTATTTCATTACTTAGATTGACGAACCTCGGAACTAGACCTGCTCGAGGGTTCCTATAAAACCTTCCCTTCCTAGCTAGCCAAACATTTGTCTAGTGGTATTTCATTACTTAGATTGACGAACCTCGGAGCTAGACCTGCTCGAGGGTTCCTATAAAACCTTCCCTTCCTAGCTAGCCAAACATTTGTCTAGTGGTATTTCATTACTTAGATTGACGAACCTCGGAGCTAGACCTGCTCGAGGGTTCCTATAAAACCTTCCCTTCCTAGCTAGCCAAACATTTGTCTAGTGGTATTTCATTGCTTAGATTGACGAACCTCGGAACTAGACCTGCTCGAGGGTTCCTATAAAACCTTCCCTTCCTAGCTAGCCAAACATTTGTCTAGTGGTATTTCATTACTTAGATTGACGAACCTCGGAGCTAGACCTGCTCGAGGGTTCCTATAAAACCTTCCCTTCCTAGCTAGCCAAACATTTGTCTAGTGGTATTTCATTACTTAGATTGACGAACCTCGGAACTAGACCTGCTCGAGGGTTCCTATAAAACCTTCCCTTCCTAGCTAGCCAAACATTTGTCTAGTGGTATTTCATTACTTAGGTTGACGAACCTCGGAACTGGCCGGAACTAGACCTGCTCGAGGGTTCCTATAAAACCTTCCCTTCCTAGCTAGCCTAACATTTGTCTAGTGGTATTTCATTACTTAGATTGACGAACCTCGGAACTAGACCTGCTCGAGGGTTCCTATAAAACCTTCCCTTCCTAGCTAGCCAAACATTTGTCTAGTGGTATTTCATTACTTAGGTTGACGAACCTCGGAACTGGCCGGAACTAGACCTGCTCGAGGGTTCCTATAAAACCTTCCCTTCCTAGCTAGCCTAACATTTGTCTAGTGGTATTTCATTACTTAGATTGACGAACCTCGGAACTAGACCTGCTCGAGGGTTCCTATAAAACCTTCCCTTCCTAGCTAGCCAAACATTTGTCTAGTGGTATTTCATTACTTAGGTTGACGAACCTCGGAACTGGCCGGAACTAGACCTGCTCGAGGGTTCCTATAAAACCTTCCCTTCCTAGCTAGCCTAACATTTGTCTAGTGGTATTTCATTACTTAGATTGACGAACCTCGGAACTAGACCTGCTCGAGGGTTCCTATAAAACCTTCCCTTCCTAGCTAGCCAAACATTTGTCTAGTGGTATTTCATTACTTAGATTGACGAACCTCGGAACTGGCCGGAGCTAGACCTGCTCGAGGGTTCCTATAAAACCTTCCCTTCCTAGCTAGCCAAACATTTGTCTAGTGGTATTTCATTACTTAGATTGACGAACCTCGGAACTGGCTGGAGCTCGAAGGGTTCCTATAAAACCTTCCCTTCCTAGCTAGCCTAACATTTGTCTAGTGGTATTTCATTACTTAGATTGACGAACCTCGGAACTAGACCTGCTCGAGGGTTCCTATAAAACCTTCCCTTCCTAGCTAGCCAAACATTTGTTTGATGGTATTTCATTACTTAGATTGACGAACCTCGGAACTAGACCTGCTCGAGGGTTCCTATAAAACCTTCCCTTCCTAGCTAGCCAAACATTTGTCTAGTGGTATTTCATTACTTAGATTGACGAACCTCGGAACTGGCCGGAACTAGACCTGCTCGAGGGTTCCTATAAAACCTTCCCTTCCTACCTAGCCAAACATTTGTCTAGTGGTATTTCATTACTTAGATTGACGAACCTCGGAACTGGCCGGAGCTCGAAGGGTTCCTATAAAACCTTCCCTTCCTAGCTAGCCTAACATTTGTTTGATGGTATTTCATTACTTAGATTGACGAACCTCGGAACTGGCCGGAACTAGACCTGCTCGAGGGTTCCTATAAAACCTTCCCTTCCTAGCTAGCCAAACATTTGTCTAGTGGTATTTCATTACTTAGATTGACGAACCTCGGAGCTAGACCTGCTCGAGGGTTCCTATAAAACCTTCCCTTCCTAGCTAGCCTAACATTTGTCTAGTGGTATTTCATTACTTAGATTGACGAACCTCGGAACTAGACCTGCTCGAGGGTTCCTATAAAACCTTCCCTTCCTAGCTAGCCAAACATTTGTCTAGTGGTATTTCATTACTTAGATTGACGAACCTCGGAACTAGACCTGCTCGAGGGTTCCTATAAAACCTTCCCTTCCTAGCTAGCCTAACATTTGTCTAGTGGTATTTCATTACTTAGATTGACGAACCTCGGAACTGGCCGGAGCTAGACCTGCTCGAGGGTTCCTATAAAACCTTCCCTTCCTAGCTAGCCAAACATTTGTCTAGTGGTATTTCATTACTTAGATTGACGAACCTCGGAACTGGCTGGAGCTCGAAGGGTTCCTATAAAACCTTCCCTTCCTAGCTAGCCTAACATTTGTCTAGTGGTATTTCATTACTTAGATTGACGAACCTCGGAACTAGACCTGCTCGAGGGTTCCTATAAAACCTTCCCTTCCTAGCTAGCCAAACATTTGTTTGATGGTATTTCATTACTTAGATTGACGAACCTCGGAACTAGACCTGCTCGAGGGTTCCTATAAAACCTTCCCTTCCTAGCTAGCCAAACATTTGTCTAGTGGTATTTCATTACTTAGATTGACGAACCTCGGAACTGGCCGGAACTAGACCTGCTCGAGGGTTCCTATAAAACCTTCCCTTCCTACCTAGCCAAACATTTGTCTAGTGGTATTTCATTACTTAGATTGACGAACCTCGGAACTGGCCGGAGCTCGAAGGGTTCCTATAAAACCTTCCCTTCCTAGCTAGCCTAACATTTGTTTGATGGTATTTCATTACTTAGATTGACGAACCTCGGAACTGGCCGGAGCTCGAAGGGTTCCTATAAAACCTTCCCTTCCTAGCTAGCCTAACATTTGTTTGATGGTATTTCATTACTTAGATTGACGAACCTCGGAACTGGCCGGAACTAGACCTGCTCGAGGGTTCCTATAAAACCTTCCCTTCCTAGCTAGCCAAACATTTGTCTAGTGGTATTTCATTACTTAGATTGACGAACCTCGGAGCTAGACCTGCTCGAGGGTTCCTATAAAACCTTCCCTTCCTAGCTAGCCTAACATTTGTCTAGTGGTATTTCATTACTTAGATTGACGAACCTCGGAACTAGACCTGCTCGAGGGTTCCTATAAAACCTTCCCTTCCTAGCTAGCCAAACATTTGTCTAGTGGTATTTCATTACTTAGATTGACGAACCTCGGAACTAGACCTGCTCGAGGGTTCCTATAAAACCTTCCCTTCCTAGCTAGCCAAACATTTGTCTAGTGGTATTTCATTACTTAGATTGACGAACCTCGGAACTGGCCGGAGCTAGACCTGCTCGAGGGTTCCTATAAAACCTTCCCTTCCTAGCTAGCCTAACATTTGTCTAGTGGTATTTCATTACTTAGATTGACGAAACTCGGAACTGGCCGGAACTAGACCTGCTCGAGGGTTCCTATAAAACCTTCCCTTCCTAGCTAGCCTAACATTTGTCTAGTGGTATTTCATTACTTAGATTGACGAACCTCGGAACTGGCCGGAGCTAGACCTGCTCGAGGGTTCCTATAAAACCTTCCCTTCCTAGCTAGCCAAACATTTGTCTAGTGGTATTTCATTACTTAGATTGACGAACCTCGGAACTGGCCGGAGCTAGACCTGCTCGAGGGTTCCTATAAAACCTTCCCTTCCTAGCTAGCCTAACATTTGTCTAGTGGTATTTCATTACTTAGATTGACGAAACTCGGAACTGGCCGGAACTAGACCTGCTCGAGGGTTCCTATAAAACCTTCCCTTCCTAGCTAGCCTAACATTTGTCTAGTGGTATTTCATTACTTAGATTGACGAACCTCGGAACTGGCCGGAGCTAGACCTGCTCGAGGGTTCCTATAAAACCTTCCCTTCCTAGCTAGCCAAACATTTGTCTAGTGGTATTTCATTACTTAGATTGACGAACCTCGGAGCTAGACCTGCTCGAGGGTTCCTATAAAACCTTCCCTTCCTAGCTAGCCAAACATTTGTCTAGTGGTATTTCATTACTTAGATTGACGAACCTCGGAACTAGACCTGCTCGAGGGTTCCTATAAAACCTTCCCTTCCTAGCTAGCCAAACATTTGTCAAGTGGTATTTCATTACTTAGATTGACGAACCTCGGCACTGGCCGGAGCTAGACCTGCTCGAGGGTTCCTATAAAACCTTCCCTTCCTAGCTAGCCTAACATTTGTCTAGTGGTATTTCATTACTTAGATTGACGAACCTCGGAACTGGCCGGAGCTAGACCTGCTCGAGGGTTCCTATAAAACCTTCCCTTCCTAGCTAGCCTAACATTTGTCTAGTGGTATTTCATTACTTAGATTGACGAAACTCGGAACTGGCCGGAACTAGACCTGCTCGAGGGTTCCTATAAAACCTTCCCTTCCTAGCTAGCCTAACATTTGTCTAGTGGTATTTCATTACTTAGATTGACGAACCTCGGAACTGGCCGGAGCTAGACCTGCTCGAGGGTTCCTATAAAACCTTCCCTTCCTAGCTAGCCAAACATTTGTCTAGTGGTATTTCATTACTTAGATTGACGAACCTCGGAACTAGACCTGCTCGAGGGTTCCTAGAAAACCTTCCCTTCCTAGCTAGCCAAACATTTGTCTAGTGGTATTTCATTACTTAGATTGACGAACCTCGGAACTGGCCGGAGCTAGACCTGCTCGAGGGTTCCTAGAAAACCTTCCCTTCCTAGCTAGCCAAACATTTGTCTAGTGGTATTTCATTACTTAGATTGACGAACCTCGGAACTGGCCGGAGCTAGACCTGCTCGAGGGTTCCTATAAAACCTTCCCTTCCTAGCTAGCCAAACATTTGTCTAGTGGTATTTCATTACTTAGATTGACGAACCTCGGAACTGGCTGGAGCTCGAAGGGTTCCTATAAAACCTTCCCTTCCTAGCTAGCCAAACATTTGTCTAGTGGTATTTCATTACTTAGATTGACGAACCTCGGAACTGGCCGGAACTAGACCTGCTCGAGGGTTCCTATAAAACCTTCCCTTCCTAGATAGCCTAACATTTGTCTAGTGGTATTTCATTACTTAGATTGACGAACCTCGGAGCTAGACCTGCTCGAGGGTTCCTATAAAACCTTCCCTTCCTAGCTAGCCAAACATTTGTCTAGTGGTATTTCATTACTTAGATTGACGAACCTCGGAACTAGACCTGCTCGAGGGTTCCTAGAAAACCTTCCCTTCCTAGCTAGCCTAACATTTGTCTAGTGGTATTTCATTACTTAGATTGACGAACCTCGGAGCTAGACCTGCTCGAGGGTTCCTATAAAACCTTCCCTTCCTAGCTAGCCAAACATTTGTCTAGTGGTATTTCATTACTTAGATTGACGAACCTCGGAACTGGCTGGAGCTCGAAGGGTTCCTATAAAACCTTCCCTTCCTAGCTAGCCTAACATTTGTCTAGTGGTATTTCATTACTTAGATTGACGAACCTCGGAGCTAGACCTGCTCGAGGGTTCCTATAAAACCTTCCCTTCCTAGCTAGCCAAACATTTGTCTAGTGGTATTTCATTACTTAGATTGACGAACCTCGGAACTAGACCTGCTCGAGGGTTCCTAGAAAACCTTCCCTTCCTAGCTAGCCTAACATTTGTCTAGTGGTATTTCATTACTTAGATTGACGAACCTCGGAGCTAGACCTGCTCGAGGGTTCCTATAAAACCTTCCCTTCCTAGCTAGCCAAACATTTGTCTAGTGGTATTTCATTACTTAGATTGACGAACCTCGGAACTGGCTGGAGCTCGAAGGGTTCCTATAAAACCTTCCCTTCCTAGCTAGCCTAACATTTGTCTAGTGGTATTTCATTACTTAGATTGACGAACCTCGGAACTAGACCTGCTCGAGGGTTCCTAGAAAACCTTCCCTTCCTAGCTAGCCAAACATTTGTCTAGTGGTATTTCATTACTTAGATTGACGAACCTCGGAACTAGACCTGCTCGAGGGTTCCTATAATACCTTCCCTTCCTACCTAGCCAAACATTTGTCTAGTGGTATTTCATTACTTAGATTGACGAACCTCGGAGCTAGACCTGCTCGAGGGTTCCTATAAAACCTTCCCTTCCTACCTAGCCAAACATTTGTCTAGTGGTATTTCATTACTTAGATTGACGAACCTCGGAACTGGCCGGAGCTCGAAGGGTTCCTATAAAACCTTCCCTTCCTAGCTAGCCTAACATTTGTTTGATGGTATTTCATTACTTAGATTGACGAACCTCGGAACTGGCCGGAACTAGACCTGCTCGAGGGTTCCTATAAAACCTTCCCTTCCTAGCTAGCCAAACATTTGTCTAGTGGTATTTCATTACTTAGATTGACGAACCTCGGAGCTAGACCTGCTCGAGGGTTCCTATAAAACCTTCCCTTCCTAGCTAGCCAAACATTTGTCTAGTGGTATTTCATTACTTAGATTGACGAACCTCGGAACTGGCTGGAGCTCGAAGGGTTCCTATAAAACCTTCCCTTCCTAGCTAGCCTAACATTTGTTTAGTGGTATTTCATTACTTAGATTGACGAACCTCGGAACTAGACCTGCTCGAGGGTTCCTATAAAACCTTCCCTTCCTAGCTAGCCAAACATTTGTCTAGTGGTATTTCATTACTTAGGTTGACGAACCTCGGAACTGGCCGGAACTAGACCTGCTCGAGGGTTCCTATAAAACCTTCCCTTCCTAGCTAGCCTAACATTTGTCTAGTGGTATTTCATTACTTAGATTGACGAACCTCGGAACTAGACCTGCTCGAGGGTTCCTATAAAACCTTCCCTTCCTAGCTAGCCAAACATTTGTCTAGTGGTATTTCATTACTTAGATTGACGAACCTCGGAACTGGCCGGAGCTAGACCTGCTCGAGGGTTCCTATAAAACCTTCCCTTCCTAGCTAGCCAAACATTTGTCTAGTGGTATTTCATTACTTAGATTGACGAACCTCGGAACTGGCTGGAGCTCGAAGGGTTCCTATAAAACCTTCCCTTCCTAGCTAGCCTAACATTTGTCTAGTGGTATTTCATTACTTAGATTGACGAACCTCGGAACTAGACCTGCTCGAGGGTTCCTATAAAACCTTCCCTTCCTAGCTAGCCAAACATTTGTTTGATGGTATTTCATTACTTAGATTGACGAACCTCGGAACTAGACCTGCTCGAGGGTTCCTATAAAACCTTCCCTTCCTAGCTAGCCAAACATTTGTCTAGTGGTATTTCATTACTTAGATTGACGAACCTCGGAACTGGCCGGAACTAGACCTGCTCGAGGGTTCCTAGAAAACCTTCCCTTCCTACCTAGCCAAAAATTTGTCTAGTGGTATTTCATTACTTAGATTGACGAACCTCGGAACTGGCCGGAGCTCGAAGGGTTCCTATAAAACCTTCCCTTCCTAGCTAGCCTAACATTTGTTTGATGGTATTTCATTACTTAGATTGACGAACCTCGGAACTGGCCGGAACTAGACCTGCTCGAGGGTTCCTATAAAACCTTCCCTTCCTAGCTAGCCAAACATTTGTCTAGTGGTATTTCATTACTTAGATTGACGAACCTCGGAGCTAGACCTGCTCGAGGGTTCCTATAAAACCTTCCCTTCCTAGCTAGCCTAACATTTGTCTAGTGGTATTTCATTACTTAGATTGACGAACCTCGGAACTAGACCTGCTCGAGGGTTCCTATAAAACCTTCCCTTCCTAGCTAGCCAAACATTTGTCTAGTGGTATTTCATTACTTAGATTGACGAACCTCGGTACTAGACCTGCTCGAGGGTTCCTATAAAACCTTCCCTTCCTAGCTAGCCTAACATTTGTCTAGTGGTATTTCATTACTTAGATTGACGAACCTCGGAACTGGCCGGAGCTAGACCTGCTCGAGGGTTCCTATAAAACCTTCCCTTCCTAGCTAGCCAAACATTTGTCTAGTGGTATTTCATTACTTAGATTGACGAACCTCGGAACTGGCTGGAGCTCGAAGGGTTCCTATAAAACCTTCCCTTCCTAGCTAGCCTAACATTTGTCTAGTGGTATTTCATTACTTAGATTGACGAACCTCGGAACTAGACCTGCTCGAGGGTTCCTATAAAACCTTCCCTTCCTAGCTAGCCAAACATTTGTTTGATGGTATTTCATTACTTAGATTGACGAACCTCGGAACTAGACCTGCTCGAGGGTTCCTATAAAACCTTCCCTTCCTAGCTAGCCAAACATTTGTCTAGTGGTATTTCATTACTTAGATTGACGAACCTCGGAACTGGCCGGAACTAGACCTGCTCGAGGGTTCCTAGAAAACCTTCCCTTCCTACCTAGCCAAACATTTGTCTAGTGGTATTTCATTACTTAGATTGACGAACCTCGGAACTGGCCGGAGCTCGAAGGGTTCCTATAAAACCTTCCCTTCCTAGCTAGCCTAACATTTGTTTGATGGTATTTCATTACTTAGATTGACGAACCTCGGAACTGGCCGGAGCTCGAAGGGTTCCTATAAAACCTTCCCTTCCTAGCTAGCCTAACATTTGTTTGATGGTATTTCATTACTTAGATTGACGAACCTCGGAACTGGCCGGAACTAGACCTGCTCGAGGGTTCCTATAAAACCTTCCCTTCCTAGCTAGCCAAACATTTGTCTAGTGGTATTTCATTACTTAGATTGACGAACCTCGGAGCTAGACCTGCTCGAGGGTTCCTATAAAACCTTCCCTTCCTAGCTAGCCTAACATTTGTCTAGTGGTATTTCATTACTTAGATTGACGAACCTCGGAACTAGACCTGCTCGAGGGTTCCTATAAAACCTTCCCTTCCTAGCTAGCCAAACATTTGTCTAGTGGTATTTCATTACTTAGATTGACGAACCTCGGAACTAGACCTGCTCGAGGGTTCCTATAAAACCTTCCCTTCCTAGCTAGCCAAACATTTGTCTAGTGGTATTTCATTACTTAGATTGACGAACCTCGGAACTGGCCGGAGCTAGACCTGCTCGAGGGTTCCTATAAAACCTTCCCTTCCTAGCTAGCCTAACATTTGTCTAGTGGTATTTCATTACTTAGATTGACGAAACTCGGAACTGGCCGGAACTAGACCTGCTCGAGGGTTCCTATAAAACCTTCCCTTCCTAGCTAGCCTAACATTTGTCTAGTGGTATTTCATTACTTAGATTGACGAACCTCGGAACTGGCCGGAGCTAGACCTGCTCGAGGGTTCCTATAAAACCTTCCCTTCCTAGCTAGCCAAACATTTGTCTAGTGGTATTTCATTACTTAGATTGACGAACCTCGGAACTGGCCGGAGCTAGACCTGCTCGAGGGTTCCTATAAAACCTTCCCTTCCTAGCTAGCCTAACATTTGTCTAGTGGTATTTCATTACTTAGATTGACGAAACTCGGAACTGGCCGGAACTAGACCTGCTCGAGGGTTCCTATAAAACCTTCCCTTCCTAGCTAGCCTAACATTTGTCTAGTGGTATTTCATTACTTAGATTGACGAACCTCGGAACTGGCCGGAGCTAGACCTGCTCGAGGGTTCCTATAAAACCTTCCCTTCCTAGCTAGCCAAACATTTGTCTAGTGGTATTTCATTACTTAGATTGACGAACCTCGGAACTAGACCTGCTCGAGGGTTCCTATAAAATCTTCCCTTCCTAGCTAGCCTAACATTTGTCTAGTGGTATTTCATTACTTAGATTGACGAACCTCGGAACTGGCCGGAGCTAGACCTGCTCGAGGGTTCCTATAAAACCTTCCCTTCCTAGCTAGCCAAACATTTGTCTAGTGGTATTTCATTACTTAGATTGACGAACCTCGGAACTAGACCTGCTCGAGGGTTCCTATAAAACCTTCCCTTCCTAGCTAGCCAAACATTTGTCTAGTGGTATTTCATTACTTAGATTGACGAACCTCGGAACTGGCCGGAGCTAGACCTGCTCGAGGGTTCCTATAAAACCTTCCCTTCCTAGCTAGCCTAACATTTGTCTAGTGGTATTTCATTACTTAGATTGACGAACCTCGGAACTGGCCGGAGCTAGACCTGCTCGAGGGTTCCTATAAAACCTTCCCTTCCTAGCTAGCCTAACATTTGTCTAGTGGTATTTCATTACTTAGATTGACGAAACTCGGAACTGGCCGGAACTAGACCTGCTCGAGGGTTCCTATAAAACCTTCCCTTCCTAGCTAGCCTAACATTTGTCTAGTGGTATTTCATTACTTAGATTGACGAACCTCGGAACTGGCCGGAGCTAGACCTGCTCGAGGGTTCCTATAAAACCTTCCCTTCCTAGCTAGCCAAACATTTGTCTAGTGGTATTTCATTACTTAGATTGACGAACCTCGGAACTAGACCTGCTCGAGGGTTCCTAGAAAACCTTCCCTTCCTAGCTAGCCAA
The DNA here is from genome assembly GCA_946811695.1 of Gonocerus acuteangulatus. Taxonomy (NCBI): domain Eukaryota; kingdom Metazoa; phylum Arthropoda; class Insecta; order Hemiptera; family Coreidae; genus Gonocerus; species Gonocerus acuteangulatus. Next base: position 80,932,787 of record OX328130.1, on the reverse strand, counting down.
ACATTTGTCTAGTGGTATTTCATTACTTAGATTGACGAACCTCGGAACTGGCCGGAGCTAGACCTGCTCGAGGGTTCCTATAAAACCTTCCCTTCCTAGCTAGCCAAACATTTGTCTAGTGGTATTTCATTACTTAGATTGACGAACCTCGGAACTGGCTGGAGCTCGAAGGGTTCCTATAAAACCTTCCCTTCCTAGCTAGCCAAACATTTGTCTAGTGGTATTTCATTACTTAGATTGACGAACCTCGGAACTGGCCGGAACTAGACCTGCTCGAGGGTTCCTATAAAACCTTCCCTTCCTAGCTAGCCTAACATTTGTCTAGTGGTATTTCATTACTTAGATTGACGAACCTCGGAGCTAGACCTGCTCGAGGGTTCCTATAAAACCTTCCCTTCCTAGCTAGCCAAACATTTGTCTAGTGGTATTTCATTACTTAGATTGACGAACCTCGGAACTAGACCTGCTCGAGGGTTCCTAGAAAACCTTCCCTTCCTAGCTAGCCTAACATTTGTCTAGTGGTATTTCATTACTTAGATTGACGAACCTCGGAGCTAGACCTGCACGAGGGTTCCTATAAAACCTTCCCTTCCTAGCTAGCCAAACATTTGTCTAGTGGTATTTCATTACTTAGATTGACGAACCTCGGAACTGGCTGGAGCTCGAAGGGTTCCTATAAAACCTTCCCTTCCTAGCTAGCCTAACATTTGTCTAGTGGTATTTCATTACTTAGATTGACGAACCTCGGAGCTAGACCTGCTCGAGGGTTCCTATAAAACCTTCCCTTCCAAGCTAGCCAAACATTTGTCTAGTGGTATTTCATTACTTAGGTTGACGAACCTCGGAACTGGCCGGAACTAGACCTGCTCGAGGGTTCCTATAAAACCTTCCCTTCCTAGCTAGCCAAACATTTGTCTAGTGGTATTTCATTACTTAGATTGACGAACCTCGGAACTAGACCTGCTCGAGGGTTCCTAGAAAACCTTCCCTTCCTAGCTAGCCAAACATTTGTCTAGTGGTATTTCATTACTTAGATTGACGAACCTCGGAACTAGACCTGCTCGAGGGTTCCTATAAAACCTTCCCTTCCTAGCTAGCCTAACATTTGTCTAGTGGTATTTCATTACTTAGATTGACGAACCTCGGAGCTAGACCTGCTCGAGGGTTCCTATAAAACCTTCCCTTCCTAGCTAGCCAAACATTTGTCTAGTGGTATTTCATTACTTAGATTGACGAACCTCGGAGCTAGACCTGCTCGAGGGTTCCTATAAAACCTTCCCTTCCTAGCTAGCCAAACATTTGTCTAGTGGTATTTCATTACTTAGATTGACGAACCTCGGAACTGGCTGGAGCTCGAAGGGTTCCTATAAAACCTTCCCTTCCTAGCTAGCCTAACATTTGTCTAGTGGTATTTCATTACTTAGATTGACGAACCTCGGAGCTAGACCTGCTCGAGGGTTCCTATAAAACCTTCCCTTCCTAGCTAGCCAAACATTTGTCTAGTGGTATTTCATTACTTAGATTGACGAACCTCGGAACTGGCTGGAGCTCGAAGGGTTCCTATAAAACCTTCCCTTCCTAGCTAGCCAAACATTTGTCTAGTGGTATTTCATTACTTAGATTGACGAACCTCGGAACTAGACCTGCTCGAGGGTTCCTAGAAAACCTTCCCTTCCTAGCTAGCCTAACATTTGTCTAGTGGTATTTCATTACTTAGATTGACGAACCTCGGAGCTAGACCTGCTCGAGGGTTCCTATAAAACCTTCCCTTCCTAGCTAGCCAAACATTTGTTTGATGGTATTTCATTACTTAGATTGACGAACCTCGGAACTAGACCTGCTCGAGGGTTCCTAGAAAACCTTCCCTTCCTACCTAGCCAAACATTTGTCTAGTGGTATTTCATTACTTAGATTGACGAACCTCGGAACTGGCCGGAGCTCGAAGGGTTCCTATAAAACCTTCCCTTCCTAGCTAGCCTAACATTTGTTTGATGGTATTTCATTACTTAGATTGACGAACCTCGGAACTGGCCGGAACTAGACCTGCTCGAGGGTTCCTATAAAACCTTCCCTTCCTAGCTAGCCAAACATTTGTCTAGTGGTATTTCATTACTTAGATTGACGAACCTCGGAGCTAGACCTGCTCGAGGGTTCCTATAAAACCTTCCCTTCCTAGCTAGCCTAACATTTGTCTAGTGGTATTTCATTACTTAGATTGACGAACCTCGGAACTAGACCTGCTCGAGGGTTCCTATAAAACCTTCCCTTCCTAGCTAGCCTAACATTTGTCTAGTGGTATTTCATTACTTAGATTGACGAACCTCGGAACTGGCCGGAGCTCGAAGGGTTCCTATAAAACCTTCCCTTCCTAGCTAGCCTAACATTTGTTTGATGGTATTTCATTACTTAGATTGACGAACCTCGGAACTGGCCGGAACTAGACCTGCTCGAGGGTTCCTATAAAACCTTCCCTTCCTAGCTAGCCAAACATTTGTCTAGTGGTATTTCATTACTTAGATTGACGAACCTCGGAACTAGACCTGCTCGAGGGTTCCTATAAAACCTTCCCTTCCTACCTAGCCAAACATTTGTCTAGTGGTATTTCATTACTTAGATTGACGAACCTCGGAGCTAGACCTGCTCGAGGGTTCCTATAAAACCTTCCCTTCCTACCTAGCCAAACATTTGTCTAGTGGTATTTCATTACTTAGATTGACGAACCTCGGAACTGGCCGGAGCTCGAAGGGTTCCTATAAAACCTTCCCTTCCTAGCTAGCCTAACATTTGTCTAGTGGTATTTCATTACTTAGATTGACGAACCTCGGAACTGGCCGGAGCTCGAAGGGTTCCTATAAAACCTTCCCTTCCTAGCTAGCCTAACATTTGTTTGATGGTATTTCATTACTTAGATTGACGAACCTCGGAACTGGCCGGAACTAGACCTGCTCGAGGGTTCCTATAAAACCTTCCCTTCCTAGCTAGCCAAACATTTGTCTAGTGGTATTTCATTACTTAGATTGACGAACCTCGGAACTAGACCTGCTCGAGGGTTCCTATAAAACCTTCCCTTCCTAGCTAGCCTAACATTTGTCTAGTGGTATTTCATTACTTAGATTGACGAACCTCGGAACTGGCTGGAGCTCGAAGGGTTCCTATAAAACCTTCCCTTCCTAGCTAGCCAAACATTTGTCTAGTGGTATTTCATTACTTAGATTGACGAACCTCGGAACTGGCTGGAGCTCGAAGGGTTCCTATAAAACCTTCCCTTCCTAGCTAGCCAAACATTTGTCTAGTGGTATTTCATTACTTAGATTGACGAACCTCGGAACTGGCCGGAACTAGACCTGCTCGAGGGTTCCTATAAAACCTTCCCTTCCTAGCTAGCCTAACATTTGTCTAGTGGTATTTCATTACTTAGATTGACGAACCTCGGAGCTAGACCTGCTCGAGGGTTCCTATAAAACCTTCCCTTCCTAGCTAGCCAAACATTTGTCTAGTGGTATTTCATTACTTAGATTGACGAACCTCGGAACTAGACCTGCTCGAGGGTTCCTAGAAAACCTTCCCTTCCTAGCTAGCCTAACATTTGTCTAGTGGTATTTCATTACTTAGATTGACGAACCTCGGAGCTAGACCTGCTCGAGGGTTCCTATAAAACCTTCCCTTCCTAGCTAGCCAAACATTTGTCTAGTGGTATTTCATTACTTAGATTGACGAACCTCGGAACTGGCTGGAGCTCGAAGGGTTCCTATAAAACCTTCCCTTCCTAGCTAGCCTAACATTTGTCTAGTGGTATTTCATTACTTAGATTGACGAACCTCGGAGCTAGACCTGCTCGAGGGTTCCTATAAAACCTTCCCTTCCTAGCTAGCCAAACATTTGTCTAGTGGTATTTCATTACTTAGATTGACGAACCTCGGAACTAGACCTGCTCGAGGGTTCCTAGAAAACCTTCCCTTCCTAGCTAGCCTAACATTTGTCTAGTGGTATTTCATTACTTAGATTGACGAACCTCGGAGCTAGACCTGCTCGAGGGTTCCTATAAAACCTTCCCTTCCTAGCTAGCCAAACATTTGTCTAGTGGTATTTCATTACTTAGATTGACGAACCTCGGAACTGGCTGGAGCTCGAAGGGTTCCTATAAAACCTTCCCTTCCTAGCTAGCCTAACATTTGTCTAGTGGTATTTCATTACTTAGATTGACGAACCTCGGAACTAGACCTGCTCGAGGGTTCCTATAAAACCTTCCCTTCCTAGCTAGCCAAACATTTGTTTGATGGTATTTCATTACTTAGATTGACGAACCTCGGAACTAGACCTGCTCGAGGGTTCCTATAAAACCTTCCCTTCCTAGCTAGCCAAACATTTGTCTAGTGGTATTTCATTACTTAGATTGACGAACCTCGGAACTGGCCGGAACTAGACCTGCTCGAGGGTTCCTAGAAAACCTTCCCTTCCTACCTAGCCAAACATTTGTCTAGTGGTATTTCATTACTTAGATTGACGAACCTCGGAACTGGCCGGAGCTCGAAGGGTTCCTATAAAACCTTCCCTTCCTAGCTAGCCTAACATTTGTTTGATGGTATTTCATTACTTAGATTGACGAACCTCGGAACTGGCCGGAACTAGACCTGCTCGAGGGTTCCTATAAAACCTTCCCTTCCTAGCTAGCCAAACATTTGTCTAGTGGTATTTCATTACTTAGATTGACGAACCTCGGAGCTAGACCTGCTCGAGGGTTCCTATAAAACCTTCCCTTCCTAGCTAGCCTAACATTTGTCTAGTGGTATTTCATTACTTAGATTGACGAACCTCGGAACTAGACCTGCTCGAGGGTTCCTATAAAACCTTCCCTTCCTAGCTAGCCTAACATTTGTCTAGTGGTATTTCATTACTTAGATTGACGAACCTCGGAACTGGCCGGAGCTAGACCTGCTCGAGGGTTCCTATAAAACCTTCCCTTCCTAGCTAGCCAAACATTTGTCTAGTGGTATTTCATTACTTAGATTGACGAACCTCGGAACTGGCTGGAGCTCGAAGGGTTCCTATAAAACCTTCCCTTCCTAGCTAGCCTAACATTTGTCTAGTGGTATTTCATTACTTAGATTGACGAACCTCGGAACTGGCCGGAGCTCGAAGGGTTCCTATAAAACCTTCCCTTCCTAGCTAGCCTAACATTTGTTTGATGGTATTTCATTACTTAGATTGACGAACCTCGGAACTGGCCGGAACTAGACCTGCTCGAGGGTTCCTATAAAACCTTCCCTTCCTAGCTAGCCAAACATTTGTCTAGTGGTATTTCATTACTTAGATTGACGAACCTCGGAGCTAGACCTGCTCGAGGGTTCCTATAAAACCTTCCCTTCCTAGCTAGCCTAACATTTGTCTAGTGGTATTTCATTACTTAGATTGACGAACCTCGGAACTAGACCTGCTCGAGGGTTCCTATAAAACCTTCCCTTCCTAGCTAGCCAAACATTTGTCTAGTGGTATTTCATTACTTAGATTGACGAACCTCGGAACTAGACCTGCTCGAGGGTTCCTATAAAACCTTCCCTTCCTAGCTAGCCAAACATTTGTCTAGTGGTATTTCATTACTTAGATTGACGAACCTCGGAACTGGCCGGAGCTAGACCTGCTCGAGGGTTCCTATAAAACCTTCCCTTCCTAGCTAGCCTAACATTTGTCTAGTGGTATTTCATTACTTAGATTGACGAAACTCGGAACTGGCCGGAACTAGACCTGCTCGAGGGTTCCTATAAAACCTTCCCTTCCTAGCTAGCCTAACATTTGTCTAGTGGTATTTCATTACTTAGATTGACGAACCTCGGAACTGGCCGGAGCTAGACCTGCTCGAGGGTTCCTATAAAACCTTCCCTTCCTAGCTAGCCAAACATTTGTCTAGTGGTATTTCATTACTTAGATTGACGAACCTCGGAACTGGCCGGAGCTAGACCTGCTCGAGGGTTCCTATAAAACCTTCCCTTCCTAGCTAGCCTAACATTTGTCTAGTGGTATTTCATTACTTAGATTGACGAAACTCGGAACTGGCCGGAACTAGACCTGCTCGAGGGTTCCTATAAAACCTTCCCTTCCTAGCTAGCCTAACATTTGTCTAGTGGTATTTCATTACTTAGATTGACGAACCTCGGAACTGGCCGGAGCTAGACCTGCTCGAGGGTTCCTATAAAACCTTCCCTTCCTAGCTAGCCAAACATTTGTCTAGTGGTATTTCATTACTTAGATTGACGAACCTCGGAACTAGACCTGCTCGAGGGTTCCTATAAAACCTTCCCTTCCTAGCTAGCCTAACATTTGTCTAGTGGTATTTCATTACTTAGATTGACGAACCTCGGAACTGGCCGGAGCTAGACCTGCTCGAGGGTTCCTATAAAACCTTCCCTTCCTAGCTAGCCAAACATTTGTCTAGTGGTATTTCATTACTTAGATTGACGAACCTCGGAACTAGACCTGCTCGAGGGTTCCTATAAAACCTTCCCTTCCTAGCTAGCCAAACATTTGTCTAGTGGTATTTCATTACTTAGATTGACGAACCTCGGAACTGGCCGGAGCTAGACCTGCTCGAGGGTTCCTATAAAACCTTCCCTTCCTAGCTAGCCTAACATTTGTCTAGTGGTATTTCATTACTTAGATTGACGAACCTCGGAACTGGCCGGAGCTAGACCTGCTCGAGGGTTCCTATAAAACCTTCCCTTCCTAGCTAGCCTAACATTTGTCTAGTGGTATTTCATTACTTAGATTGACGAAACTCGGAACTGGCCGGAACTAGACCTGCTCGAGGGTTCCTATAAAACCTTCCCTTCCTAGCTAGCCTAACATTTGTCTAGTGGTATTTCATTACTTAGATTGACGAACCTCGGAACTGGCCGGAGCTAGACCTGCTCGAGGGTTCCTATAAAACCTTCCCTTCCTAGCTAGCCAAACATTTGTCTAGTGGTATTTCATTACTTAGATTGACGAACCTCGGAACTAGACCTGCTCGAGGGTTCCTAGAAAACCTTCCCTTCCTAGCTAGCCAAACATTTGTCTAGTGGTATTTCATTACTTAGATTGACGAACCTCGGAACTGGCCGGAGCTAGACCTGCTCGAGGGTTCCTATAAAACCTTCCCTTCCTAGCTAGCCAAACATTTGTCTAGTGGTATTTCATTACTTAGATTGACGAACCTCGGAACTGGCTGGAGCTCGAAGGGTTCCTATAAAACCTTCCCTTCCTAGCTAGCCAAACATTTGTCTAGTGGTATTTCATTACTTAGATTGACGAACCTCGGAACTGGCCGGAACTAGACCTGCTCGAGGGTTCCTATAAAACCTTCCCTTCCTAGCTAGCCTAACATTTGTCTAGTGGTATTTCATTACTTAGATTGACGAACCTCGGAGCTAGACCTGCTCGAGGGTTCCTATAAAACCTTCCCTTCCTAGCTAGCCAAACATTTGTCTAGTGGTATTTCATTACTTAGATTGACGAACCTCGGAACTAGACCTGCTCGAGGGTTCCTAGAAAACCTTCCCTTCCTAGCTAGCCTAACATTTGTCTAGTGGTATTTCATTACTTAGATTGACGAACCTCGGAGCTAGACCTGCTCGAGGGTTCCTATAAAACCTTCCCTTCCTAGCTAGCCAAACATTTGTCTAGTGGTATTTCATTACTTAGATTGACGAACCTCGGAACTGGCTGGAGCTCGAAGGGTTCCTATAAAACCTTCCCTTCCTAGCTAGCCTAACATTTGTCTAGTGGTATTTCATTACTTAGATTGACGAACCTCGGAGCTAGACCTGCTCGAGGGTTCCTATAAAACCTTCCCTTCCAAGCTAGCCAAACATTTGTCTAGTGGTATTTCATTACTTAGGTTGACGAACCTCGGAACTGGCCGGAACTAGACCTGCTCGAGGGTTCCTATAAAACCTTCCCTTCCTAGCTAGCCAAACATTTGTCTAGTGGTATTTCATTACTTAGATTGACGAACCTCGGAACTAGACCTGCTCGAGGGTTCCTAGAAAACCTTCCCTTCCTAGCTAGCCAAACATTTGTCTAGTGGTATTTCATTACTTAGATTGACGAACCTCGGAACTAGACCTGCTCGAGGGTTCCTATAAAACCTTCCCTTCCTAGCTAGCCTAACATTTGTCTAGTGGTATTTCATTACTTAGATTGACGAACCTCGGAACTAGACCTGCTCGAGGGTTCCTATAAAACCTTCCCTTCCTAGCTAGCCAAACATTTGTCTAGTGGTATTTCATTACTTAGATTGACGAACCTCGGAACTAGACCTGCTCGAGGGTTCCTATAAAACCTTCCCTTCCTAGCTAGCCTAACATTTGTCTAGTGGTATTTCATTACTTAGATTGACGAACCTCGGAGCTAGACCTGCTCGAGGGTTCCTATAAAACCTTCCCTTCCTAGCTAGCCAAACATTTGTCTAGTGGTATTTCATTACTTAGATTGACGAACCTCGGAGCTAGACCTGCTCGAGGGTTCCTATAAAACCTTCCCTTCCTAGCTAGCCTAACATTTGTCTAGTGGTATTTCATTACTTAGATTGACGAACCTCGGAGCTAGACCTGCTCGAGGGTTCCTATAAAACCTTCCCTTCCTAGCTAGCCTAACATTTGTTTGATGGTATTTCATTACTTAGATTGACGAACCTCGGAACTGGCCGGAACTAGACCTGCTCGAAGGGTTCCTAGAAAACCTTCCCTTCCTAGCTAGCCTAACATTTGTCTAGTGGTATTTCATTACTTAGATTGACGAACCTCGGAACTAGACCTGCTCGAGGGTTCCTATAAAACCTTCCCTTCCTAGCTAGCCAAACATTTGTCTAGTGGTATTTCATTACTTAGATTGACGAACCTCGGAGCTAGACCTGCTCGAGGGTTCCTATAAAACCTTCCCTTCCTAGCTAGCCAAACATTTGTCTAGTGGTATTTCATTACTTAGATTGACGAACCTCGGAACTAGACCTGCTCGAGGGTTCCTATATAACCTTCCCTTCCTAGCTAGCCAAACATTTGTCTAGTGGTATTTCATTACTTAGATTGACGAACCTCGGAACTAGACCTGCTCGAGGGTTCCTATAAAACCTTCCCTTCCTAGCTAGCCAAACATTTGTCTAGTGGTATTTCATTACTTAGATTGACGAACCTCGGAGCTAGACCTGCTCGAGGGTTCCTATAAAACCTTCCCTTCCTAGCTAGCCAAACATTTGTCTAGTGGTATTTCATTACTTAGATTGACGAACCTCGGAACTAGACCTGCTCGAGGGTTCCTATAAAACCTTCCCTTCCTAGCTAGCCAAACATTTGTCTAGTGGTATTTCATTACTTAGATTGACGAACCTCGGAACTAGACCTGCTCGAGGGTTCCTATAAAACCTTCCCTTCCTAGCTAGCCAAACATTTGTCTAGTGGTATTTCATTACTTAGATTGACGAACCTCGGAACTGGCCGGAGCTAGACCTGCTCGAGGGTTCCTATAAAACCTTCCCTTCCTAGCTAGCCAAACATTTGTCTAGTGGTATTTCATTACTTAGATTGACGAACCTCGGAACTAGACCTGCTCGAGGGTTCCTATAAAACCTTCCCTTCCTAGCTAGCCAAACATTTGTCTAGTGGTATTTCATTACTTAGATTGACGAACCTCGGAGCTAGACCTGCTCGAGGGTTCCTATAAAACCTTCCCTTCCTAGCTAGCCAAACATTTGTCTAGTGGTATTTCATTACTTAGGTTGACGAACCTCGGAACTAGACCTGCTCGAGGGTTCCTATAAAACCTTCCCTTCCTAGCTAGCCAAGCATTTGTCTAGTGGTATTTCATTACTTAGATTGACGAACCTCGGAGCTAGACCTGCTCGAGGGTTCCTATAAAACCTTCCCTTCCTAGCTAGCCAAACATTTGTCTAGTGGTATTTCATTACTTAGATTGACGAACCTCGGAACTAGACCTGCTCGAGGGTTCCTATAAAACCTTCCCTTCCTAGCTAGCCAAACATTTGTCTAGTGGTATTTCATTACTTAGATTGACGAACCTCGGAACTAGACCTGCTCGAGGGTTCCTATAAAACCTTCCCTTCCTAGCTAGCCAAACATTTGTCTAGTGGTATTTCATTACTTAGATTGACGAACCTCGGAACTAGACCTGCTCGAGGGTTCCTATAAAACCTTCCCTTCCTAGCTAGCCAAACATTTGTCTAGTGGTATTTCATTACTTAGATTGACGAACCTCGGAACTGGCCGGAACTAGACCTGCTCGAGGGTTCCTATAAAACCTTCCCTTCCTAGCTAGCCTAACATTTGTCTAGTGGTATTTCATTACTTAGATTGACGAACCTCGGAGCTAGACCTGCTCGAGGGTTCCTATAAAACCTTCCCTTCCTAGCTAGCCAAACATTTGTCTAGTGGTATTTCATTGAATGCAACTCAAACAAGGCATAGGGTATCTGCTCCTGTTATTGACATACCCCCAATTATTGACACTCATACTTTCAATTAAAAAAATAAGCGTTTGGCGTCACCTATAAATTTAAACTTAGCACCAATTGATTCGGAATCTTATCTAATTGTTTCCTGCCAAAACCAAGTTGGCTATAAAGAACACCACAGTTGAGGTCAAGATTTTCCCTTAAGCTTTAGAGAACTTCAGAGAATGTGCTGATTTGCTAGTGTTTCCGCTTAATAAGCGAGTGCTTATTTTTCCTATTTATCAGTCCCCATTTCTTGTTTTTTTAGCGGAACTGTTTCTGAAACAGTTCATAGTCTTTCTTAGATATAATGCAACCTTTTTAAGTGCTCATTTTGAATGAATAACGTTATTTTGAGGGTGTCAATAATAGGATAGAGAAAAACCACCTTAATCCAATTATTGGCACACTGTCAATAATTGGAATTTGGATGAAATCTTTGTTTTGGTGTCTAACTAACTGGATTTTTAATGTTCTACAACAGTATATATAGTCGTCTGTTCCGGTAATTTGATTTGGTAAGTATTGTCTTGTACAATGGCAGCTGCCCCTGTTCCAGAGTCTGTCTTGGATCCGTCAGTATAAGTGTATAAAGTTTTTGGATTTCGCCTTGTTATTGAGTTGATTGAATTTGAACTCTACGGGATACTTTTAGAACTGACCATCGTTCAAGAAACAGAAACTGACACGATCACTGTTTGCACCGATTCCTTAAGTTCCTTAATGTCCTTACAGAACATTTACAGCACTCATCCAATTATCATAAACATATTTACACAAATAAACACTCTACAAGGTAAAGACAAAAATATTACACTCCTTTGGCTACCTGGACACGAAGACATCCCTATGAGTACAACTGTTGACTTACAGGCGAAACTGGCTACAAGCCGATCCATACCCGATGTAAACACCTTGACAACTTTCGACCTGAACAAAACTTTACGTACTAACACATTGTGCGAATGAGGACAAAATTGGTTGAGAAGTAATTCCAAACTAAGGGAAATTAAGAATACGACCAAAGCCTGGGTAAAAGAACAATTCTCTCGTAGAGACGAAGTTATTTTATCCAGGCTTCGGATAGGACACACCCTACTTACCCATTCGTACTTACTAGACAGAAAAGAAATACCCACTTGTCGAATATGCAACAGAACACTAACCGTCAAACATATACTAACTGACTGTAGACAGCGTAGCAAACTAACCTTCCTTACGACTTACATGACTTACTGACGGAAGGTAGCCCATACACGCAAACAGCACTAACACATTTGAAGCATGAAAACATCTATTCAAAAATATAACCTACGTTTTAGGCAAATATTTTTATTTCCTTTTTATTTTTATTCTATACTAGCTGTTACCCAGTGTGCCATGCTACACCAACTTTATATTATATAGTTGTAAGGAACAAACATACAGCTAGTAGATTTTTTTCACCTTGCCTATGACACTTCCCGTATCAAGACCTACCTGTGTGCCAAGTTTGGTCAACATCGGTCAAACGGTGTGGATTTGTATAAGGAAAAAACAGATAGACAGAAAGCTGACAGATGATTTTGACCTAGCCTATGACACTCCCCGTACCAACCCCTACCTGGGTGCCAAGTTTGGTCAAAATCGCTAAAAAGCTGTGGATTTATATGAGGAACGAATTGAATGGCTTTTTCTTTTTTTGTTCCACAATATAGTATCCTTATACTGTGGGAGTTCATTTAGGTTCTGCAGGTTCCATCTTCCAATACTCCCTGCATTACAATCAAAGTAATATACATTTTTTTTTATAATTTTTTTTTTTAAGTATAATAATAATAATATTAAAATAGAGAAATATGATAGCGTAATGATAACAACTATAGTAATAATACAAATAAAAATAGTAACAATAATATTGAAAAAGAGACAATTTATAATATCAAAATTATAAATTAATTGAAAGAAATACAAAAAAAATAATGAATATAAATGAATGAAATAAAATAACTGATTAATGAAAAGAAAACGTCCGTTCTTGCAATGGCTTATTCTTGCGATTGTTAAAACAGAATTCAATCAGGATTGTGGTCATGAGAAACTGTTCAATTATTTACAGCAGCATTAGTTTTCAAGAACAAATGCATTACTTTTCTCATTTGTTCCGATACTAAACATAAAGGTATGAATTCTGTATATGCACTTTTGATAAGATAATGCTTTTGATTAATAATTTTTGTTAGTTTACATATTTTTAGGACAACGATCTTTTTTTTTTTTTTTTTTTTTTTTTTTTTAAGGACAACTGACCATTCGTAGATTTGACCAACACTAACTGCCTTTGATTCTGTCGTTTTAATGAGCTCGTCGCCTCCGTTGCGATACTAACAATACATAAATAAATGTTCTACAAAACGGTGTTATACTTTTCCAAAAATAATGAAGAGATCCAATTTTTGACAAGGGGCGTCAATAATAGGTAAAGTATGTGTCAATAATAGGTAAAGTATGTGTCAATAATAGGTAAAGTATGTGTCAATAATAGGTAAAGTATGTGTCAATAATAGGTAAAGTATGTGTCAATAATAGGTAAAGTATGTGTCAATAATAGGTAAAGTATGTGTCAATAATAGGTAAAGTATGTGTCAATAACTGGAATACATTTTTCCAATTATTGACAACCTCAAGTTGCCAGTTATTGACATAACTAATCCACTTATGCAAATTCCAAGTTTATGATAAATTCTCGTACCAACCTAATGAGACTTTTTTCAGGCTCGACTACATTTGTATGATTCTATTATGTTGTGGATGTTGAGAAGGTCTTAAGAATGGATTTGGTTTCTAGGCTTTCAAAATAGCTCCAATAAGACACACTTATGTACTTCTAGGTCTCACGTCTATGATTCGAACTCGAATTGCCCGAACTTAGGTCTACAAATACTGCATAACTAATGTATAATTTTAATTATATATTTTAAATATTATGCTTAGCACAATTGAAAATAACAGTGAACACACTTCAGTGGACGGGCAAGCAGAACTATTTCATCTCCCGTATAAACAATCTTGTTCTTCCATCATTATAGCACCAAAATTATAGTCTAGTGATCTGTAGGTGCACTATTTTTAAGTAATATGTATTTTAATCTGCTAATATTTTTTCAATAAAAAAAAAAAAAAAAAAAAAAAAAAAAAATTGCCCGAACTACTCGAACTTATCATATCACTAATAGGAAATCGTCAACAGGAGTATCTGCAAACATAGACTTTGTCGAATTCGTTAAAGTTTACTGTGGTGTCCCTTTATGAGAACTCCCTTCTGAGAAGAGCACTTTATGAGAACTCCCTTCTGAGAAGAGCACTTTATGAGAACTCCCTTCTGAGAAGAGCACTTTATGAGAACTCCCTTCTGAGAAGAGCACTTTATGAGAACTCCCTTCTGAGAAGAGCACTTTATGAGAACTCCCTTCTGAGAAGAGCACTTTATCCAAAAATGCAGCCAATCGTGGACAACATTGACTTCGAAGTGATGATGAACTTGAGGAATAAGTGGTCACAAAAGAATCTCCTACAATTAGAGAAGCCAGAAATGCGGGTAATACATTTTAGAGCCAACGACCAAAGCCACGTTGAATGCCCCGGTTTCGGTTCATCATGGAATTTAAGCAGCTTCGGGCGTGGCCAGTACCTGAATGGGTGATCGACCACGTACTGTTGGCAGTATTAAAGGGTGGCAACCTGTAGATAACTCAGCGTTAATAGCCCAAATGTTGAAATGCCATTAAACACACACAGTGTTCTTATATTAAAACACAAAGAGTTCGCCGTAAGTAGCTGGGAATATTGAAGATACTGCTGCGAATTTCATGAACCATTTTAAGAACAAGAAGGCAGAGGAGTTAAGCCTCAAAATAAGAACAAGAAGGCAGAGGAGTTAAGCCTCAAAATAAGAACTCAGTCAAGTACAAGCTTCATAATGTAGTTTTAGAGTAAGTATACTTATATGTGATATAATTTCATTATAACTTTTATAAATTTTGTAAAAAAAGTACTATATCGTTTCTACTTCATTGAAATTGAGTCAATGACTGGTGCCTTTTCCTATCAAAAGCTAGATTTTACCTGTCAATAACTGGGTCATTTACCTGTCGATAACTGGATTTGACCTGTCAATAACTGGGTCATTTACCTGTCGATAACTGGATTTGACCTGTCAATAACTGGGTCATTTACCTGTCGATGATTGGATTTGACCTGTCAATAACTGGGTCATTTACCTGTCGATGACTGGATTTGACCTGTCAATAATTGGGTAATTTCCATGTCGATAACTGGATTTTACCTGTCAATAACTGGTGCAAAAAGTCACCATCTTATTATGGCTAAAATCCTCTGAAATCATTCATTTTTAATTAATATAATAGGCTGAATTTATTCTACAGATCCTGGCGAGCATAAACCCCTTTGAAGCAAGTGGATTGGTTAATAAATAAGTAAGACACTGTAATATTGCCTGAAATGTTTCCTTGATGTGTCAGTAATTGGGGCAGTTACCCGATATGTTACATTTTAGAGGCAGCAACATGTGTATCTAATAAGAAAATACATTCTTTACTAAAGCACCTGCGGCTGATATACACCAGCAAGGATTTACGCATTTTTAATTTAGATTATAATTTGGTACCAAAATTTTACTTAAATATGCCATATTAAAAATAGCGAATAATATTATATCCTCAAATAATAAGGTTTTTCAAATAGGTTAATTTTTTTTTTTTTTTACTTGTATCTCAGTTGAGTAATTGTCTTGTTTTAGCACTTTCCTCCGAAGGAAAGTAGCTATTGAGGTTGGACTCATGACGGAATTTTTGAAAAATTTCTTCAAATCTTTATCGATCCTACCTAGTAGACACCGAAAATGACCCCCGTTAAAATTTATATATATCTATATATATATATATATATATATATGCATATATATATATGTGTCTGTTAACACGATAGCGGCCAGAGTTTTTGTTTTTTCGTCACGAAACTTGGTATATAGCATTCAATTAGCAAACGATTGAACGAGTTCGTTAACCACCAAAGTCGGTCCACCGGAAGGGGGGGTTTACCCCGAACCCAAAACACTAATTTGACTATGTCAGCCGTAATATTTGTTATATTTCAACGAAACTTGGTATTCGTAGTGGTAATATAGAGAGAAAAGTGAGATATAAAAATGAACTAAATCGGTTTATTAGAAGGGGGGTTTACTCCGGACCCACAATACCAATTCGCCACTACCAGCCGTGATTTTTGGTATATTTCGACGAAACTCGGTATTCGTAGTGGTAATCTACAGGTAAATATGCGTTGTAAAAATAAACTAAATCGGTTCATTAGAAGGGGGGGTTTACTCCGGACCCAAATTCCTAATATACTCATACGGGTCGTAATTTCTGCTGTATTGTAACGAAACGCGGTATACGTCGTGGGTACCTCATGAGAAAGAAGTGTTGTAAAAATGAGCTGAATCGGTCAATCGGGAAGCGGGGGTTTAATTTGTAATATATTTCAATAGAAAAGCCCGTCAGACGTACGTTCACAAAGCCGCCGCAAGGAGCGCTTCTACCACTAGAGTGACTGTATCCTGTTCCTGCGTTAGATCAAAATACGATAATATGAGGTTTTTTGTATTTATTACGTAGTGCAATAGGTACCATGTGTAAACATAACTCTGGAAGCAAATTAATAATTGATCAGTTACTCATTACAAATTTAAAAGAGAACTATTCATGTTTTTATTTTATTTATGTAGGATATTTTAAGCAAATGGTTCTGGAAAGCAGTCTAAACTACCCAAATTCTGAGGAAAGTGCTTAGTTATGCAGCTCCTGCGTGACGGACTTTTCTTGTTTGTAGTTTTTGTCATAACCTGAATTTGGAACATTTATGCTGCCCAATTATTTCAATATGTTTTTAACTATTATTCCTACATCTGTGTTACAAATCTACCTTTGTCCACTTCTTTCTTATGTACAAAGCAATAAACTTCTACAACCATTAAGCAGTTGCATTTCTCACAGTTTTGCACCGCGTTATGTTCTTAGGAGCAATATTAGAAATAGAAAATAATATTATATCCTCAAATAATAAAATTTTTCGAATAGGTTAATGTTCCCCCTCCACCAGACAATCTATTTTCATGGTTCCACCTCCAGAATCAGCGAGTATTTGTTACCGGTCCCTTGAATAGACACGAGGTTTAGCTGGTTCAACGATTGAATCCTCACAGGCTAAGCGTAGGTCGAGGTATGATTCAATTCCAATGTGATATCCTCGGATTGATTCCAGTTTCAATCAAAATTCTCAATCAAAACAACTTCCCACGTGGTCCGTTTCAATAAAAATCCCCTTGTTATTTATCAACCATTTTCCATGCTCCACCTTAATCCTTAACCCTCCGATGTTATTCAGGAGAAATTAAAAATCCTCTCCAAAGCAAATACATAACGCTAACCAATTTCTAAATACACATCCTCTGTTACAAATTCGTAATATATATATATATATATATATATATATATATATATATATATATATATATATATATATATATATATATATATAAAATCACAGTGTTGTTTGTAAGAAGACTCAGCCGAAACGGCTTGACCGATTTTTATAAAATGTGTTGTGTATATTCTGTAGGTTTGAGCATATCATGTAAACTATGTTCTGTACCCCTAAGTGATAAGGGTGGTTAACTCGCTAAAATTTGTTCTATTATGATTTAGAAAACACAAAACCCTAAATTTTCATTCTTCTATCATCAATCTTAATTTTTCAATAGTGATATTAGTACTTTAATAATTTTCAACTGTTGATGGACCGTCTACCGGTGTCACTTCTCAGCCAGTAAACAGCAGGGAGGAAGGATGAGAACGAAGCTAGTCTCCTGTCTTTCTCACACAATAACCTGTCTCTCACTCCCTGTACAGTTTTCGGCCATTATTATTCCTACAGATGTTCCAATTTAATTCAAACCCGTTCAATATCCAATTAGATTGGGATTCGCAATGACAATCAATAAGTCGCCAGGCCAAACGATGTCTATTTTTGTTTAGATTTAGACACGCCGTGTTTTTCACACGGACTATCATACCTGGCATGTTCTCGCCTGGGTAAACCATCCAGTTTGTTTGTCTTGGCTAAAGATGGGCTAACCACAAATATCCTGCACTACTTTGGAATATAAGATTGATATTGGGTTTTTTTTTTGGTGTTTATTTTCATAATTAGTGATATATATTGTCAACATTTTGTTACTTTTACAGGCTGCCATTAGTCCAAGAGCTTGTAACACACTTTTCTTGAAGAGTTTCATGCACCTTGTACTTTTGCTATAATATACCTCTTAGGTAGATAAGAAGGTGAATGTGTGTTGACTAGACATACCTTGGAACACCAGCTACTGTGCATACGGGAAAGGTGCAAAAATATATAGCCCAAAAATAGAGTTTTACTCAGAAGCCAACTTTCTTTAATGTAAAATTTTTCAACGAATAATAACCCAAAGTATTTTTTTTTTTAATATTAAATGACGCGCTTTATTCAGAATGAGATTTAAAGAGCGTCTTCAATAGACATCATTGAAAATAATTAAATAAGGGCAGACACTTTTTGTGGGGTTTAATTATAAGCAAAAATAAAGTGTTCTGAATAAAACACTACTATTGGGCAATATTTGTTGTTGTTTATCTAACCAAGGTATGTCCCGGAAACACATACTTACCTCCTTATCTACCCAAGGTATGTCCCAGAAACACATGCTTACCTCCTTATCTACCCAAGGTATGTCCCGGAAACACATACTTACCTCCTTATCTACCCAAGGTATGTCCCGGAAACACATACTTACCTCCTTATCTACCCAAGGTATGTCCCGGAAACACATACTTACCTCCTTATCTAACCAAGGTATATCCCGGAAACACATACTTACCTTCTTATCTACCCAAGGTATGTCCCGGAAACACATACTTACCTCCTTACCTAACCAAGGTATGTCCCGGAAACACATACTTACCTCCTTATCTAACCAAGGTACGTCCCGGAAACACATACTTACCTCCTTATCTAACCAAGGTATGTCCCGGAAACATATACTTACCTCCTTATCTAACCAAGGTATGTCCCGGAAACACATACTTACCTTCTTATCTACCCAAGGTATGTCCCGGAAACACATACTTACCTCCTTACCTAACCAAGGTATGTCCCGGAAACACATACTTACCTCCTTATCTAACCAAGGTACGTCCCGGAAACACATACTTACCTTCTTATCTAACCAAGTCATGCGCTATAGGAAAAGTTCATAAAACACTTGATGAAAAGTGCGTTACCAGCTCTTGAACTAATTCTTCAGAGCCCTCTATCAGTATTACTCGTAGAACACATCCCTACTCGTAGAAGACATCCCTACTCGTAGAACACATCCCTACTCGTAGAAGACATCCCTACTCGTAGAACACATCCCTACTCGTAGAACACGTCCCTACTCGTAGAACACATCCCTACTCGTAGAACACATCCCTACTCGTAGAACACATCCCTACTCGTAGAACACATCCCTACTCGTAGAACACATCCCTACTCGTAGAACACATCCCTACTCGTAGAACACATCCCTACTCGTAGAACACATCCCTACACACTTACAACAAGTCATTTTTTATTTCTCAAAATAATCAATAGAAATAATTTATATGTCAAAACAACGTTTGTCCGTCTAAGATTTGCTTTTTAGTCGCATTTGACAAATATTATGAAAACCCTGGCTGTTTAAAAATGACAATAAGCAGGTCGTTCTGTTGCTCATACAAAACTGTTTGGGTTGTTCTTTCATTTGGTTTATAAGATATTACATTAAACTTAGAGTTATTTATGACACGCAAAATAAATATCAAGTCATAGATCTTTGCTTGTTGGCACCAGTGCACATATGCATACGATGATTCCACAATCATCTGATGCAGCAAGCAGCAATGATGGCTACTAACATGATGAACAGATGGTCCGATTTCGGATGTTGTGGTGTCAACATAACAGAATATACAAAATAGAATAAAATCGATGAACTAATAAATATAAAATATTAATTCCCCCTTAATCTAGTTTAGTTCTTCATCAGGAGCAAACTTACAGCCAAAGTAAGCAAGAGAACATTCCACTATGAGGGCCATGTCATGACAGGATTTTTTATTAATTCATCTATTTCATTTCTTCACCTTCCTCTGAGA
Organism: Gonocerus acuteangulatus; assembly: GCA_946811695.1. NCBI lineage: Eukaryota > Metazoa > Arthropoda > Insecta > Hemiptera > Coreidae > Gonocerus > Gonocerus acuteangulatus. Next base: position 80,913,038 of record OX328130.1, on the reverse strand, counting down.
AGTGAATAACTAGTATAGATTTAGTAGGCTCACTATTCAATATATATATATATATATATTTTTAGATGGAACGGCATTTTTCTCCAGCGGTGGTACTCCCCCTCACTTCTTCCCGGAATATTTCGATGGATTCATCTCCATCTTCTTCAGCCAGGTACTTGTTTCTTCCTAGGTGGTTGCCAAGGGAATGACATTTTTCTCGATATGGGCTCCTTTTAACCCCTCTAGCCACAGTATCGGCGGACGAAGATGGACTGTCAGATATGCCACTGGCTGAAGAAGATGGAGATGAATCCATCGAAATATTCCGGGAAGAAGTGAGGGGGAGTACCACCGCTGGAGAAAAATGCCGTTTCATCTAAAAATACTATCCCAGCGACGAAAAATAACATCAAACATATATATATATATATATATATATATATATATATATATATATTTGATAAATGGCAGATGTATATATGTATATGATGTTGGATATGCTTAAAACATGGCAGGTGTAGGTGTATATATAATTGTTGGAGTCTCGAGACAATGATTTCGCCTGATTGCTACCACCAACCCCCCTGCTCCCCCCTCCCCTATTCTATCAAGACCTTGGCTTTGTTTGTAAAGGATTGTAAACAGCTGTGTCAAGACGAGGATCCAACTCGAAGATAATTACAATCCGTCCACCTGACAGCTAGCTTCTCTCAGCTGTGGATATTGCTAGTACCCAATCTTTGCTTCAATACATTGGTGTATATAAGGGGAGGGCTGATCATAATATGATCTTAATTTATTTATAAAGTTTTTATGATACAATTTTCCCGATTTCGCTAAATTAAAACGCTATTAATTAACGGTATGATGATATTATCATATAGTTTAAATAAAATAGTTTTTATTGAGTGTAACATAGTTTTAATTAGCTAATTATTCCTAGTTGTAGATTGTTAGTATTCGATACTCCCAAATACTCTCAGCCCCCCCCCCCTACAATTCTCCCAGCCCCTCCCCCCGAAATGTTTTTCTACATATTCCCATGCTTCAAAACATTCTCTTACGAACTTGACTGTTTCATGTATCGACCGAATCTTGTTCCAAGTTCTCAGATGTTGGGTCAGCTATACTTGGTTACATCAATGGACGACCTTTTCTATCTAGTCTTGTCTATTATTTCAGGATAGATAGAGTCTCTGACTTATTACATAGGAGTTGAAGGTTCGAAGCCCGCCTGAAGCAGATGTAGTTGATCCACCACCAGGGATATTGGTTACCTGTACATCACCCGGCGCTGACTGCCTAGAAGCAGATGTAGTTGATCCACCACCAGGGATATTGGTTACCTGTACATAACCCGGCGCTGACTGCCTAGAAGCAGATGTAGTTGATCCACCACCAGGGATATTGGTTACCTGTACATAACCCGGCGCTGACTGCCTAGAAGCAGATGTAGTTGATCCACCACCAGGGATATTGGTTACCTGTACACCACCCGGCGCTGACTGCCTAGAAGCAGATAGAAATAGTGAAATTTGCTTATCAATATAATTTGCTACAAAACTTCTTATATTAATTTTCTTTGTAATTCAGGACATTGTAGACTAATACTACCTTGTATATTTATAGACTAGTACTACCTTGTATATTCATAGACTAATACTACCTTGTATATTTATAGACTAGTACTACCTTGTATATTCATAGACTAATACTACCTTGTATATTCATAGACTAGTACTACCTTGTATATTCATAGACTAATACTACCTTGTATATTTATAGACTAATACTACCTTGTATATTTATAGACTAATACTACCTTGTATATTCATAGACTAATACTACCTTGTATATTTATAGACTAATACTACCTTGTATATTTATAGACTAATACTACCTTGTATATTTATAGACTAGTACTACCTTGTATATTTATAGACTAATACTACCTAGTATATTTATAGACTAATACTACCTTGTATATTTATAGACTAATACTACCTTGTTTATTCATAGACTAATACTACCTTGTATATTCATAGACTAATACTACCTTGTATATTCATAGACTAATACTACCTTGTATATTCATAGACTAATACTACCTTGTATATTCATAGACTAATACTACCTTGTATATTCATAGACTAATACTACCTTGTATATTTATAGACTAATACTACCTTGTATATTTATAGACTAATACTACCTTGTATATTTATAGACTAGTACTACCTTGTATATTCATAGACTAATACTACCTTGTATATTTATAGACTAATACTACCTTGTATATTCATAGACTAATACTACCTTGTATATTCATAGACTAATACTACCTTGTATATTTATAGACTAATACTACGTAGTATATTTATAGACTAATACTACCTTGTATATTCATAGACTAATACTACCTTGTATATTCATAGACTAATACTACCTTGTATATTCATAGACTAATACTACCTTGTATATTCGTAGACTAATACTACTTTGTATATTTATAGACTAATACTACCTTGTATATTTATAGACTAATACTACCTTGTATATTTATAGACTAATACTACCTTGTATATTCATAGACTAATACTACCTTGTATATTTATAGACTAATACTACCTTGTATATTCATAGACTAATACTACCTTGTATATTTATAGACTAATACTACCTTGTATATTTATAGACTAATACTACCTTGTATATTTATAGACTAATACTACCTTGTATATTTATAGACTAATACTACCTTGTATATTTATAGACTAATACTACCTTGTATATTTATAGACTAATACTACCTTGTATATTTATAGACTAATACTACCTTGTATATTTATAGACTAATACTACCTTGTATATTTATAGACTAATACTACCTTGTATATTCATAGACTAATACTACCTTGTATATTCATAGACTAATACTACCTTGTATATTTTTTTCACCATTTTATTTTATAGGCTTAAATACTTCCTTAACTAATTAAAAAATGATATTGAAGAGTGTTTATGTGGCGCACAAGTTTTTAAATATGCCATTAAACTCGTTGTCATCGGTCCTCCTTTAATACATTTTAAAATTAAAACCCATTTTTTTAAATCTTTATTACAAGAAATTAGGAAAAAATATTAAAAAAGGAAAAATGAACTTTTTTGTACATTGAATGAAACTTTAAAGTCGTTTTTCTCTCTCTCTCTCTCTCTCAAAAAAAAAAAAAAAAAATGTTTTGCAAATCGTTCGATACTCTAGCACATACAATTATCGCCCGATTAACTTCAAATTTTAACTGCCGATTCCAAATTATATTGTATATTAATTTCATTCCTTTCTTCGTTATTTTCTTAAATGTTAATTATTTATTTGATAACTTTGTTATTAAAATAACTTACTATCCGTAATTTCTTTATACACCTGTATAATAATAAAGCCAAACTATTTGTCTAGTTTTGAAGAATTATTTATAGCTTGTAGTGCTATGAGCGGAGCAAGGTTGTTGTTAAAATGTACATCAATAAATTGTCTATTAAAGTACAAAGAATGTTTTCGATTTAAGGCGGTTGTTTTTATAGAAAATCAATAATTTTTGAACACTTTCCACACAAGCTATCCATAAATTGTATAAAATATCATTTTTTTTTTTATTTATTTATTTTTGTTTCTTAAGGCGTACCAACCTTTTAGGATATTAACGCCACTGATGTTAAGTAAAGTTTGGAATTTTATTTTATAAATTTATGGTTGTAATAGTTGTTATTAAGCCTTTATGTGATTAAATTATTATCTTCAAAATGATATATTATCGAATATTAGAATTTTTAAACTTATGCTGCTTAATTTAAATATTTGTTGATAGTTAATTTAAGTACCTTGAGCAATGATTTCTGTTTGGTGCCGGGGTTTCGGTTTACTTCAACCCCGGACCATGTGCCACAACAATCATAGTTTATTTACAAGTTGTGTGTATTCTATAAAATTAAATACATTTTTGATCTAAGTCGGGCTATCACCCATATCTTAGTCGGGCTATCACCCATATCTTAGTCGGGCTATCACCCATATCTTAGTCGGGCTATCACCCATATCTTAGTCGGGCTATCACCCATATCTTCACTGAAATTAGCCGAGAGCCCAAATAGAGAACTTTCATTCTCGTAGACACGGCATTCAGTGAAGATATGTTTGATGGAAATTACGACACGACAAGCTGGGCACTCTGGTGTTTCATTCCTCGACGTTAGATAAGAATGCGTCAATCGTGTGTGACCTATCCTGAGCCGAGCAAGGACTACCTCTGCTCTCCTATTATCCACTATAGACGAAGTCCTCCAGGGCACAGGGTAAGTCTTTATTTCCCTTAATTTGTTTTCTCTGATATTGTACCATTTAGAGATCCAGGACGATTTGATTTGCCTTTTAATATAAGAAAAGACGTCATTCCTTGGCACTTGGTAAAATGCAACTCCTTCAGTAGTAGCAACTTTTGCTGCCTGATCGACTTTATCGTTTTGGGGTATTCCACAATGACTTGGAATCCACACAAAATTAACATTGTTTCCATTTCTCTGAAGGCAATCATGAGCTTCAATTACTCTAATGACCAATGGATGTTTAGAATAATTGTTACTTATGGCCATTAGAGCTGATACAGAGTCTGAAAAGATGATGACTGAATTACCCCTGTGTGCAACGGCATTGAGAGCCTTCTCTATAGCGAGAATTTCAGCTGTAAATATGGAAGAGATTTTACTAAGTGAAAAAATATTAATTTCCTGATTAATTAGGACTGCAGAACCAACACCTTCGGAGGTTTTGGAGCGATCTGTAAATATATTGGTTAAGTTAGAACTCTCGCCAAATATTTAATTAAATTCGTTGCGGAGAATGATTGGGTTTGTGTTAAAAAATATCTTTGATTTGATCACACAAGTATTACCCTATGATAGATTCCATTGTTAGTTTTCTACAGGATTCTGGATGTTAAACAGAACCCGCTAAGACTGCGCAGTTCCTAACATTTCATGGCACCTTTTTAGTAGTTGTTGCGCAGAGGAGTGGGCGCACTTTAAGCAACATGTGCGTTAGTGTGCCATTTTCCCATAATTCCTAAATCATCGCTCCTATGATGTCTGTTAGTTTTCTACAGGATTCTGGATGTTAAACAGAACCCGCTAAGACTGCGCAGTTCCTAACATTTCATGGCACCTTTTTAGTAGTTGTTGCGCAGAGGAGTGGGCGCACTTTAAGCAACATGTGCGTTAGTGTGCCAATTTCCCATAATTCCTAAATCATCGCTCCTATGATGTCTGTTAGTTTTCTACAGGATTCTGGATGTTAAACAGAACCCGCTAAGACTGCGCAGTTCCTAACATTTCATGGCACCTTTTTAGTAGTTGTTGCGCAGAGGAGTGGGCGCACTTTAAGCAACATGTGCATTAGTGTGCCATTTTCCCATAATTCCTAAATCATCGCTCCTATGATGTCTGTTAGTTTTCTACAGGATTCTGGATGTTAAACAGAACCCGCTAAGACTGCGCAGTCCCTCACATTTCATGGCACCTTTATAGTAGTTGTTGTGCAGAGGATTAGGCGCACTTTAAGCAACATGTGCGTTAGTTTGCCATTTTCCCATAATTCCTAAATCATCGGTCCTATGATGTCTGTTAGTTTTCTGCAGGATTCTGGATGTTAAACAGAACCCGCTAAGACTGCGCAGTTCCTAACATTTCATGGCACCTTTATAGTAGTTGTTGTGCAGAGGAGTGGGCGCACTTTAAGCAACATGTGCGTTAATGTGCCATTTTCCCATAATTCCTAAATCATCGCTCCTATGATGTCTGTTAGTTTTACTCATTAGATTAGAAAATAATATAATATATTATATCAGTCCTTTAACAGGCCACGAAGGCCCTGAGAGGCAGATAGTATAGAGGTGTCTGATGCATTACCATAGGTACAATAGGGAGATAGTGTGGTCAGTACTATGCTCCGGCCGCCTGATTTACCATTTGCTGCTTCGACTGCTAGGCCCATTATCACCAAGGTACCCATTAATAAATTAACACTAGATTTACCAGACGAGCCATTTTTACTGGTCGTGCAATTTCAATTCACAATTCCTACTACATATAGCATTTTCATTCCTAAATGATGTTATGACTTCTGTAGCTATAAGTTGAGAATACATTTAATCAACTTAATCTTACTTTATCTAATATATTATATTTTTTAATATATTTTATATTCTAATATATTATATTTAACAAATATATTTTTGGTTATTGAAATTTATACCAGTACCGTGTATGGTAAATCTAGTGTTAATTAAAGGCTGGGTTGGCCTAGGGACGGTCAGGGAGGCCGAGTCCAACCCATGAACGAAGTCACTAGATGATAAATTTCTTTATTGCTTGCTCGGGATTTGAACTAAGGTCCTCCAACATAAAAGCCCAGTGCTCTAACACTGAGCTAACCTCGCCCCCCCCCCATATATATATATATATATATATATATATATATATATATATATATATATATATATATATACAGGGTGTGGAATCGATGCCGGATAAAATCTATAAATAAAAAAAAAAGTCACTTATTATATTATATCTGGCTAATAATTGTCCTTGTTTTGTTCCAGGTAAGTAACAGACAACAAGCTTCTCCAACTTGCAAAGTAAATCTTTATGGATAAGAATAGGTCACCAGAAATCGGTAAGCCATTAGCCAATTGGAACTTGTTTTCTCTCTCCCATACTCTAGTCTAAACATTTCGCCATGTTTGTTTGTATATTATATTCTAATTTTAGGAAGATTATAGAAAGGTTTAACATAAATCCTCATCTATTTAACCAATTTCTATATAGTGTAGATTCTATCTGTAATAACTTACATACTGTATACATGTGTAGCTGGGAAACTTATACAGAATGTATTTAATGTAATGTATAACCTTCATGGAGTGCCACCTTATACAGAATGTATTTAATGTAATGTATAACCTTCATGGAGTGTCACCTTATACAGAATGTATTTAATTTAATGTATAACCTTCATGGAGTGTCACCTTATACAGAATGTATTTAATGTAATGTATAACCTTCATGGAGTGTCACCTTATACAGAATGTATTTAATGTAATGTATAACCTTCATGGAGTGTCACCTTATACAGAATGTATTTAATTTAATGTATAACCTTCATGGAGTGCCACCTTATACAGAATGTATTTAATGTAATGTATAACCTTCATGGAGTGTCACCTTATACAGAATGTATTTAATGTAATGTATAACCTTCATGGAGTGTCACCCTATACAGAATGTATTTAATGTAATGTATAACCTTCATGAAGTGTCACCTTCATATAACTGTGAAAAGATTTAACACATTATTTGAAGGTGAAAGATTTAATGTGTTAAGATTTAACACATTTCGGTGATCGGTGTACATGGCCCTTCTACACACAGAATAAAGCGTTTTAGCGCGGTTCCTCCCTCCCCCATAGGGAGGAACCCCGCTTATAAGGTTGATACAATGAAACAATCCGGAAGTGCCGACTAGAAAATTTTGCGTTTCAGAACCCCTAGAGACCGAAAATGATGGTGGTTCAAATTTGTATATATATATATATGTATATATTTATTTATATATATATATATATATATATATATTTGTCTGTTCGCTCTCTAGCTCGAAGACGAATGGTCCGATTTTGATGAAATTTGGTACAAAAATCCGTCGTCCAATTTGAAAGGTCAAGTTCGTTAACCAGCGAAATCCGCCTACCGGAAGATGGCGTTTGGGGCGAAATTCGCGCAAAAAAAATCGTAACGCTTACGTTTTTGAGTTCATAAGCTTCTAAGTACTCGTTTTATATGATTCCTGGGCTAGGAAAACGAATGAAACCATTTTCAAGGCGATAGCTTTAACCGTTTTTGAGAAAATTGGAAAAATATTTTTTGAATACCGTTTTTGGTTTGGGTACTTAGAATCATGGGATTCAGTTGAAACTTTATCTGCATGTTCTACTTTCATTAAAACTAATATGTTGAAAGTTTTGTTACGTTTGGAGTTAAGGAAGGGTTAGAATAAAATATTTTATGAACAGACATGAAAAGTTTTGGGAAGTTCGTATACTTTCATTAATATCTCGAACACGGTTGGGAAATCGTGGTAAGTGGATAGAAACTATTTGAAAGCTTACTAAATTCTCTACAAAAAAGATTCTAAAACTATTTTTGATTAGGTTATGTCAATCGGAGAAATAAGTGCTTAAAACTTCAAATACGTCTGTTTTTTTCTTATGAACGGGTTTTTGTCGTTCTTGTTGTAATTTTTGTCTCTTTCCCTTCGTTTTTTATTGCTTTTTAGTTTTGTAATTTCTTATGTTGCGAAAATTTTGTGTGTAAAACAGGATATGAAAAATGAGGCCAATTTTCTGTTGCTAGAAATAATATAAATTTTGGGAACTTTCTTTAATATCTCGAAAACTGTTGAGAATTTTGGTAAACGGAAGAATACCATTAGAAAGCTTATTAAATGCTCTACATAAAAGGTTCTAATGAAAGTTTTGATTAGGCGATGTCAATCGGAGAAATAAGAGCTTAAAGCTTTAAAGTAATTGATTTCGCTTATTCAAAGTGTTCTTTTCGCCTGTATTTTATTCCTTGTTATTTTTTAATTGCTTATAGTTGGATAATGTATTCGAAAATAAAACAGGTTAAGTAAAATAACAAAAACAATTTATTGTTAGAAATATAGATTTCCAAGATTCCAAGACCTTGCAACTAGCGGGACGGTTTCTTGTTTTGCCGACCCTTCCAGGTCAGATTGTAAATCCTACCTTTCAAGACTGGTGGAACCAAAATATAACTGTCAGGGTTCGGTCACTGCTACTTAATAAAACTACATATTATCGTAAAAATGGTTTTATTGTGCCGACGTTTCGGCTTGAACTTCAAGCCTTCATCAGGGCTGTAAATACAAGTAGGACATATTTAACACTAATATATGCACATATCTATGTAAATATATATATATATATATATATATATATATATACACATATATAATATATATATATTTATACACATTTACATACATACACATATACACGCGTATGTATTATTAAGTAGCAGTGACCTAACCCGGACAATCCCTACCTTGCATCATCAACGGTCAACGATCTCCTCTCAACAAAATAATAACTGCTTCTATTTTAATCTTTCGAAATTAGACTAGGGATAAGAACGGAACCGCGCTAAGATGAGGCAGTTCCTGCGAGTCGGACTTTTTATCTTCCTGTCATCCTTTCTGTCACAAAATGAACATCTCACGGATTTGTCCAAGACAACGAAAGATGTTGAAGGTCCATCAGGAGTTGATTCATCTCCCAAAACAACAAGCATGAGTGCCTTCAGTGGTTTTGGTATGTTCTCCAGTTGGGCACTAACTGCTACATGGGCTTTCACCAGTTGGTAGCCCAAATCAAAGAGCAAATCTTTTCTTGGCAGTTTTCAGGCCATTTTGTCATTTGGAAAGCCGCAACATGAAAGTGATCGACCAATGAAGGTCAATCAGATTAGCGAAAAAGACATACGTAAACTAAACCGTGGGGTAAAAATACCCAACTCGTGACCTTCTCATGCAGCGATTAGCAGATAACTGGCGTTGTTTATATTATACCAGATAATACACTTCCGATTATTTAGAATAATCCGGAAGAAGGAGGGAGTCTCTCAGATTTACACGCCATAGAACAAAGTGTGGGGTATTTAGGAAGAAGGAGGGAGTCTCTAAGATTTACACGCCATAGAACAAAGTGTGGGGTATTTAGGAAGAAGGAGGGAGTCTCTAAGATTTACACGCCATTGAACAAAGTGTGGGGTATTTAGGAAGAAGGAGGGAGTCTCTAAGATTTACACGCCATAGAACAAAGTGTGGGGTATTTAGGAAGAAGGAGGGAGTCTCTAAGATTTACACGCCATAGAACAAAGTGTGGGGTATTTAGGAAGAAGGAGGGAGTCTCTAAGATTTACACGCGATAGAACAAAGTGTGGGGTATTTAGGAAGAAGGAGGGAGTCTCTAAGATTTACACGCCATAGAACAATGTGTGGGGTATTTAGGAAGAAGGAGGGAGTCTCTAAGATGTACACGCCATAGAACAAAGTGTGGGGTATTTAGGAAGAAGGAGGGAGTCTCTAAGATTTACACGCGATAGAACAAAGTGTGGGGTATTTAGGAAGAAGGAGGGAGTCTCTAAGATTTACACGCCATAGAACAAAGTGTGGGGTATTTAGGAAGAAGGAGGGAGTCTCTAAGATTTACACGCCATAGAACAAAGTGTGGGGTATTTTTCACCCCACCGTGTCAATCCAGGGTTAAGTTGGATGAATAATATAACATTATTTTATGATCAATTGTAAAAGTTAGTGAAGTATTTACACGTAATTTAATATTTTCTCATCTCAGGGCTCGCTGGGAAAATTCCTCGCCGCACCCTGGTTGTCGGCGCTAATGACCTAGATGTAGATGCGCCGTAAAAAAAAAAAAAAAAAAAAAAAAAAAAAAAAAAAAAAAAAAAAAAAAAAAAAAATTTAATAAAAAGGGGAAACAAAAAAAATCTGGCCAGACAAAATTGTTTTAAATTTTATTAGCTTTCCTTTAAAAAAAAATTGCATTGAAATTGGTGATGATTTGGAGGCAGTAGTCTTTTTTGAAAGAGGAAAAGTCATCTGGCCCCACTGTGCAACACCTCAAGCCGAGGCTGTATCAAGACATCTGGCCCCACTGTGCAACACCTCAAGCCGAGGCTGTATCAAGACATCTGGCCCCACTGTGCAACACCTCAAGCCGAGGCTGTATCAAGACATTTCATTTTAATTTTACCGAATTAAAATCTTCATGTTTTAGGAATACTTTTCAGTTAAATATATGATTAAATGTCATTGAAAACAGATTAAATATTATTTTATTTATAAAGCGGAGTAATTTGTGTTTAGAATTAGCAGAGACTGGAGACTGAAGACGCGGAAAACATAACTCCATCTTTGAATTATTCATAGGAAAGTGAAGAAGTTCTTTGGCAACTTTTTTATTTTCTTCACTTTATGATAATCAAAGCAAATCTAACGATAACAAACTTTATGCTGCTTCTGTTTTCACGAGACGGCAAGACATTTTTCTACTTTACACTCATATATATGTATATTTAAGGATGAAACAAAACTCGCCATATTATTCTGCCAGGATTATTTACATCGAGTCCTTGGAAGAGAAACAACATTTTCCAATGTAATTTATAATCTCCGAGGCGTATATTTAGCAAATTACCTAGTAATGGAACTAGTAAATCGGAAAGATAAGTGTTAACAACTTTCTAGAAATCATCCCAGTCAAATACATATAATAACTAGTCACAAATCCAGAAAGAAGAATATTAAAATCCACCTAGAAGCCTAGATCACTCCCCACTCCTTCGTAGATAATGATACAGGATGTATCGCAAGTTAATGACAATCCTTCAGGAGGTGAAACTAGTCAGAAAATCTAGTTCAACACTACCAACCACACATTTCTATCTCACTCCCTTCCTGGCATATCCCCTTCTAAAGGTTCTTTAGGAAACCCGTGCATTTGTAATACATTTCTATCTCACTCCCTTCCTGGCATATCCGCTTCTAAAGGTTCTTTAGGAAACCCGTGCTTTTGTAGTACATTTCTATCTCACTCCCTTCCTGGCATATCCCCTTCTAAAGGTACTTTAGGAAACCCGTGCTTTTGTAGTACATTTCTATCTCACTCCCTTCCTGGCATATCCCCTTCTAAAGGTACTTTAGGAAACCCGTGCTTTTGTAGTACATTTCTATCTCACTCCCTTCCTGGCATATCCCCTTCTAAAGGTTCTTTAGGAAACCCATGCTTTTGTAGTACATTTCTATCTCACTCCCTTCCTGGCATATCCCCTTCTAAAGGTTCTTTAGGAAACCCATGCTTTTGTAGTACATTTCTATCTCACTCCCTTCCTGGCATATCCCCTTCTAAAGGTTCTTTAGGAAACCCATGCTTTTGTAGTACATTTCTATCTCACTCCCTTCCTGGCATATCCCCTTCTAAAGGTTCTTTAGGAAACCCATGCTTTTGTAGTACATTTCTATCTCACTCCCTTCCTGGCATATCCCCTTCTAAAGGTTCTTTAGGAAACCCATGCTTTTGTAGTACATTTCTATCTCACTCCCTTCCTGGCATATCCCCTTCTAAAGGTTCTTTAGGAAACCCATGCTTTTGTAGTACATTTCTATCTCACTCCCTTCCTGGCATATCCCCTTCTAAAGGTTCTTTAGGAAACCCATGCTTTTGTAGTACATTTCTATCTCACTCCCTTCCTGGCATATCCCCTTCTAAAGGTTCTTTAGGAAACCCATGCTTTTGTAGTACATTTCTATCTCACTCCCTTCCTGGCATATCCCCTTCTAAAGGTTCTTTAGGAAACCCATGCTTTTGTAGTACATTTCTATCTCACTCCCTTCCTGGCATATCCCCTTCTAAAGGTTCTTTAGGAAACCCATGCTTTTGTAGTACATTTCTATCTCACTCCCTTCCTGGCATATCCCCTTCTAAAGGTTCTTTAGGAAACCCGTGCTTTTGTAGTACATTTCTATCTCACTCCCTTCCTGGCATATCCCCTTCTAAAGGTTCTTTAGGAAACCCATGCTTTTGTAGTACATTTCTATCTCACTCCCTTCCTGGCATATCCCCTTCTAAAGGTTCTTTAGGAAACCCATGCTTTTGTAGTACATTTCTATCTCACTCCCTTCCTGGCATATCCCCTTCTAAAGGTTCTTTAGGAAACCCATGCTTTTGTAGTACATTTCTATCTCACTCCCTTCCTGGCATATCCCCTTCTAAAGGTTCTTTAGGAAACCCATGCTTTTGTAGTACATTTCTATCTCACTCCCTTCCTGGCATATCCCCTTCTAAAGGTTCTTTAGGAAACCCATGCTTTTGTAGTACATTTCTATCTCACTCCCTTCCTGGCATATCCCCTTCTAAAGGTTCTTTAGGAAACCCGTGCTTTTGTAGTACATTTCTATCTCACTCCCTTCCTGGCATATCCCCTTCTAAAGGTACTTTAGGAAACCCATGCTTTTGTAGTACATTTCTATCTCACTCCCTTCCTGGCATATCCCCTTCTAAAGGTTCTTTAGAGAAACCCGTGCTTTTGTAGTACATTTCTATCTCACTCCCTTCCTGGCATATCCCCTTCTAAAGGTTCTTTAGGAAACCCGTGCTTTTGTAGTACATTTCTATCTCACTCCCTTCCTGGCATATCCCCTTCTAAAGGTTCTTTAGGAAACCCATGCTTTTGTAGTACATTTCTATCTCACTCCCTTCCTGGCATATCCCCTTCTAAAGGTTCTTTAGGAAACCCATGCTTTTGTAGTACATTTCTATCTCACTCCCTTCCTGGCATATCCCCTGCTAAAGGTTCTTTAGAGAAACCCGTGCTTTTGTAGTACATTTCTATCTCACTCCCTTCCTGGCATATCCCCTTCTAAAGGTACTTTAGGAAACCCGTGCTTTTGTAATACATTTCTATCTCACTCCCTTCCTGGCATATCCCCTTCTAAAGGTACTTTAGGAAACCCGTGCTTTTGTAGTACATTTCTATCTCACTCCCTTCCTGGCATATCCCCTTCTAAAGGTACTTTAGGAAACCCGTGCTTTTGTAGTACATTTCTATCTCACTCCCTTCCTGGCATATCCCCTTCTAAAGGTTCTTTAGGAAACCCATGCTTTTGTAGTACATTTCTATCTCACTCCCTTCCTGGCATATCCCCTGCTAAAGGTTCTTTAGAGAAACCCGTGCTTTTGTAGTACATTTCTATCTCACTCCCTTCCTGGCATATCCCCTTCTAAAGGTTCTTTAGGAAACCCGTGCTTTTGTAGTACATTTCTATCTCACTCCCTTCCTGGCATATCCCCTTCTAAAGGTTCTTTAGGAAACCCGTGCTTTTGTAGTACATTTCTATCTCACTCCCTTCCTGGCATATCCCCTTCTAAAGGTTCTTTAGGAAACCCGTGCTTTTGTAGTACATTTCTATCTCACTCCCTTCCTGGCATATCCCCTTCTAAAGGTACTTTAGGAAACCCGTGCTTTTGTAGTACATTTCTATCTCACTCCCTTCCGGCATATCCCCTTCTAAAGGTTCTTTAGGAAACCCGTGCTTTTGTAGTACATTTCTATCTCACTCCCTTCCTGGCATATCCCCTTCTAAAGGTTCTTTAGGAAACCCGTGCTTTTGTAGTACATTTCTATCTCACTCCCTTCCTGGCATATCCCCTTCTAAAGGTTCTTTAGGAAACCCGTGCTTTTGTAGTACATTTCTATCTCACTCCCTTCCTGGCATATCCCCTTCTAAAGGTTCTTTAGGAAACCCATGCTTTTGTAGTACATTTCTATCTCACTCCCTTCCTGGCATATCCCCTTCTAAAGGTTCTTTAGGAAACCCATGCTTTTGTAGTACATTTCTATCTCACTCCTTTCCTGGCATATCCCCTTCTAAAGGTTCTTTAGGAAACCCATGCTTTTGTAGTACATTTCTATCTCACTCCCTTCCTGGCATATCCCCTTCTAAAGGTTCTTTAGGAAACCCATGCTTTTGTAGTACATTTCTATCTCACTCCTTTCCTGGCATATCCCCTTCTAAAGGTTCTTTAGGAAACCCGTGCTTTTGTAGTACATTTCTATCTCACTCCCTTCCTGGCATATCCCCTTCTAAAGGTTCTTTAGGAAACCCGTGCTTTTGTAGTACATTTCTATCTCACTCCCTTCCTGGCATATCCCCTTCTAAAGGTACTTTAGGAAACCCGTGCTTTTGTAGTACATTTCTATCTCACTCCCTTCCTGGCATATCCCCTTCTAAAGGTTCTTTAGAGAAACCCATGCTTTTGTAGTACATTTCTATCTCACTCCCTTCCTGGCATATCCCCTTCTAAAGGTTCTTTAGGAAACCCGTGCTTTTGTAGTACATTTCTATCTCACTCCCTTCCTGGCATATCCCCTTCTAAAGGTTCTTTAGGAAACCCATGCTTTTGTAGTACATTTCTATCTCACTCCCTTCCTGGCATATCCCCTGCTAAAGGTTCTTTAGGAAACCCGTGCTTTTGTAGTACATTTCTATCTCACTCCCTTCCTGGCATATCCCCTTCTAAAGGTTCTTTAGGAAACCCATGCTTTTGTAGTACATTTCTATCTCACTCCCTTCCTGGCATATCCCCTTCTAAAGGTTCTTTAGGAAACCCGTGCTTTTGTAGTACATTTCTATCTCACTCCCTTCCTGGCATATCCCCTTCTAAAGGTTCTTTAGGAAACCCGTGCTTTTGTAGTACATTTCTATCTCACTCCCTTCCTGGCATATCCCCTTCTAAAGGTTCTTTAGAGAAACCCGTGCTTTTGTAGTACATTTCTATCTCACTACCTTCCTGGCATATCCCCTTCTAAAGGTTCTTTAGGAAACCCGTGCTTTTGTAGTACATTTCTATCTCACTCCCTTCCTGGCATATCCCCTTCTAAAGGTTCTTTAGGAAACCCGTGCTTTTGTAGTACATTTCTATCTCACTCCCTTCCTGGCATATCCCCTTCTAAAGGTTCTTTAGGAAACCCATGCTTTTGTAGTACATTTCTATCTCACTCACTTCCTGGCATATCCCCTTCTAAAGGTTCTTTAGGAAACCCGTTCTTTTGTAGTACATTTCTATCTCACTCCTTTCCTGGCATATCCCCTTCTAAAGGTTCTTTAGGAAACCCGTTCTTTTGTAGTACATTTCTATCTCCTCCTTTCCTGGCATATCCCCTTCTAAAGGTTCTTTAGGAAACCCGTGCTTTTGTAGTACATTTCTATCTCACTCCCTTCCTGGCATATCCCCTTCTAAAGGTACTTTAGGAAACCCGTGCTTTTGTAGTACATTTCTATCTCACTCCCTTCCTGGCATATCCCCTTCTAAAGGTTCTTTAGGAAACCCGTGCTTTTGTAGTACATTTCTATCTCACTCCCTTCCTGGCATATCCCCTTCTAAAGGTTCTTTAGGAAACCCGTGCTTTTGTAGTACATTTCTATCTCACTCCCTTCCTGGCATATCCCCTTCTAAAGGTTCTTTAGGAAACCCGTGCTTTTGTAGTACATTTCTATCTCACTCCCTTCCTGGCATATCCCCTTCTAAAGGTTCTTTAGGAAACCCGTGCTTTTGTAGTACATTTCTATCTCACTCCCTTCCTGGCATATCCCCTTCTAAAGGTTCTTTAGGAAACCCGTGCTTTTGTAGTACATTTCTATCTCACTCCCTTCCTGGCATATCCCCTTCTAAAGGTTCTTTAGGAAACCCGTGCTTTTGTAGTACATTTCTATCTCACTCCCTTCCTGGCATATCCCCTTCTAAAGGTTCTTTAGGAAACCCGTGCTTTTGTAGTACATTTCTATCTCACTCCCTTCCTGGCATATCCCCTTCTAAAGGTTCTTTAGGAAACCTATGCTTTTGTAGTACATTTCTATCTCACTCCCTTCCTGGCATATCCGCTTCTAAAGGTTCTTTAGGAAACCCGTGCTTT
Organism: Gonocerus acuteangulatus; assembly: GCA_946811695.1. Taxonomy (NCBI): domain Eukaryota; kingdom Metazoa; phylum Arthropoda; class Insecta; order Hemiptera; family Coreidae; genus Gonocerus; species Gonocerus acuteangulatus. Next base: position 80,896,433 of record OX328130.1, on the reverse strand, counting down.
TGTAGTACATTTCTATCTCACTCCCTTCCTGGCATATCCCCTTCTAAAGGTTCTTTAGGAAACCCGTGCTTTTGTAGTACATTTCTATCTCACTCCCTTCCTGGCATATCCGCTTCTAAAGGTTCATTAGGAAACCCGTGCTTTTGTAGTACATTTCTATCTCACTCCCTTCCTGGCATATCCCCTTCTAAAGGTTCTTTAGGAAACCCGTGCTTTTGTAGTACATTTCTATCTCACTCCCTTCCTGGCATATCCCCTGCTAAAGGTTCTTTAGGAAACCCGTGCTTTTGTAGTACATTTCTATCTTACTCCTTTCCTGGCATATCCCCTTCTAAAGGTTCTTTAGGAAACCCCTGCTTTTGTAGTACATTTCTATCTCACTCCCTTCCTGGCATATCCCCTTCTAAAGGTTCTTTAGGAAACCCGTGCTTTTGTAGTACATTTCTATCTCACTCCTTTCCTGGCATATCCCCTGCTAAAGGTTCTTTAGGAAACCCATGCTTTTGTAGTACATTTCTATCTCACTCCCTTCCTGGCATATCCCCTTCTAAAGGTTCTTTAGGAAACCCGTGCTTTTGTAGTACATTTCTATCTCACTCCCTTCCTGGCATATCCCCTTCTAAAGGTTCTTTAGGAAACCCATGCTTTTGTAGTACATTTCTATCTCACTCCCTTCCTGGCATATCCCCTTCTAAAGGTTCTTTAGGAAACCCGTGCTTTTGTAGTACATTTCTATCTCACTCCCTTCCTGGCATATCCCCTGCTAAAGGTTCTTTAGGAAACCCGTGCTTTTGTAGTACAATTCTATCTTACTCCTTTCCTGGCATATCCCCTTCTAAAGGTTCTTTAGGAAACCCATGCTTTTGTAGTACATTTCTATCTCACTCCCTTCCTGGCATATCCCCTTCTAAAGGTTCTTTAGGAAACCCGTGCTTTTGTAGTACATTTCTATCTCACTCCCTTCCTGGCATATCCCCTTCTAAAGGTTCTTTAGGAAACCCGTGCTTTTGTAGTACATTTCTATCTCACTCCCTTCCTGGCATATCCCCTTCTAAAGGTACTTTAGGAAACCCGTGCTTTTGTAGTACATTTCTATCTCACTCCCTTCCTGGCATATCCCCTTCTAAAGGTTCTTTAGAGAAACCCATGCTTTTGTAGTACATTTCTATCTCACTCCCTTCCTGGCATATCCCCTTCTAAAGGTTCTTTAGGAAACCCGTGCTTTTGTAGTACATTTCTATCTCACTCCCTTCCTGGCATATCCCCTTCTAAAGGTTCTTTAGGAAACCCATGCTTTTGTAGTACATTTCTATCTCACTCCCTTCCTGGCATATCCCCTGCTAAAGGTTCTTTAGGAAACCCGTGCTTTTGTAGTACATTTCTATCTCACTCCCTTCCTGGCATATCCCCTTCTAAAGGTTCTTTAGGAAACCCATGCTTTTGTAGTACATTTCTATCTCACTCCCTTCCTGGCATATCCCCTTCTAAAGGTTCTTTAGGAAACCCGTGCTTTTGTAGTACATTTCTATCTCACTCCCTTCCTGGCATATCCCCTTCTAAAGGTTCTTTAGGAAACCCGTGCTTTTGTAGTACATTTCTATCTCACTCCCTTCCTGGCATATCCCCTTCTAAAGGTTCTTTAGAGAAACCCGTGCTTTTGTAGTACATTTCTATCTCACTACCTTCCTGGCATATCCCCTTCTAAATGTTCTTTAGGAAACCCGTGCTTTTGTAGTACATTTCTATCTCACTCCCTTCCTGGCATATCCCCTTCTAAAGGTTCTTTAGGAAACCCGTGCTTTTGTAGTACATTTCTATCTCACTCCCTTCCTGGCATATCCCCTTCTAAAGGTTCTTTAGGAAACCCATGCTTTTGTAGTACATTTCTATCTCACTCACTTCCTGGCATATCCCCTTCTAAAGGTTCTTTAGGAAACCCGTTCTTTTGTAGTACATTTCTATCTCACTCCTTTCCTGGCATATCCCCTTCTAAAGGTTCTTTAGGAAACCCGTTCTTTTGTAGTACATTTCTATCTCACTCCTTTCCTGGCATATCCCCTTCTAAAGGTTCTTTAGGAAACCCGTGCTTTTGTAGTACATTTCTATCTCACTCCCTTCCTGGCATATCCCCTTCTAAAGGTACTTTAGGAAACCCGTGCTTTTGTAGTACATTTCTATCTCACTCCCTTCCTGGCATATCCCCTTCTAAAGGTTCTTTAGGAAACCCGTGCTTTTGTAGTACATTTCTATCTCACTCCCTTCCTGGCATATCCCCTTCTAAAGGTTCTTTAGGAAACCCGTGCTTTTGTAGTACATTTCTATCTCACTCCCTTCCTGGCATATCCCCTTCTAAAGGTTCTTTAGGAAACCCGTGCTTTTGTAGTACATTTCTATCTCACTCCCTTCCTGGCATATCCCCTTCTAAAGGTTCTTTAGGAAACCCGTGCTTTTGTAGTACATTTCTATCTCACTCCCTTCCTGGCATATCCCCTTCTAAAGGTTCTTTAGGAAACCCGTGCTTTTGTAGTACATTTCTATCTCACTCCCTTCCTGGCATATCCCCTTCTAAAGGTTCTTTAGGAAACCCGTGCTTTTGTAGTACATTTCTATCTCACTCCCTTCCTGGCATATCCCCTTCTAAAGGTTCTTTAGGAAACCCGTGCTTTTGTAGTACATTTCTATCTCACTCCCTTCCTGGCATATCCCCTTCTAAAGGTTCTTTAGGAAACCTATGCTTTTGTAGTACATTTCTATCTCACTCCCTTCCTGGCATATCCGCTTCTAAAGGTTCTTTAGGAAACCCGTGCTTTTGTAGTACATTTCTATCTCACTCCCTTCCTGGCATATCCCCTTCTAAAGGTTCTTTAGGAAACCCGTGCTTTTGTAGTACATTTCTATCTCACTCCCTTCCTGGCATATCCGCTTCTAAAGGTTCATTAGGAAACCCGTGCTTTTGTAGTACATTTCTATCTCACTCCCTTCCTGGCATATCCCCTTCTAAAGGTTCTTTAGGAAACCCGTGCTTTTGTAGTACATTTCTATCTCACTCCCTTCCTGGCATATCCCCTGCTAAAGGTTCTTTAGGAAACCCGTGCTTTTGTAGTACATTTCTATCTTACTCCTTTCCTGGCATATCCCCTTCTAAAGGTTCTTTAGGAAACCCATGCTTTTGTAGTACATTTCTATCTCACTCCCTTCCTGGCATATCCCCTTCTAAAGGTTCTTTAGGAAACCCGTGCTTTTGTAGTACATTTCTATCTCACTCCTTTCCTGGCATATCCCCTGCTAAAGGTTCTTTAGGAAACCCATGCTTTTGTAGTACATTTCTATCTCACTCCCTTCCTGGCATATCCCCTTCTAAAGGTTCTTTAGGAAACCCGTGCTTTTGTAGTACATTTCTATCTCACTCCCTTCCTGGCATATCCCCTGCTAAAGGTTCTTTAGGAAACCCGTGCTTTTGTAGTACATTTCTATCTTACTCCTTTCCTGGCATATCCCCTTCTAAAGGTTCTTTAGGAAACCCATGCTTTTGTAGTACATTTCTATCTCACTCCCTTCCTGGCATATCCCCTTCTAAAGGTTCTTTAGGAAACCCGTGCTTTTGTAGTACATTTCTATCTCACTCCTTTCCTGGCATATCCCCTGCTAAAGGTTCTTTAGGAAACCCATGCTTTTGTAGTACATTTCTATCTCACTCCCTTCCTGGCATATCCCCTTCTAAAGGTTCTTTAGGAAACCCGTGCTTTTGTAGTACATTTCTATCTCACTCCCTTCCTGGCATATCCCCTTCTAAAGGTTCTTTAGGAAACCCATGCTTTTGTAGTACATTTCTATCTCACTCCCTTCCTGGCATATCCCCTTCTAAAGGTTCTTTAGGAAACCCGTGCTTTTGTAGTACATTTCTATCTCACTCCCTTCCTGGCATATCCCCTGCTAAAGGTTCTTTAGGAAACCCGTGCTTTTGTAGTACAATTCTATCTTACTCCTTTCCTGGCATATCCCCTTCTAAAGGTTCTTTAGGAAACCCATGCTTTTGTAGTACATTTCTATCTCACTCCCTTCCTGGCATATCCCCTTCTAAAGGTTCTTTAGGAAACCCGTGCTTTTGTAGTACATTTCTATCTCACTCCCTTCCTGGCATATCCCCTTCTAAAGGTTCTTTAGGAAACCCGTGCTTTTGTAGTACATTTCTATCTCACTCCCTTCCTGGCATATCCCCTTCTAAAGGTTCTTTAGGAAACCCGTGCTTTTGTAGTACATTTCTATCTCACTTCCTTCCTGGCATATCCCCTTCTAAAGGTACTTTAGGAAACCCGTGCTTTTGTAGTACATTTCTATTTCACTCCCTTCCTGGCATATCCCCTTCTAAAGGTTCTTTAGGAAACCCGTGCTTTTGTAGTACATTTCTATCTCACTCCCTTCCTGGCATATCCCCTTCTAAAGGTTCTTTAGGAAACCCGTGCTTTTGAAGTACATTTCTATCTCACTCCCTTCCTGGCATATCCCCTTCTAAAGGTACTTTAGGAAACCCGTGCTTTTGTAGTACATTTCTATCTCACTCCCTTCCTGGCATATCCCCTTCTAAAGGTTCTTTAGGAAACCCATGCTTTTGTAGTACATTTCTATCTCACTCCCTTCCTGGCATATCCCCTTCTAAAGGTTCTTTAGGAAACCCGTGCTTTTGTAGTACATTTCTATCTCACTCCCTTCCTGGCATATCCCCTTCTAAAGGTTCTTTAGGAAACCCGTGCTTTTGTAGTACATTTCTATCTCACTCCCTTCCTGGCATATCCCCTGCTAAAGGTACTTTAGGAAACCCGTGCTTTTGTAGTACATTTCTATCTCACTCCCTTCCTGGCATATCCCCTTCTAAAGGTACTTTAGGAAACCCGTGCTTTTGTAGTACATTTCTATCTCACTCCCTTCCTGGCATATACCCTTCTAAAGGTTCTTTAGGAAACCCGTGATTTTGTAGTACATTTCTATCTCACTCCCTTCCTGGCATATCCCCTGCTAAAGGTTCATTAGGAAACCCGTGCTTTTGTAGTACATTTCTATCGCACTCCCTTCCTGGCATATCCCCTTCTAAAGGTTCTTTAGGAAACCCGTTCTTTTGTAGTACATTTCTATCTCACTCCCTCCCTGGCATATCCCCTTCTAAAGGTTCTTTAGGAAACCCATGCTTTTGTAGTACATTTCTATCTCACTCCCTTCCTGGCATATCCCCTTCTAAAGGTTCTTTAGAGAAACCCGTGCTTTTGTAGTACATTTCTATCTCACTCCCTTCCTGGCATATCCCCTTCTAATGGTTCTTTAGAGAAACCCATGCTTTTGTAGTACGTTTCTATCTCACTCCCTTCCTGGCATATCCCCTTCTAAAGGTTCTTTAGAGAAACCCATGCTTTTGTAGTACATTTCTATCTCACTCCCTTCCTGGCATATCCCCTTCTAAAGGTACTTTAGGAAACCCATGCTTTTGTAGTACATTTCTATCTCACTCCTTTCCTGGCATATCCCCTTCTAAAGGTTCTTTAGAGAAACCCGTGCTTTTGTAATACATTTCTATCTCACTCCCTTCCTGGCATATCCCCTTCTAAAGGTTCTTTAGGAAACCCGTGCTTTTGTAGTACATTCCTATCTCACTCCCTTCCTGGCATATCCCCTTCTAAAGGTATTTTAGGAAACCCATGCTTTTGTAGTACATTTCTATCTCACTCCATTCCTGGCATATCCCCTTCTAAAGGTTCTTTAGGAAACCCATGCTTTTGTAGTACATTTCTATCTCACTCCCTTCCTGGCATATTCCCTTCTAAAGGTTCTTTAGGAAACCCATGCTTTTGTAGTACATTTCTATCTCACTCCCTTCCTGGCATATCCCCTTCTTAAGGTTCTTTAGGAAACCCATGCTTTTGTAGTACATTTCTATCTCACTCCCTTCCTGGCATATCCCCTGCTAAAGGTTCTTTAGAGAAACCCGTGCTTTTGTAGTACATTTCTATCTCACTCCCTTCCTGGCATATCCCCTTCTAAAGGTTCTTTAGGAAACCCGTTCTTTTGTAGTACATTTCTATCTCACTCCCTTCCTGGCATATCCCCTTCTAAAGGTTCTTTAGGAAACCCATGCTTTTGTAGTACATTTCTATCTCACTCCCTTCCTGGCATATCCCCTTCTAAAGGTTCTTTAGAGAAACCCGTGCTTTTGTAGTACATTTCTATCTCACTCCCTTCCTGGCATATCCCCTTCTAATGGTTCTTTAGAGAAACCCATGCTTTTGTAGTACGTTTCTATCTCACTCCTTTCCTGGCATATCCCCTTCTAAAGGTTCTTTAGAGAAACCCATGCTTTTGTAGTACATTTCTATCTCACTCCCTTCCTGGCATATCCCCTTCTAAAGGTACTTTAGGAAACCCATGCTTTTGTAGTACATTTCTATCTCACTCCTTTCCTGGCATATCCCCTTCTAAAGGTTCTTTAGAGAAACCTGTGCTTTTGTAATACATTTCTATCTCACTCCCTTCCTGGCATATCCCCTTCTAAAGGTTCTTTAGAGAAACCCGTGCTTTTGTAATACATTTCTATCTCACTCCCTTCCTGGCATATCCCCTTCTAAAGGTTCTTTAGGAAACCCGTGCTTTTGTAGTACATTTCTATCTCACTCCATTCCTGGCATATCCCCTTCTAAAGGTATTTTAGGAAACCCATGCTTTTGTAGTACATTTCTATCTCACTCCATTCCTGGCATATCCCCTTCTAAAGGTTCTTTAGGAAACCCATGCTTTTGTAGTACATTTCTATCTCACTCCCTTCCTGGCATATCCCCTTCTAAAGGTTCTTTAGGAAACCCATGCTTTTGTAGTACATTTCTATCTCACTCCCTTCCTGGCATATCCCTTTCTAAAGGTTCTTTAGGAAACCCATGCTTTTGTAGTACATTTCTATCTCACTCCCTTCCTGGCATATCCCCTTCTAAAGGTTCTTTAGAGAAACCCGTGCTTTTGTAGTACATTTCTATCTCACTCCCTTCCTGGCATATCCCCTTCTAAAGGTTCTTTAGGAAACCCGTGCTTTTGTAGTACATTTCTATCTCACTCCCTTCCTGGCATATCCCCTTCTAAAGGTTCTTTAGGAAACCCGTGCTTTTGTAGTACATTTCTATCGCACTCCCTTCCTGGCATATCCCCTTCTAAAGGTTCTTTAGGAAACCCGTTCTTTTGTAGTACATTTCTATCTCACTCCCTTCCTGGCATATCCCCTTCTAAAGGTTCTTTAGGAAACCCGTGCTTTTGTAGTACATTTCTATCTCACTCCCTTCCTGGCATATCCCCTTCTAAAGGTACTTTAGGAAACCCGTGCTTTTGTAGTACATTTCTATCTCACTCCCTTCCTGGCATATCCCCTTCTAAAGGTTCTTTAGGAAACCCGTGCTTTTGTAGTACATTTCTATCTCACTCCCTTCCTGGCATATCCCCTTCTAAAGGTTCTTTAGGAAACCCATGCTTTTGTAGTACATTTCTATCTCACTCCCTTCCTGGCATATCCCCTTCCAAAGGTACTTTAGGAAACCCGTGCTTTTGTAGTACATTTCTATCTCACTCCCTTCCTGGCATATCCCCTTCTAAAGGTTCTTTAGGAAACCCATGCTTTTGTAGTACATTTCTATCTCACTCCCTTCCTGGCATATCCCCTTCTAAAGGTTCTGTAGAGAAACCCATGCTTTTGTAGTACATTTCTATCTCACTCCCTTCCTGGCATATCCCCTTCTAAAGGTTATTTAGGAAACCCATGCTTTTGTAGTACATTTCTATCTCACTCCCTTCCTGGCATATCCCCTGCTAAAGGTTCTTTAGGAAACCCGTGCTTTTGTAGTACATTTCTATCTCACTCCCTTCCTGGCATATCCCCTTCTAAAGGTTCTTTAGGAAACCCGTGCTTTTGTAGTACATTTCTATCTCACTCCCTTCCTGGCATATCCCCTTCTAAAGGTACTTAAGGAAACCCGTGCTTTTGTAGTACATTTCTATCTCACTCCCTTCCTGGCATATCCCCTTCTAAAGGTACTTTAGGAAACCCATGCTTTTGTAGCACATTTCTATCTCACTCCCTTCCTGGCAAATCCCCTTCTAAAGGTTCTTTAGGAAACCCATGCTTTTGTAGTACATTTCTATCTCACTCCCTTCCTGGCATATCCCCTTCTAAAGGTTCTTTAGGAAACCCGTGCTTTTGTAGTACATTTCTATCTCACTACCTTCCTGGCATATCCCCTTCTAAAGGTTCTTTAGGAAACCCGTGCTTTTGTAGTACATTTCTATCTCACTCCCTTCCTGGCATATCCCCTTCTAAAGGTTCTTTAGGAAACCCATGCTTTTGTAGTACATTCCTATCTCACTCCCTTCCTGGCATATCCCCTTCTAAAGGTTCTTTAGGAAACCCATGCTTTTGTAGTACATTTCTATCTCACTCCCTTCCTGGCATATCCCCTTCTAAAGGTTCTTTAGGAAACCCATGCTTTTGTAGTACATTTCTATCTCACTCCCTTCCTGGCATATCCCCTTCTAAAGGTTCTTTAGGAAACCCGTGCTTTTGTAGTACATTTCTATCTCACTCCTTTCCTGGCATATCCCCTGCTAAAGGTTCTTTAGGAAACCCATGCTTTTGTAGTACATTTCTATCTCACTCCCTTCCTGGCATATCCCCTTCTAAAGGTTCTTTAGGAAACCCGTGCTTTTGTAGTACATTTCTATCTCACTCCCTTCCTGGCATATCCCCTTCTAAAGGTTCTTTAGGAAACCCATGCTTTTGTAGTACATTTCTATCTCACTCCCTTCCTGGCATATCCCCTTCTAAAGGTTCTTTAGGAAACCCGTGCTTTTGTAGTACATTTCTATCTCACTCCCTTCCTGGCATATCCCCTGCTAAAGGTTCTTTAGGAAACCCGTGCTTTTGTAGTACAATTCTATCTTACTCCTTTCCTGGCATATCCCCTTCTAAAGGTTCTTTAGGAAACCCATGCTTTTGTAGTACATTTCTATCTCACTCCCTTCCTGGCATATCCCCTTCTAAAGGTTCTTTAGGAAACCCGTGCTTTTGTAGTACATTTCTATCTCACTCCCTTCCTGGCATATCCCCTTCTAAAGGTTCTTTAGGAAACCCGTGCTTTTGTAGTACATTTCTATCTCACTCCCTTCCTGGCATATCCCCTTCTAAAGGTTCTTTAGGAAACCCGTGCTTTTGTAGTACATTTCTATCTCACTTCCTTCCTGGCATATCCCCTTCTAAAGGTACTTTAGGAAACCCGTGCTTTTGTAGTACATTTCTATTTCACTCCCTTCCTGGCATATCCCCTTCTAAAGGTTCTTTAGAAAACCCGTGCTTTTGTAGTACATTTCTATCTCACTCCCTTCCTGGCATATCCCCTTCTAAAGGTTCTTTAGGAAACCCGTGCTTTTGAAGTACATTTCTATCTCACTCCCTTCCTGGCATATCCCCTTCTAAAGGTACTTTAGGAAACCCGTGCTTTTGTAGTACATTTCTATCTCACTCCCTTCCTGGCATATCCCCTTCTAAAGGTTCTTTAGGAAACCCATGCTTTTGTAGTACATTTCTATCTCACTCCCTTCCTGGCATATCCCCTTCTAAAGGTTCTTTAGGAAACCCGTGCTTTTGTAGTACATTTCTATCTCACTCCCTTCCTGGCATATCCCCTTCTAAAGGTTCTTTAGGAAACCCGTGCTTTTGTAGTACATTTCTATCTCACTCCCTTCCTGGCATATCCCCTGCTAAAGGTACTTTAGGAAACCCGTGCTTTTGTAGTACATTTCTATCTCACTCCCTTCCTGGCATATCCCCTTCTAAAGGTACTTTAGGAAACCCGTGCTTTTGTAGTACATTTCTATCTCACTCCCTTCCTGGCATATACCCTTCTAAAGGTTCTTTAGGAAACCCGTGATTTTGTAGTACATTTCTATCTCACTCCCTTCCTGGCATATCCCCTGCTAAAGGTTCATTAGGAAACCCGTGCTTTTGTAGTACATTTCTATCGCACTCCCTTCCTGGCATATCCCCTTCTAAAGGTTCTTTAGGAAACCCGTTCTTTTGTAGTACATTTCTATCTCACTCCCTCCCTGGCATATCCCCTTCTAAAGGTTCTTTAGGAAACCCATGCTTTTGTAGTACATTTCTATCTCACTCCCTTCCTGGCATATCCCCTTCTAAAGGTTCTTTAGAGAAACCCGTGCTTTTGTAGTACATTTCTATCTCACTCCCTTCCTGGCATATCCCCTTCTAATGGTTCTTTAGAGAAACCCATGCTTTTGTAGTACGTTTCTATCTCACTCCCTTCCTGGCATATCCCCTTCTAAAGGTTCTTTAGAGAAACCCATGCTTTTGTAGTACATTTCTATCTCACTCCCTTCCTGGCATATCCCCTTCTAAAGGTACTTTAGGAAACCCATGCTTTTGTAGTACATTTCTATCTCACTCCTTTCCTGGCATATCCCCTTCTAAAGGTTCTTTAGAGAAACCCGTGCTTTTGTAATACATTTCTATCTCACTCCCTTCCTGGCATATCCCCTTCTAAAGGTTCTTTAGGAAACCCGTGCTTTTGTAGTACATTCCTATCTCACTCCCTTCCTGGCATATCCCCTTCTAAAGGTATTTTAGGAAACCCATGCTTTTGTAGTACATTTCTATCTCACTCCATTCCTGGCATATCCCCTTCTAAAGGTTCTTTAGGAAACCCATGCTTTTGTAGTACATTTCTATCTCACTCCCTTCCTGGCATATCCCCTTCTAAAGGTTCTTTAGGAAACCCATGCTTTTGTAGTACATTTCTATCTCACTCCCTTCCTGGCATATCCCCTTCTTAAGGTTCTTTAGGAAACCCATGCTTTTGTAGTACATTTCTATCTCACTCCCTTCCTGGCATATCCCCTGCTAAAGGTTCTTTAGAGAAACCCGTGCTTTTGTAGTACATTTCTATCTCACTCCCTTCCTGGCATATCCCCTTCTAAAGGTTCTTTAGGAAACCCGTTCTTTTGTAGTACATTTCTATCTCACTCCCTTCCTGGCATATCCCCTTCTAAAGGTTCTTTAGGAAACCCATGCTTTTGTAGTACATTTCTATCTCACTCCCTTCCTGGCATATCCCCTTCTAAAGGTTCTTTAGAGAAACCCGTGCTTTTGTAGTACATTTCTATCTCACTCCCTTCCTGGCATATCCCCTTCTAATGGTTCTTTAGAGAAACCCATGCTTTTGTAGTACGTTTCTATCTCACTCCTTTCCTGGCATATCCCCTTCTAAAGGTTCTTTAGAGAAACCCATGCTTTTGTAGTACATTTCTATCTCACTCCCTTCCTGGCATATCCCCTTCTAAAGGTACTTTAGGAAACCCATGCTTTTGTAGTACATTTCTATCTCACTCCTTTCCTGGCATATCCCCTTCTAAAGGTTCTTTAGAGAAACCTGTGCTTTTGTAATACATTTCTATCTCACTCCCTTCCTGGCATATCCCCTTCTAAAGGTTCTTTAGAGAAACCCGTGCTTTTGTAATACATTTCTATCTCACTCCCTTCCTGGCATATCCCCTTCTAAAGGTTCTTTAGGAAACCCGTGCTTTTGTAGTACATTTCTATCTCACTCCATTCCTGGCATATCCCCTTCTAAAGGTATTTTAGGAAACCCATGCTTTTGTAGTACATTTCTATCTCACTCCATTCCTGGCATATCCCCTTCTAAAGGTTCTTTAGGAAACCCATGCTTTTGTAGTACATTTCTATCTCACTCCCTTCCTGGCATATCCCCTTCTAAAGGTTCTTTAGGAAACCCATGCTTTTGTAGTACATTTCTATCTCACTCCCTTCCTGGCATATCCCTTTCTAAAGGTTCTTTAGGAAACCCATGCTTTTGTAGTACATTTCTATCTCACTCCCTTCCTGGCATATCCCCTTCTAAAGGTTCTTTAGAGAAACCCGTGCTTTTGTAGTACATTTCTATCTCACTCCCTTCCTGGCATATCCCCTTCTAAAGGTTCTTTAGGAAACCCGTGCTTTTGTAGTACATTTCTATCTCACTCCCTTCCTGGCATATCCCCTTCTAAAGGTTCTTTAGGAAACCCGTGCTTTTGTAGTACATTTCTATCGCACTCCCTTCCTGGCATATCCCCTTCTAAAGGTTCTTTAGGAAACCCGTTCTTTTGTAGTACATTTCTATCTCACTCCCTTCCTGGCATATCCCCTTCTAAAGGTTCTTTAGGAAACCCGTGCTTTTGTAGTACATTTCTATCTCACTCCCTTCCTGGCATATCCCCTTCTAAAGGTACTTTAGGAAACCCGTGCTTTTGTAGTACATTTCTATCTCACTCCCTTCCTGGCATATCCCCTTCTAAAGGTTCTTTAGGAAACCCGTGCTTTTGTAGTACATTTCTATCTCACTCCCTTCCTGGCATATCCCCTTCTAAAGGTTCTTTAGGAAACCCATGCTTTTGTAGTACATTTCTATCTCACTCCCTTCCTGGCATATCCCCTTCCAAAGGTACTTTAGGAAACCCGTGCTTTTGTAGTACATTTCTATCTCACTCCCTTCCTGGCATATCCCCTTCTAAAGGTTCTTTAGGAAACCCATGCTTTTGTAGTACATTTCTATCTCACTCCCTTCCTGGCATATCCCCTTCTAAAGGTTCTGTAGAGAAACCCATGCTTTTGTAGTACATTTCTATCTCACTCCCTTCCTGGCATATCCCCTTCTAAAGGTTATTTAGGAAACCCATGCTTTTGTAGTACATTTCTATCTCACTCCCTTCCTGGCATATCCCCTGCTAAAGGTTCTTTAGGAAACCCGTGCTTTTGTAGTACATTTCTATCTCACTCCCTTCCTGGCATATCCCCTTCTAAAGGTTCTTTAGGAAACCCGTGCTTTTGTAGTACATTTCTATCTCACTCCCTTCCTGGCATATCCCCTTCTAAAGGTACTTAAGGAAACCCGTGCTTTTGTAGTACATTTCTATCTCACTCCCTTCCTGGCATATCCCCTTCTAAAGGTACTTTAGGAAACCCATGCTTTTGTAGCACATTTCTATCTCACTCCCTTCCTGGCAAATCCCCTTCTAAAGGTTCTTTAGGAAACCCATGCTTTTGTAGTACATTTCTATCTCACTCCCTTCCTGGCATATCCCCTTCTAAAGGTTCTTTAGGAAACCCGTGCTTTTGTAGTACATTTCTATCTCACTACCTTCCTGGCATATCCCCTTCTAAAGGTTCTTTAGGAAACCCGTGCTTTTGTAGTACATTTCTATCTCACTCCCTTCCTGGCATATCCCCTTCTAAAGGTTCTTTAGGAAACCCATGCTTTTGTAGTACATTCCTATCTCACTCCCTTCCTGGCATATCCCCTTCTAAAGGTTCTTTAGGAAACCCATGCTTTTGTAGTACATTTCTATCTCACTCCCTTCCTGGCATATCCCCTTCTAAAGGTTCTTTAGGAAACCCATGCTTTTGTAGTACATTTCTATCTCACTCCCTTCCTGGCATATCCCCTTCTAAAGGTTCTTTAGGAAACCCGTGCTTTTGTAGTACATTTCTATCTCACTCCCTTCCTGGCATATCCCCTTCTAAAGGTTCTTTAGGAAACCCGTGCTTTTGTAGTACATTTCTATCTCACTCCCTTCCTGGCATATCCCCTTCTAAAGGTTCTTTAGGAAACCCGTGCTTTTGTAGTACATTTCTATCTCACTCCCTTCCTGGCATATCCCCTTCTAAAGGTACTTTAGGAAACCCGTGCTTTTGTAGTACATTTCTATCTCACTCCCTTCCTGGCATATCCCCTTCTAAAGGTACTTTAGGAAACCCGTGCTTTTGTAGTACATTTCTATCTCACTCCCTTCCTGGCATATCCCCTTCTAAAGGTTCTTTAGGAAACCCGTGCTTTTGTAGTACATTTCTATCTCACTCCCTTCCTGGCATATCCCCTTCTAAAGGTTCTTTAGGAAACCCGTGCTTTTGTAGTACATTTCTATCTCACTCCCTTCCTGGCATATCCCCTTCTAAAGGTTCTTTAGGAAACCCATGCTTTTGTAGTACATTTCTATCTCACTCCCTTCCTGGCATATCCCCTTCCAAAGGTACTTTAGGAAACCCGTGCTTTTGTAGTACATTTCTATCTCACTCCCTTCCTGGCATATCCCCTTCTAAAGGTTCTTTAGGAAAACCATGCTTTTGTAGTACATTTCTATCTCACTCCCTTCCTGGCATATCCCCTTCTAAAGGTTCTTTAGAGAAACTCATGCTTTTGTAGTACATTTCTATCTCACTCCCTTCCTGGCATATCCCCTTCTAAAGGTTCTTTAGGAAACCCATGCTTTTGTAGTACATTTCTATCTCACTCCCTTCCTGGCATATCCCCTGCTAAAGGTTCTTTAGGAAACCCGTGCTTTTGTAGTACATTTCTATCTCACTCCCTTCCTGGCATATCCCCTTCTAAAGGTTCTTTAGGAAACCCGTGCTTTTGTAGTACATTTCTATCTCACTCCCTTCCTGGCATATCCCCTTCTAAAGGTACTTTAGGAAACCCGTGCTTTTGTAGTACATTTCTATCTCACTCCCTTCCTGGCATATCCCCTTCTAAAGGTACTTTAGGAAACCCGTGCTTTTGTAGTACATTTCTATCTCACTCCCTTCCTGGCATATCCCCTTCTAAAGGTTCTTTAGGAAACCCACGCTTTTGTAGTACATTTCTATCTCACTCCCTTCCTGGCATATCCGCTTCTAAAGGTTCTTTAGGAAACCCGTGCTTTTGTAGTACATTTCTATCTCACTCCCTTCCTGGCATATCCCCTTCTAAAGGTTCTTTAGGAAACCCATGCTTTTGTTGTACATTTCTATCTCACTCCCTTCCTGGCATATCCCCTTCTAAAGGTACTTTAGGAAACCCGTGCTTTTGTAGTACATTTCTATCTCACTCCCTTCCTGGCATATCCCCTTCTAAAGGTACTTTAGGAAACCCGTGCTTTTGTAGTACATTTCTATCTCACTCCCTTCCTGGCATATCCCCTTCTAAAGGTACTTTAGGAAACCCGTGCTTTTGTAGTACATTTCTATCTCACTCCCTTCCTGGCATATCCCCTTCTAAAGGTTCTTTAGGAAACCCATGCTTTTGTAGTACATTTCTATCTCACTCCCTTCCTGGCATATCCCCTTCTAAAGGTACTTTAGGAAACCCGTGCTTTTGTAATACATTTCTATCTCACTCCCTTCCTGGCATATCCCCTTCTAAAGGTTCTTTAGGAAACCCATGCTTTTGTAGTACATTTCTATCTCACTCCCTTCCTGGCATATCCCCTTCTAAAGGTACTTTAGGAAACCCGTGCTTTTGTAGTACATTTCTATCTCACTCCCTTCCTGGCATATCCCCTTCTAAAGGTTCTTTAGGAAACCCATGCTTTTGTAGTACATTTCTATCTCACTCCCTTCCTGGCATATCCCCTTCTAAAGGTTCTTTAGGAAACCCATGCTTTTGTAGTACATTTCTATCTCACTCCCTTCCTGGCATATCCCCTTCTAAAGGTTCTTTAGGAAACCCGTGCTTTTGTAGTACATTCCTATCTCACTCCCTTCCTGGCATATCCCCTTCTAAAGGTTCTTTAGGAAACCCATGCTTTTGTAGTACATTTCTATCTCACTCCCTTCCTGGCATATCCCCTTCTAAAGGTTCTTTAGGAAACCCATGCTTTTGTAGTACAGCTCCAATTTTCTATGCTTGTACACATTTTACTCTTTTTTTTTTTTTTTTTTCAAAAATTCATGTATATTCAACTTTTATATAAGTCTTACTTTAATCATTAAATATTAATTTCACGATGAATAATTTTCATTAATTTCTAATATTATCAAGAATATAAACATAATATTATCTTTATTTATTTGCTGATTTTCACTCTAGAATTCCAAATGCATTATGAAATTGAGAGATAATCTCAGTTCTGAGTATTATGTTGGAGGATATTGATTACATTTTACAACTTTTGTGAGATTCGGCAGTCTCCAGGATTTATTTTAGAGGAGTAATGATTTTCGCAAATCAAAAGGTTTTATTTATTTCTAATTTTGGGATTGATATTTCGGTCTGAATTAGATAATTGTGAACATGGAGTGTGCATTACTCTTAAAGAAAATTTAATGCTCATTTCAAAAATGTGATGCATTTTTGAAATAAAAAATGTGTAGAAGCATAGAAAATTGGAGTTGTATCACAAAAAACACGGTTTTCTCTAAGATACCCTCAGAAGGGCATATCTCTGGAAGGGAGTGAGATAGAAATGTGTGGTTTTCTCTAAGATACCCTCAGAAGGGCATATCTCTGGAAGGGAGTGAGATAGAAATGTGTGGTTTTCTCTAAGATACCCTCAGAAGGGCATATCTCTGGAAGGGAGTGAGATAGAAATGTGTGGTTTTCTCTAAGATACCCTCAGAAGGGCATATCTCTGGAAGGGAGTGAGATAGAAATGTGTGGTTTTCTCTAAGATACCCTCAGAAGGGCATATCTCTGGAAGGGAGTGAGATAGAAATGTGTGGTTTTCTCTAAGATACCCTCAGAAGGGCATATCTCTGGAAGGGAGTGAGATAGAAATGTGTGGTTTTCTCTAAGATACCCTCAGAAGGGCATATCTCTGGAAGGGAGTGAGATAGAAATGTGTGGTTTTCTCTAAGATACCCTCAGAAGGGCATATCTCTGGAAGGGAGTGAGATAGAAATGTGTGGTTTTCTCTAAGATACCCTCAGAAGGGCATATCTCTGGAAGGGAGTGAGATAGAAATGTGTGGTTTTCTCTAAGATACCCTCAGAAGGGCATATCTCTGGAAGGGAGTGAGATAGAAATGTGTGGTTTTCTCTAAGATACCCTCAGAAGGGCATATCTCTGGAAGGGAGTGAGATAGAAATGTGTGGTTTTCTCTAAGATACCCTCAGAAGGGCATATCTCTGGAAGGGAGTGAGATAGAAATGGTCGGTAGTGTTGAACTCCATTTCTCGTCTAGTTTCACCTTCTCAAGAATTGTCATTAACTTGCGATTAGCTCGTTATTATTTTGTTTAGAACCTTCGTGAAAAAGTAATAACTAGAGAAAAGTCCAAGAAAATAAAGATAGTCTGGGAGAGACAGAAATGAGTATTCTAAACGGAAATTACTCCTTCCGCATTCTTAGCGTTCAGTTCAAATTATTCTGATAAAATATTCATTTCAGTGTTAAATCCAAATAAAAATACTAAAATGCTCATATTACAGTTAATTTTTTTTTTTTTTTTTAAATGAACTCATTTAGATGTCCGACTCGCAGGAACTGCTTCATCTTAACACAATTTCCTTCATATCCCTTGGGTGATTATTAAAGCTGAGAATAGAAGCAATGGCTCTTTTTGCGAAGACCACATCCAGTTATTTTGAAGTAGCAGTAGTGATTGTATCAGTGATTCAGCGCATGCGCATAACTCCATTGCCTTCCTATTGGAGGATTCCGATGGCCAATTGTATTGGTTCTTGCTGGGAGTAAAGTAACCTTCAACAGTGAATTAGCTTTTGTTTATGAAAAAGCTCTGTTTATGTTAGTGAGAAAAAATGAGTCTTTTACAATTAGTTCGCGATATTCCTGAAAAAGAAAAAGGGATTGGTTTCTTACTCGGAAAAATTAATGGAATCTTATTAATTTTAGCGAGTTGGATAGACTAGAGTCGCTTAAATTAATATAATTCTATTAATTGCGAGTTGGATTGACTGGAGTTTTGATATCTTCTTGAGCGAGCGGAAATGCATAGCATGTAATTCTTAATAAAGGTAAAATATCCAAAAACGAGAGAGAGACAGAGAAAAGAATAAAACATGTTTGTTTACAAATAACGTTGTTTGTCATCCTTCATAACCTGCAAAACATTCAACTTTAATGATTAATAACTTTTTTCATAGTTGAGAGAATTGATTTTGATCATATTGACCTTTTTATTAATAAATATTGCTTGCCATTATCGGTAATACTGAAGGAGAGCGTCCTCAGCACCGATTTTCTTCAAAGTTTGCACTATGACGAGTATTTTGATGCACTAAACACGAATCCGTTGAAAAAAAAAAGTTGCTCTCAACTAGGAAAGAAGTTATTAAGCACTAAAGTTCACTGTTATGGAGGTTATAAAAGATGGGGTAAACAGCTTATATGTAAACACGCGCATGCGCAATAGTCCTTAGTGAGGAAGTGTAATTGAAATTTAGACTCACCTGTGGTAGCTGACTTGGTCGTAAACTGTCGCTTTTGGGCATACGTGCTAAGCGTTTCCGCTCGCTCCGCTCGCTCAAGAAGATATCAAAACCCCTAGTCAATCCAACTCGCAGAAATTAAAAGAATTCTATGCCCAAAAGTCGTCCAAGGCATTCTTCTAATCCTCCTAGACATCTTCAGACGCGATGTTCGGTGAATATAAGTCCGCAATCGCACCGAAAAAAGCATTTATGCGCATTATCACTTCATTTATGCGCATTATCACTTCATTTTTATTGAAGACTTTCTGAAAAAATTGTAATAACGATAACAATAACAAGCTAATTACAGTTTAGAGGGAATTAAAGAAGCTTAGAAGGAACAAATCATAAAGGCATTAGCTAATTATTAAGGGATTTCTGTTATAAAATACTTTTCAGGAGCGAAACAAAAATTGATAGTTAATTTCAATTACACTTCTTCATTAAGGACTATTGCGCATGCGTGAGTTTACAAGTACGTTGTTTATGCGGTCGTTTGTAACCTTCATAACAGTGAACTTTAGTGCTTAATAACTTCTTTCCTAGTTGAGAGCAACTTTTTGTTCTTAACGAATTCGAGTTTAGAGCATCAAAATACGTTATAGTGCAAACTTTGAAGGAAATCGGTGCTGAGGACGCTCTCCTTCAGTATTACTCCTTATTAAAGTGGAAATTACTCCATTCTCCTTACTCTAGGAAAACAGGAAACTGAAAGTATGTAGTGTATGTAGAGTGGAAATTACTCCATTCTCCTTACTCTAGGAAAACAGGAAACTGAAAGTATGTAGTGTAAGTAGAGTGGAAATTACTTCATTCTCCTTACTCTAGGAAAACAGGAAACTGAAAGTATGTAGTGTAAGTAGAGTGGAAATTACTCCATTCTCCATACTCTAGGAAAACAGGAAACTGAAAGTATGTAGAGTAAGTTGAGTGGAAATTACTCCATTCTCCATACTCTAGGAAAACAGGAAACTGAAAGTATGTAGAGTAAGTTGAGTGTAAATTACTCCATTCTCCTTACTCTAGGAAAACAGGAAACTGAAAGTATGTAGAGTAAGTTGAGTGGAAATTACTCCATTCTCCTTACTCTAGGAAAACAGGAAACTGAAAGTATGTAGAGTAAGTTGAGTGGAAATTACTCCATTCTCCTTACTCTAGGAAAACAGGAAACTGAAAGTATGTAGAGTAAGTTGAGTGGAAATTACTCCATTCTCCTTACTCTAGGAAAACAGGAAACTGAAAGTATGTAGAGTAAGTTGAGTGGAAATTACTCCATTCTCCTTACTCTAGGAAAACCGGAAACTGAAAGTATGTAGTGTAAGTTGAGTGGAAATTAATCCATTCTCCTTACTCTAGGAAAACAGGAAACTGAAAGTATGTAGTGTAAGTAGAGTGGAAATTACTCCATTCTCCTTACTCTAGGAAAACAGGAAACTGAAAGTATGTAGTGTAAGTTGAGTGGAAATTACTCCATTCTCCTTACTCTAGGAAAACAGGAAACTGAAAGTATGTAGTGTAAGTAGAGTGGAAATTACTCCATTCTCCTTACTCTAGGAAAACAGGAAACTGAAAGTATGTAGAGTAAGTAGAGTGGAAATTACTCCATTCTCCTTACTCTAGGAAAACAGGAAACTGAAAGTATGTAGAGTAAGTAGAGTGGAAATTACTCCATTCTCCTTACTCTAGGAAAACAGGAAACTGAAAGTATGTAGAGTAAGTAGAGTGGAAATTACTCCATTCTCCTTACTCTAGGAAAACAGGAAACTGAAAGTATGTAGAGTAAGTAGAGTGGAAATTACTCCATTCTCCTTACTCTAGGAAAACAGGAAACTGAAAGCATGTAGTGTAAGTAGAGTGGAAATTACTCCATTCTCCTTACTCTAGGAAAACAGGAAACTGAAAGTATGTAGTGTAAGTAGAGTGGAAATTACTTCATTCTCCTTACTCTAGGAAAACAGGAAACTGAAAGTATGTAGTGTAAGTAGAGTGGAAATTACTCCATTCTCCTTACTCTAGGAAAACAGGAAACTGAAAGTATGTAGTGTAAGTTGAGTGGAAATTACTCCATTCTCCTTACTCTAGGAAAACAGGAAACTGAAAGTATGTAGTGTAAGTTGAGTGGAAATTACTCCATTCTCCTTACTCTAGGAAAACAGGAAACTGAAAGTATGTAGTGTATGTAGAGTGGAAATTACTCCATTCTCCTTACTCTAGGAAAACAGGAAACTGAAAGTATGTAGTGTAAGTAGAGTGGAAATTACTTCATTCTCCTTACTCTAGGAAAACAGGAAACTGAAAGTATGTAGTGTAAGTAGAGTGGAAATTACTCCATTCTCCATACTCTAGGAAAACAGGAAACTGAAAGTATGTAGAGTAAGTTGAGTGGAAATTACTCCATTCTCCATACTCTAGGAAAACAGGAAACTGAAAGTATGTAGAGTAAGTTGAGTGTAAATTACTCCATTCTCCTTACTCTAGGAAAACAGGAAACTGAAAGTATGTAGAGTAAGTTGAGTGGAAATTACTCCATTCTCCTTACTCTAGGAAAACAGGAAACTGAAAGTATGTAGAGTAAGTTGAGTGGAAATTACTCCATTCTCCTTACTCTAGGAAAACAGGAAACTGAAAGTATGTAGAGTAAGTTGAGTGGAAATTACTCCATTCTCCTTACTCTAGGAAAACAGGAAACTGAAAGTATGTAGAGTAAGTTGAGTGGAAATTACTCCATTCTCCTTACTCTAGGAAAACCGGAAACTGAAAGTATGTAGTGTAAGTTGAGTGGAAATTAATCCATTCTCCTTACTCTAGGAAAACAGGAAACTGAAAGTATGTAGTGTAAGTAGAGTGGAAATTACTCCATTCTCCTTACTCTAGGAAAACAGGAAACTGAAAGTATGTAGTGTAAGTTGAGTGGAAATTACTCCATTCTCCTTACTCTAGGAAAACAGGAAACTGAAAGTATGTAGTGTAAGTAGAGTGGAAATTACTCCATTCTCCTTACTCTAGGAAAACAGGAAACTGAAAGTATGTAGAGTAAGTAGAGTGGAAATTACTCCATTCTCCTTACTCTAGGAAAACAGGAAACTGAAAGTATGTAGAGTAAGTAGAGTGGAAATTACTCCATTCTCCTTACTCTAGGAAAACAGGAAACTGAAAGTATGTAGAGTAAGTAGAGTGGAAATTACTCCATTCTCCTTACTCTAGGAAAACAGGAAACTGAAAGTATGTAGAGTAAGTAGAGTGGAAATTACTCCATTCTCCTTACTCTAGGAAAACAGGAAACTGAAAGCATGTAGTGTAAGTAGAGTGGAAATTACTCCATTCTCCTTACTCTAGGAAAACAGGAAACTGAAAGTATGTAGTGTAAGTAGAGTGGAAATTACTTCATTCTCCTTACTCTAGGAAAACAGGAAACTGAAAGTATGTAGTGTAAGTAGAGTGGAAATTACTCCATTCTCCTTACTCTAGGAAAACAGGAAACTGAAAGTATGTAGTGTAAGTTGAGTGGAAATTACTCCATTCTCCTTACTCTAGGAAAACAGGAAACTGAAAGTATGTAGTGTAAGTTGAGTGGAAATTACTCCATTCTCCTTACTCTAGGAAAACAGGAAACTGAAAGTATGTAGTGTAAGTAGAGTGGAAATTACTCCATTCTCCTTACTCTAGGAAAACAGGAAACTGAAAGTATGTAGTGTAAGTTGAGTGGAAATTACTCCATTCTCCTTACTCTAGGAAAACAGGAAACTGAAAGTATGTAGTGTAAGTAGAGTGGAAATTACTCCATTCTCCATACTCTAGGAAAACAGGAAACTGAAAGTATGTAGTGTAAGTAGAGTGGAAATTACTCCATTCTCCTTACTCTAGGAAAACAGGAAACTGAAAGTATGTAGTGTAAGTTGAGTGGAAATTACTCCATTCTCCTTACTCTAGGAAAACAGGAAACTGAAAGTATGTAGTGTAAGTAGAGTGGAAATTACTTCATTCTCCTTACTCTAGGAAAACAGGAAACTGAAAGTATGTAGTGTAAGTAGAGTGGAAATTACTCCATTCTCCATACTCTAGGAAAACAGGAAACTGAAAGTATGTAGAGTAAGTTGAGTGTAAATTACTCCATTCTCCTTACTCTAGGAAAACAGGAAACTGAAAGTATGTAGTGTAAGTAGAGTGTAAATTACTCCATTCTCCTTACTCTAGGAAAACAGGAAACTGAAAGTATGTAGTGTATGTAGAGTGGAAATTACTCCATTCTCCTTACTCTAGGAAAACAGGAAACTGAAAGTATGTAGTGTAAGTAGAGTGGAAATTACTTCATTCTCCTTACTCTAGGAAAACAGGAAACTGAAAGTATGTAGTGTAAGTAGAGTGGAAATTACTCCATTCTCCATACTCTAGGAAAACAGGAAACTGAAAGTATGTAGAGTAAGTTGAGTGGAAATTACTTCATTCTCCTTACTCTAGGAAAACAGGAAACTGAAAGTATGTAGTGTAAGTAGAGTGGAAATTACTCCATTCTCCTTACTCTAGGAAAACCGGAAACTGAAAGTATGTAGTGTAAGCAGAGTGGAAATTACTCCATTCTCCTTACTCTAGGAAAACAAGAAACTGAAAGTATGTAGTGTAAGTAGAGTGGAAATTACTCCATTCTCCATACTCTAGGAAAACAGGAAACTGAAAGTATGTAGTGTAAGTAGAGTGGAAATTACTCCATTCTCCTTACTCTAGGAAAACAGGAAACTGAAAGTATGTAGTGTAAGTTGAGTGGAAATTACTCCATTCTCCTTACTCTAGGAAAACAGGAAACTGAAAGTATGTAGTGTAAGTAGAGTGGAAATTACTCCATTCTCCTTACTCTAGGAAAACAGGAAACTGAAAGTATGTAGTGTAAGTTGAGTGGAAATTACTCCATTCTCCTTACTCTAGGAAAACAGGAAACTGAAAGTATGTAGTGTAAGTAGAGTGGAAATTACTCCATTCTCCATACTCTAGGAAAACAGGAAACTGAAAGTATGTAGTGTAAGTAGAGTGGAAATTACTCCATTATCCTTACTCTAGGAAAACAGGAAACTGAAAGTATGTAGTGTATGTAGAGTGGAAATTACTCCATTCTCCTTACTCTAGGAAAACAGGAAACTGAAAGTATGTAGAGTAAGTAGAGTGGAAATTACTCCATTCTCCATACTCTAGGAAAACAGGAAACTGAAAGTATGTAGAGTAAGTTGAGTGTAAATTACTCCATTCTCCTTACTCTAGGAAAACAGGAAACTGAAAGTATGTAGAGTAAGTTGAGTGGAAATTACTCCATTCTCCTTACTCTAGGAAAACAGGAAACTGAAAGTATGTAGACTAAGTTGAGTGGAAATTACTCCATTCTCCTTACTCTAGGAAAACAGGAAACTGAAAGTATGTAGAGTAAGTTGAGTGGAAATTACTCCATTCTCCTTACTCTAGGAAAACAGGAAACTGAAAGTATGTAGAGTAAGTTGAGTGGAAATTACTCCATTCTCCTTACTCTAGGAAAACAGGAAACTGAAAGTATGTAGTGTAAGTTGAGTGGAAATTAATCCATTCTCCTTACTCTAGGAAAACAGGAAACTGAAAGTATGTAGTGTAAGTAGAGTGGAAATTACTCCATTCTCCTTACTCTAGGAAAACAGGAAACTGAAAGTATGTAGTGTAAGTTGAGTGGAAATTACTCCATTCTCCTTACTCTAGGAAAACAGGAAACTGAAAGTATGTAGTGTAAGTAGAGTGGAAATTACTCCATTCTCCTTACTCTAGGAAAACAGGAAACTGAAAGTATGTAGTGTAAGTTGAGTGGAAATTACTCCATTCTCCTTACTCTAGGAAAACAGGAAACTGAAAGTATGTAGTGTAAGTAGAGTGGAAATTACTCCATTCTCCTTACTCTAGGAAAACAGGAAACTGAAAGTATGTAGTGTAAGTTGAGTGGAAATTACTCCATTCTCCTTACTCTAGGAAAACAGGAAACTGAAAGTATGTAGTGTAAGTAGAGTGGAAATTACTCCATTCTCCATACTCTAGGAAAACAGGAAACTGAAAGTATGTAGTGTAAGTAGAGTGGAAATTACTCCATTATCCTTACTCTAGGAAAACAGGAAACTGAAAGTATGTAGTGTATGTAGAGTGGAAATTACTCCATTCTCCTTACTCTAGGAAAACAGGAAACTGAAAGTATGTAGTGTAAGTTGAGTGGAAATTACTCCATTCTCCTTACTCTAGGAAAACAGGAAACTGAAAGTATGTAGTGTAAGTTGAGTGGAAATTACTCCATTCTCCTTACTCTAGGAAAACAGGAAACTGAAAGTATGTAGTGTAAGTAGAGTGGAAATTACTCCATTCTCCTTACTCTAGGAAAACAGGAAACTGAAAGTATGTAGTGTAAGTTGAGTGGAAATTACTCCATTCTCCTTACTCTAGGAAAACAGGAAACTGAAAGTATGTAGTGTAAGTAGAGTGGAAATTACTCCATTCTCCATACTCTAGGAAAACAGGAAACTGAAAGTATGTAGAGTAAGTTGAGTGGAAATTACTTCATTCTCCTTACTCTAGGAAAACAGGAAACTGAAAGTATGTAGTGTAAGTAGAGTGGAAATTACTCCATTCTCCTTACTCTAGGAAAACCGGAAACTGAAAGTATGTAGTGTAAGCAGAGTGGAAATTACTCCATTCTCCTTACTCTAGGAAAACAGGAAACTGAAAGTATGTAGAGTAAGTTGAGTGGAAATTACTCCATTCTCCTTACTCTAGGAAAACAGGAAACTGAAAGTATGTAGAGTAAGTTGAGTGGAAATTACTCCATTCTCCTTACTCTAGGAAAACAGGAAACTGAAAGTATGTAGAGTAAGTTGAGTGGAAATTACTCCATTCTCCTTACTCTAGGAAAACAGGAAACTGAAAGTATGTAGTGTAAGTTGAGTGGAAATTAATCCATTCTCCTTACTCTAGGAAAACAGGAAACTGAAAGTATGTAGTGTAAGTAGAGTGGAAATTACTCCATTCTCCTTACTCTAGGAAAACAGGAAACTGAAAGTATGTAGTGTAAGTTGAGTGGAAATTACTCCATTCTCCTTACTCTAGGAAAACAGGAAACTGAAAGTATGTAGTGTAAGTAGAGTGGAAATTACTCCATTCTCCTTACTCTAGGAAAACAGGAAACTGAAAGTATGTAGAGTAAGTAGAGTGGAAATTACTCCATTCTCCTTACTCTAGGAAAACAGGAAACTGAAAGTATGTAGAGTAAGTAGAGTGGAAATTACTCCATTCTCCTTACTCTAGGAAAACAGGAAACTGAAAGTATGTAGAGTAAGTAGAGTGGAAATTACTCCATTCTCCTTACTCTAGGAAAACAGGAAACTGAAAGTATGTAGAGTAAGTAGAGTGGAAATTACTCCATTCTCCTTACTCTAGGAAAACAGGAAACTGAAAGCATGTAGTGTAAGTAGAGTGGAAATTACTCCATTCTCCTTACTCTAGGAAAACAGGAAACTGAAAGTATGTAGTGTAAGTAGAGTGGAAATTACTTCATTCTCCTTACTCTAGGAAAACAGGAAACTGAAAGTATGTAGTGTAAGTAGAGTGGAAATTACTCCATTCTCCTTACTCTAGGAAAACAGGAAACTGAAAGTATGTAGTGTAAGTTGAGTGGAAATTACTCCATTCTCCTTACTCTAGGAAAACAGGAAACTGAAAGTATGTAGTGTAAGTTGAGTGGAAATTACTCCATTCTCCTTACTCTAGGAAAACCGGAAACTGAAAGTATGTAGTGTAAGTAGAGTGGAAATTACTTCATTCTCCTTACTCTAGGAAAACAGGAAACTGAAAGTATGTAGTGTAAGTAGAGTGGAAATTACTCCATTCTCCTTATTCTAGGAAAACAGGAAACTGAAAGTATGTAGTGTAAGTTGAGTGGAAATTACTCCATTCTCCTTACTCTAGGAAAACAGGAAACTGAAAGTATGTAGTGTAAGTTGAGTGGAAATTACTCCATTCTCCTTACTCTAGGAAAACCGGAAACTGAAAGTATGTAGTGTAAGTAGAGTGGAAATTACTTCATTCTCCTTACTCTAGGAAAACAGGAAACTGAAAGTATGTAGTGTAAGTAGAGTGGAAATTACTCCATTCTCCTTACTCTAGGAAAACCGGAAACTGAAAGTATGTAGTGTAAGCAGAGTGGAAATTACTCCATTCTCCTTACTCTAGGAAAACAGGAAACTGAAAGTATGTAGTGTAAGTAGAGTGGAAATTACTCCATTCTCCATACTCTAGGAAAACAGGAAACTGAAAGTATGTAGTGTAAGTAGAGTGGAAATTACTCCATTCTCCTTACTCTAGGAAAACAGGAAACTGAAAGTATGTAGTGTAAGTTGAGTGGAAATTACTCCATTCTCCTTACTCTAGGAAAACAGGAAACTGAAAGTATGTAGTGTAAGTAGAGTGGAAATTACTCCATTCTCCTTACTCTAGGAAAACAGGAAACTGAAAGTATGTAGTGTAAGTTGAGTGGAAATTACTCCATTCTCCTTACTCTAGGAAAACAGGAAACTGAAAGTATGTAGTGTAAGTAGAGTGGAAATTACTCCATTCTCCATACTCTAGGAAAACAGGAAACTGAAAGTATGTAGTGTAAGTAGAGTGGAAATTACTCCATTCTCCTTACTCTAGGAAAACAGGAAACTGAAAGTATGTAGTGTAAGTTGAGTGGAAATTACTCCATTCTCCTTACTCTAGGAAAACAGGAAACTGAAAGTATGTAGTGTAAGTAGAGTGGAAATTACTTCATTCTCCTTACTCTAGGAAAACAGGAAACTGAAAGTATGTAGTGTAAGTAGAGTGGAAATTACTCCATTCTCCATACTCTAGGAAAACAGGAAACTGAAAGTATGTAGAGTAAGTTGAGTGTAAATTACTCCATTCTCCTTACTCTAGGAAAACAGGAAACTGAAAGTATGTAGTGTAAGTAGAGTGTAAATTACTCCATTCTCCTTACTCTAGGAAAACAGGAAACTGAAAGTATGTAGTGTATGTAGAGTGGAAATTACTCCATTCTCCTTACTCTAGGAAAACAGGAAACTGAAAGTATGTAGTGTAAGTAGAGTGGAAATTACTCCATTCTCCATACTCTAGGAAAACAGGAAACTGAAAGTATGTAGAGTAAGTTGAGTGGAAATTACTTCATTCTCCTTACTCTAGGAAAACAGGAAACTGAAAGTATGTAGTGTAAGTAGAGTGGAAATTACTCCATTCTCCATACTCTAGGAAAACAGGAAACTGAAAGTATGTAGTGTAAGTAGAGTGGAAATTACTCCATTCTCCTTACTCTAGGAAAACAGGAAACTGAAAGTATGTAGTGTAAGTTGAGTGGAAATTACTCCATTCTCCTTACTCTAGGAAAACAGGAAACTGAAAGTATGTAGTGTAAGTAGAGTGGAAATTACTCCATTCTCCTTACTCTAGGAAAACAGGAAACTGAAAGTATGTAGTGTAAGTTGAGTGGAAATTACTCCATTCTCCTTACTCTAGGAAAACAGGAAACTGAAAGTATGTAGTGTAAGTAGAGTGGAAATTACTCCATTCTCCATACTCTAGGAAAACAGGAAACTGAAAGTATGTAGTGTAAGTAGAGTGGAAATTACTCCATTCTCCTTACTCTAGGAAAACAGGAAACTGAAAGTATGTAGTGTAAGTTGAGTGGAAATTACTCCATTCTCCTTACTCTAGGAAAACAGGAAACTGAAAGTATGTAGTGTAAGTAGAGTGGAAATTACTTCATTCTCCTTACTCTAGGAAAACAGGAAACTGAAAGTATGTAGTGTAAGTAGAGTGGAAATTACTCCATTCTCCATACTCTAGGAAAACAGGAAACTGAAAGTATGTAGAGTAAGTTGAGTGTAAATTACTCCATTCTCCTTACTCTAGGAAAACAGGAAACTGAAAGTATGTAGTGTAAGTAGAGTGTAAATTACTCCATTCTCCTTACTCTAGGAAAACAGGAAACTGAAAGTATGTAGTGTATGTAGAGTGGAAATTACTCCATTCTCCTTACTCTAGGAAAACAGGAAACTGAAAGTATGTAGTGTAAGTAGAGTGGAAATTACTCCATTCTCCTTACTCTAGGAAAACAGGAAACTGAAAGTATGTAGAGTAAGTTGAGTGGAAATTACTTCATTCTCCATACTCTAGGAAAACAGGAAACTGAAAGTATGTAGTGTAAGTAGAGTGGAAATTACTTCATTCTCCATACTCTAGGAAAACAGGAAACTGAAAGTATGTAGTGTAAGTTGAGTGGAAATTACTCCATTCTCCTTACTCTAGGAAAACATTATTACAAACACGTTTCTCATTTTAGCACTTTCCTCCGAAGGAAAGTGGCAATTGAGGTTGCACTCATGACGGAATTTTCGAAAAATTTCTTCAAATCTTTATCGATCCTACCTCGTAGACACCGAAAATGACCCCCGTTAAAATTTATATATATCTATATATATATATATATATATATATATATATATATATATATATATATATCGTTATATATATATGTATATATATATATATATATATATATATATATATATATATATATATATATATATATATATATATATATATATATATATATATATATATATTTATAACGTAAACCAGCAAAATCGGTCCTTCGGAGGGGGGGTTTACTCCGGATCCAAAGTAGTTATTTGCTAATACCAGTCGTAATTTTTGTTATATTTCAACAAAACTCGGTATTCGTTTTGATCAAGTAAAGATAAAAATCTGTTGTAAAAATTAACTAAATCGGTCTATCGGAAGGGGGGGGATTTACTTTGTACTATGTTTGAATTGAATTGAAACAGCTGCTCATAACAAATTCAAAAGAGTAGAACTATTTATGTTTATATTTTATTTATCTATATAGGTTATTTACAGCAAATTATTTAGGAATGCACGCGACACTACACAATTCTGAGGAAAGTGCTTAGTTTTGCAGCTCATGCTTGACGGTCTTTGTTGCCTTGTTTTATGAAAATACTCATTTTACTCTTGTTTTTACTGTAAAATACCTGAAAAAGAAGGAAAAGGACAGTTTTAGGCCGTTATTTCTCCTATTGAGATGGTCCCATCGTACTGTAAAATACCTGAAAAAGAAGGAAAAGGACAGTTTTAGGCCGTTATTTCTCCTATTGAGATGGTCCCATCGTACTGTAAAATACCTGAAAAAGAAGGAAAAGGACAGTTTTAGGCCGTTATTTCTCCGATTGAGATGGTCCCATCGTACTGTAAAATACCTGAAAAAGAAGGAAAAGGACAGTTTTAGGCCGTTATTTCTCCTATTGAGATGGTCCCATCGTACTGTAAAATACCTGAAAAAGAAGGAAAAGGACAGTTTTAGGCCGTTATTTCTCCGATTGAGATGGTCCCATCGTACTGTAAAATACCTGAAAAAGAAGGAAAAGGACAGTTTTAGGCCGTTATTTCTCCTATTGAGATGGTCCCATCGTACTGTAAAATACCTGAAAAAGAAGGAAAAGGACAGTTTTAGGCCGTTATTTCTCCGATTGAGATGGTCCCATCGTACTGTAAAATACCTGAAAAAGAAGGAAAAGGACAGTTTTAGGCCGTTATTTCTCCTATTGAGATGGTCCCATCGTACTGTAAAATACCTGAAAAAGAAGGAAAAGGACAGTTTTAGGCCGTTATTTCTCCGATTGAGATGGTCCCATCGTACTGTAAAATACCTGAAAAAGAAGGAAAAGGACAGTTTTAGGCCGTTATTTCTCCTATTGAGATGGTCCCATCGAACATTACTTCAGAACCTTTTGTAGAGAATTTAGCAAACTGCTATGTTAGTATTTTACATACACCACGATTTCCCATCCTTTTTCCAGGTATTTAACAAAATATAACATCCCAAAGCTTTTCATGGCTGTTAATGAATTTATATTTCCTAGTACTTTCCTAACTCTAAACTTATGTTTGAAAACTCCAAACTTAAATTTAAATTTAAAATTAATTTTAAACTCCTTAAAATCCTTAAACTTAAAATTAAATTTAAACTTAAATTTAAATTTAATTTGAAACTCCAAACTTAAATTTAATATCTTCGTTTAGATGAACATCAATCATTTCTAAATACCCAAACTAAAATAGTTACAAAAACTACTTTTATCAACATTTCTCAGAAGCAGTTACAGACATCGAGGTAAAGATGGTTTCATCCGTTTCTCTACCTTACAGAAATAATGTTAAATCAACCTAAGAACGAAAATCTCTAAGCGCAGGGATGTATTTTCCGCGAATTTCACCCTAAAAACAATGTTCCGGTAGGAATAGTTAAAAAACTTGTCCTTTTAAATTAGGCGAAATATTTTTTTAAGAAAATTTATCAAAATCGGACTATTTTAGAGCCTGTGATAGAGCGAGCTACATATATATGTGTATATATATATATATATATATATATATATATATATATATATATATATTTATATATTTGTATATATATACAAATGTATATATATATATATATATATATATATATATATATATATATATATATATATATATATATATATATATATATATATATATATATATATATATATGTATGTATATATATGTAGCTCGCTCTCCCCCGCAGATATATACCTCTAGACTTCCTTCCCGCCTAGTCAGCTCCCCCCTCCCTATTTATGCTTTAACCCTTTACTAGCAATATCTTACCAGTCAAGGGTCCTTCTAGAATCTATCGATTCGACCCAGCCACTTCGGGCAGAGATACCGAAGGATAAGAAAACCTTAGTTGTTTAGTAAATAAAACTCTAGGCTTTTTTCAACTAATAAACTAATTATTAAATGTCACCAGTCTTTATGAATAAAAATTCTAGTTTTTTGGTTTTTTTTCAAGAACGTTCCAATTTTTTTTTTTTTTTTTTTTTTTTTTTTTTTTTTTTTTTTTTTTTTTTTTTTTTTTTTTTTTTTTTTTAACGGCGTATGGACCATTTGACTATGACGCTATTTATAAGTTCCGACCCTTTTATTATGCCAAAAGCATGTTGATGGACACCCATTCTAGTGCTAGCCACGCCCGACATTGCTTTACGGGTTGATCAACTTCGGTGAACGGTGCATTCAACGGGGCTATTTGATTTATTTATTTTTAACAATTTCATGCGCCACTTAGGAAGGATGTTGAGGAGCGTTAATGATAAGAAGGATGTTAAGGAACGTTACTGATAAGAACGATCTTGAGGAACGTTACTGATTAGAAGGCTGTTGAGGAACGTTACTGTTAGGAAGGATGTTAAGAAACGTTACTGATAAGAACGATGTTGAGAAACGTTTATATAGGAAGGCTGTTAAGGAACGTTACTGATAAGAACGATGTTGAGGAACGTTACTGATAAGAAGGATGTTAATGAACGTTACTGATAAGAACGATGTTGAGGAACGTTACTGATAAGAAGGATGTTAAGGAACGTTACTGATAAGAACGATGTTGAGAAACGTTACTGATAAGAACAATGTTGAGGAAAGTTACTGATAAGAAGGATGTTAAGGAACGTTACTGATAAGAACAATATTGAGGAACGTTACTGGTAAGAAGGATTTTGAAGAACGTTACTGAATAGAAGGATGTTGAGGAACGTTACTTATAAGAACTACGTTGTGGAACGATACTGATAAGAAGCATATTAAGGAACGTTAATGATAAGAAGGATGTTGAGAAACGTACATGATAAGATGGATGTTCAGCCTTGTCACTGGTAAGAAGGATGTTGAGACACGTCACTAATAAGAAATATGTTCAGCCTTGTCACTGATAACAAGGATGTTGAGACACGTCACTGATAAGAAAGATGTTCAGCCTTGTCACTGGTAACAAGGATGTTGAGACACGTCACTGATAAGAAAGATGTTCAGCCTTGTCACTGATAACAAGGATGTTCAGCCTTGTCACTGATAAGAAGGATGTTAAGACACGTCACTGATAAGAAAGATGTTCAGCCTTGTCACTGATAACAAGGATGTCGAGGCGCGTCACTGATAAGAAAGATGTTCAGCCTTATCACTGATAAGAAGGATGTTGAGGCACGTCACTGATAACAAGGATGTTCAGCCTTGCCACTGATAACAAGGATGTTCAGCCTTGTCACTGATAAGAAGGATGTTAAGACACGTCACTGATAATAAAGATGTTCAGCCTTATCACTGATAAGAAGGATGTTCAGACATGTCACTGATAAGAAAGATGTTCAGCCTTATCACTGATAAGAAGGATGTTGAGACATGTCACTGATAAGAAAGATGTTCAGCCTCGTCACTGATAAGAAGGATGTTGAGACATGTCACTGATAAGAAAGATGTTCAGCCTCGTCACTGATAAGAAGGATGTTGAGTCATGTCACTGATAAGAAAGATGTTCAGCCTCGTCACTGTTAAGAAGGATGTTGAGACACGTCACTGATAAGAAAGATGTTCAGCCTTATCACTGATAAGAAGGATGTTGAGACACGTCACTGATGAGAAAGATGTTCACCCTTATCACTGATAAGAAGGAGAATATTGAGGGACGGAATTACTGTTTGATTTTATTATTTCCACTATAACCCTGTACAAGATTAAACAAAGATACAATGTGACGGCTCAGACACCATCAACAAAGACGGGAAATGTGGGAGAATCATATTAATTGTCAAAATAAACAAGTTCGGTGATTTTTCTCCTTTGTGGAACGACCTTCAAATCGACGATCACCACGATTCCTATTTTCGAATGAGAAAGGATACATTTCGAAACATTCCTGACAACATGTATTCTAAAATATTTTGTTTCGCGTCGGTCCCACAGATATTTCCTTTTCTGGATTAGAAAAATTAACTTGGCACAGTGCATTCCATTTTTAACCTTTTCGTCAGAATTTTCGTAATCGTTCGCAACTAAATCCCAGCAGAATGGGATCGGTTCGCACTTCGCATTCGGTTCGGACAAAACTGGACGAACGATACGGGCCCAGTGGACGCGGTCCATGATGCTTCGTGTTTGGATTGTTCGTGCGTTTTCGTGCGAATTCTGACGAATTCATTTCGCAGCTTTTCCGTTCCAGCACGAACTGTGATCCTGTATCTTCAAATTTTGATATCTGATTCAGTTCAAGGGTCCCTGATCTTGAAAACACAGCGTCCTCTTACACTTATGCGGTCATCATAGGTCATAAAGGAGCTCACACGAAAATCCGGTATTGGAGAAATCGAAACTAATAATCGACTAGGCCATAGCAATCGATTTATCTACTCGATAAACATCCCTTGAAGGGTATTTCCATTGAGGAAATTCCTTCCTTCATATCTGGAATTAGTATTCATCCTTAATCATACTAATGAATGAGGAGAATGCTGAACAAACATTCATATTCACAAATACTGGAAGTAGTGAATAATTCATGACCAATTATATCAGTTCGTACCAATTACAACTTGTCATGACGGTATGATAATTATCTCACACACGCCTAACAAACCATGGAGAGTAATTGCAGAAATAATCAATAGGATGAAAGAACGAAGGCAAGGAGATGGTTCTTGCATCCCTACCAGGTACCTGCAGGATACGGGCTGGATCTGGGACTAGAGTCAGGGAAGGAACACACCTCACGGTCTGTAGTTCCAGAACAAGCACGTATCATGTAGGGACTAGACACTTCACCACCAATAGGATGAAAGAACGAAGCCAAGGAGATGGTTCTTGCATCCCTACCAGGTACCTGCAGGATACAGGATGGATCTGGGACTACAGTCAGGGAAGGAACACACCTCACGGTCTGTAGCTCCAGAACAAGCACGTATCGTGTAGGGACTAGACACTTTACCACCAATAGGACAAAAGAACGAAGCCAAGGAGATGGTTCTTGCATCCCTACCAGGTACCTGCAGGATACGGGCTGGATCTGGGACTAGAGTCAGGGAAGGAACACACCTCACGGTCTGTAGCTCCAGAACAAGCACGTATCATGTAGGGACTAGACACTTTACCACCAATTTTTTTTTTTTTTTTTTTTTATTTATTTGTTTATTTGAAATCTGTACAAATTATAAACAGTACAATAATCAAGTTTGATGATGCAGATATTATGAACAAGTTGAAAAAAATGGAAGAAGTAAATTAAAATAAAAACAATACAAAATGTGAAAGAAGCCAGCCATTGTTGGCACTTTCAAAGCTGTCCAAATATTTATTTTAATGATCCCTATATGATCAGAAGAGTAAATTGTCTCGGGGCCACTGTCTCTTGAGCCGCCTGGGAGGATTGTCTGGATGGGATTGGGACGATAAGGATAGACCTTCCGGGTTAGGATGGTAGGACAATTTGGAGTGGAACATTTGGAAACGGGTTTTAGCAAGGTCAAGGACAAATGGAATGTTAAGGTCATTGTGAAGGGTTTTGTTTGAGACGTAGAAAGGGGCATTTACAATTTTACGGAGCACTTTTGACTGGAATGCCTGTATTCTGTTGATGTTGGATGGTTTTGCAGACCCCCAGAGTTCAAGTCCGTATGTCCATATTGGTCGAATGATTGTTTTGTATATCGTTAGTTTGTTCTGTATTGATAATTTAGATGAGGGTCCAAGGAGTCGTCTAAGTAGTCCGTATCTTTTGTTCAGTTCTTGTCTTTTCAGTCTCGTGTGAGGGTTCCATGTCAGTCGGCTGTCAAGGTATAATCCTAGATATCGAACCTCGCTGGATACTGGTAGTGGAGTGTTATTGAGATGTACAGAAGGGCATGATCTCCGGTTGAGAGTGAATGTAACCTGCTTACATTTTTCCGGGTTGATTTTTACTCTCCACATGTCACTCCAATGTTGTATGGCGGTAAGATGTTCCTGCAGGTGTTGGGATGCTACTGAGGGATCAGGGGAAGTTGACAGGATAGCAGTATCATCTGCGTAGGTTGTTAGTAGGGTTTGGGGGTGTGTGGGAATATCCGCAGTGTAAAGGAGGAAAAGGAGAGGACCAATAATACTCCCTTGAGGGACTCCAGCATTTATGGGGCAGGTCGGGGAAAGAGTTGTACCGTATTTGACTTGGAAGGATCTGTTTGACAGATAGGATTTGAGGATAAGGAAATAGGTGTGTGGAAGTATAAGCTTTACTTTGTAAAGTAATCCCGGGTGCCAAACCCGATCGAATGCTTGAGCAACGTCGAGAAAGGCACTCCTGCAAAAACTCTTACGTTCAAGCGAGGAGGAAATTGAGTCTACGACTCGTAAGCACTGTTGTATAGTGGAATGCTGGAAGCGGAAACCAAATTGATGGTTGGGAATTGTATTCGAGGATTCTATGATAGGGAGGATTCTTTTGTACAGGAGTTTTTCGAATATTTTGGACATTAATGGGAGAAGGCTGATGGGTCGATAGGAAGAGGGGCAATCTGGAGGTTTAAAGGGTTTGGGGATAACGACGACGACTGAGTGTTTCCAGGGATTCGGGAAATGGGTTGTTCTTAGGATTGAGTTATAGAGGTATGTAAGGAATATAATGGCCTTCTGGGGGAGGTTTTTGAGTATTGTGGAGGTGATAAGATCATAACCGGGAGATTTCCTAGGAAGGTGTTTGATGATGTATTTAACATCGGATGGATGGAAAGCTTTGGGAGGGAAGGACAAAGGTAAAGGAGAATTCAGGTAATGTTCTATATCTGCATCATGGGAAGGGCTCATTTGAGGATTAGGGGAAAATACTGTGGTTAGGTGTGTGGAGAGGAGGAGCGCCTTTTCTTCATCACTTCTGGCCCAGGTCCCATCGTTGCGTTTGAGAGGGGAAGGGATTGAGTGGAACTTAAGGATTCTACGAGTGACTGTCCACAAAGAACAGTCTTGTGTAGAGAGGGATGAAAGGTATTCGTTAAAGGATTCTGAACGGAATTGGGATAGGGAAGATTTCAGTTGGCGTGTCAGTCTATTGTATGCGTTTCTGTCCGAGGGATAACGGGATCTTTGCCATAAAGCCCTGGCTCGTCGCTTGGCTGCAAGGAGTTCTTGGATGTGGTTTGGGAGTTGCATTTTGGGTGGAGGAGGTAACCCTGTCCTTGGTCGGCATGAATTGCGGGCACTGTCCTGAATGGCTTTAGTAAACAATTCAGTGGCTTTGTCTAGGTCTGAAGGGGTTTTTAGGGAAACGGTTAGGTCTATGGAGTGCTCTAGGTTAAGCTGAAATGATTGCCAGTTAATAGGACCGGGTGTGAGGGTTGGTTGTAGAGGACGGGGTACAGCGGATGAGAAGAGGGTTAGAAGGATCGCAGAATGGTCCGACGATAGGTCGAGGAGCGAATCAACAGAAGTCGCTATACCTCCCAAGCCAGACGAGATGAAGAAGTCGACTAGGTCAGGACTACGGGATGGATCGGTTGGCCAGTATGTTGGTGTGTTTGGCGATATAGGGAGATAATTCTGGGAGTTAAGGATATCATAAAGGATTCTGCCACGGGAGTTAGCTGAACGGCTTCCCCACATGGGGTGTTTCGCGTTGAAATCACCCCCGGTGAGGAAGCGGGGACCAAAGGATTGGAATATTGACAGGAATTCAGGATGGTAAATGGAATGGTTGGGAGAACAATACACTGCGGACAGTATGATATCGAAGGGAGAAAGGGAAAGGGATATGGATGTTACCTGCAGGCTTGCTGATGCGATGCTGGATTCTTGATGATGCTTAATTTGGTTCTTGATAAGAATTAGAGTCCCATGCTGAGCCAGAGATGGATGGTCGGTTCGATAACAGGAGTAACCCTTAACACCGAAGGGCATGGATTTTTTCAAGTGTGTCTCAGTTATGAGGGCGATGTCGATGTTTTTGCCAGTTAGTAAAAGTGTCAGTTCTTGTCTTCTTGTTGTGAGTCCGTTGGCATTCCACAAAAGGATGGAGAGATGGGGATTATGGAAGCGTTGCATTTTGAGATTTGGGAAGGAAGTGAGCTATAAGGGTGGTCATTAGATTTATTAGAGGAGTAAGGAGGGTTTCAAGTTTGTTTAGGAAGGAGGAGAAAAGGTTCATAGGATCTTGAGCATGATGCTGAGGAATTTGATTAGACGGTATGCGAGGAGTTGGGAAGGTAGGCAGGTTTTGGGGTTGGGAAGGGGTAGTTGAAGAGGTAGGAAGGGAAGATGGTTCTTGTGGTTTTGCTACATTTTTCGGAACTGGTGTAGGGACAGGCGGCTTCTTCTTCTGGAGTGACGTTAGTAAGGAGGAATAAGTCACGTTCGGCCGGCGAAGAGCAAAGTCCTTTGGAGCTGGAGCAGGCGGTAGAGGTGGGAAGTGGGATGATCCGCTGGGTGGTGATGTCTTCTCGGCTACTGTGTATTGCTTTCTCTGCCTTTGCACTCTTATTGTTTTAAGTGCTTTGTACACTTCGCAGCCTTTGTAGCTGGCGGTGTGATTTTCGCCGCAGTTTGCGCAGCTCGCTGGAACGTCAAGTGGCTTGGGGCAGTCCTTAGAGGAATGTTCGGAGCCGCATTTGACGCATTTTGAGGTGTGGTGACAGTATGATCGTGTGTGATTAAATTCCTGGCAGTTTTGGCACTGTATTACGTCACCCCGGCGTCGCGGTTCCTCCACTGTGATTTTTGTGTACAGTAAAAACTGCTCGCGAAAAATCTCCTTGCTTTTTTCGTTCTTCTCCAAGTCGACGAAGAAGAGAGGTAACTGTGCTTTTGTTACTGGATGCCGTACATTATGGGCCCTTTTGACGGAGTATCCTTTTTTGGCCAGTTCGCTAATGATGTCTGCTGGTGGAGTTGAGTGATGGAGGTGGCGGATAACCACCCTGTAGGATTTATCTTCGGGTAACTGGTAGCAGTGAAAATCTGCTTCCTTACTTTCCAAGTGCCGGATGATAGTTATGTATACATCGCTGTCTGTGGGCTTAATAACGATGTCGTTAAACCTTGCACGACATTCAAACTTGTTTTCTCCGACGATTTCTGTTAGGGTGATGCAGAACTTTTTGAAGTCGGTTACTTTCCGGAGATAAATATTAGGCGGTTTCAAGGGATCGCGTGATGAATCCTGAATCCCTTTGTTCTGTTCTGAGCTCCGAGGGTGGGTTGCAGAGTTGTTTTGATTAAGAGATGACTTCTTTTGCTTTATTTTCGGGGGTGTTAAAAGATCAGTGGTTCTCTTGCGTAGTCTTTTACGTCTACCTGTAGCGACGTTTTCAGAATCATGGGTTGAAGTAGACTCGATCACAGTCATATGTTGTTCACTTGTCTCAATTGATGACATCGTGAGTTTGTTTTTGTTTTTTTTATTAATTAAAAAAAAAAAAAAAAAAAAAAAAAAAAAAAAAAAAAAAAAAAAAAAAAGTTGTCCCTGGCGAGCTGCGAACTCCGGTTATTTCAGTCCGTAGAGTTGAATGCTGCCACTGAGCCAAGGAGGCTGAGGAAGTATCTACTAGTAGCGCAGGCACTAGTATTTAAATTTCTGAAGGGGCGAAGACAGCCACTCTATCAGGCGAGTGCAGGAGCACCCCCACCACTTGCCTCAGCTAGGGTAAAGGCATACACAAAGTGAAAAGTGAATGATTTTACTCACTTATTTTGTGGTGATCTAGTGAGTGAAATTTCTTCAAATTTCAGAATAATGTTCACCAGTGGAACAGCTACCACTGTGCCACTTTTCGTTCGCAGGGAACACCTCGATCCACTTTAAAAACACTTGATTTACGGAGCTTTATACAACACTGTGTCATGGGCTACAGCTGGGACACTACTCCTTACCACCAATAGGACGAAAGAACGAAGCCAAGGAGATGGTTCTTGCATCCCTACCAGGTACCTGCAGGAGACGGGATGGATCTGGGGCTAGAGTCAGGGAAGGAACACAAATCGCGGTCTGTAGCTCCAGAACAAGCACGTATCATGTAGGGACTAGACACTTTACCACCAATAGGACGAAAGAACGAAGCCAAGGAGATGGTTCTTGCATCCCTGCCAGGTATCTGTAGGATACGGGATAGATCTGGGACTAGAGTCAGGGAAGGAACACACCTCAGGGTCTGTAGCTCCAGAACAAGCAAGTATCCTAAAGGGACTACACACTTCACGACCACTAGCTCCAGATCCAGTTCCTGCATGATAAGTGCTGGATTAGGGACGATAGCAGTGAATTGCGTTCACACAATGGTGAACGAGAGAGAGAGAGTGGACTCGTTGAATATAGTTCGAGGAACGTTTCCATTTAATATGGTAAACCCCTGGAGATAGTTAAGCCCTTCATGTTAAGTGTGCTTGGACGGATGACAAAAACAGCGGCTCCCACTCCACCATAACTGGCCTTCAGGAACCACTAGGATCAAGTGGATTTGCATAGAAAGGGCTTCAAATTGAACTTATGGGTGTGTTCTTTAAATTAATATTAATTAATTTATTTGTTAGATTTTCTTGGCAGTATTCTCTAAATTTCTAACGCCTAGGCTTTTGTAATCTAACGCCTTTACTATTTTAATAACTGCTTTAACGGAAGTCCACCCTTCCTGGAGAGTTATTCTTATCTATAACTGCTTTAACGGAAGCAACCCTTCCTGGAGAGTTATTCTTATCTATAACTGCTTTAACGGAAGTCCACCCTTCCTGGAGAGTTATTCTTATCTATAACTTTTCTATGAACAAGGATTTCCATTGCAAGGCATACCAGGTTTCATTTGACCGTGGATGGCCGAGTCAGAATCTGTCCTACTCCCTTTAGCATTAAAACACTCGCTAAGAAAGGATTTTTTGATATTCAAATTTTTAAGTATTTTTAGAGGGGTTTAAAGTTTTAGTTGGTTAGAGCAGGCAAGCCTAGGCAGCATGCGTTACTTGGACGAGAACAGAACAGCTGTTATTGTACATTATCTATTTCATAATATTATTTTTATTTGCAGTTCTTTCAACTATGATGGTAGACCTTGAATTACTAGAAATAAACTGTGATTTTGTACCTCATAGAGTTTACGCTATACCTGGTGATGGTCGACCCGAGGTAATAATATCCCGAACCCTTGCACAGCCTCCTCACCTGCTAATGGGTGAGAAGGCCCCCCCCCCAGTGTTTGTTCTCAGTAAGAACACTTCTTGGTAATGCTCGCAAATATAATACCCCGAACCCTTGCACAGCCTCCTCACCTGCTAATGGGTGAGAACGCCCCCCCCCCAGTGTTTGTTCTCAGTAAGAACACTTCTTGGTAATGCTCGCAAATATAATAAGTGTTTACAAATGACAACTTGGAAACACAAATTTTTAAATTTTACCTCACATTTATTATTGACAATGAATTTTAACCTGTACTGGTTAAACCCTTGTTACTGCTCGCCTATAGATAACGGGTTATCTCTAGGTTATCTGTTTCTTGACACTGGTCCGGAGCGCCCCAGGGTGAAGAAACATTATACTTTGATTACTTATGAATTGATGAATAACTTATAGTATGACCGGAACCGTGCTACAATAAACTGCATAAAATTATTTAGTAGTGTTAATTTTTATAATATATTGCTTAACGCAATAAAATAACTACTCATCTGGCGTGACGAAGCACCGGTAGTCAGATAGTAATAAATAAATGTATTACATGTAATTAAAATTAGTTTATAATTTTTTTTTTTTTTTTTTTTTTGTGTGTGTTTAACGGCGTATCAACAACTGGGCTATTAACGCCGGGCTATCTACAGGTTGCAATCCTTTTATTATGCCAACAGCTCGTGACCGGTCACCCATTCAGGTACCGGCTACGCCCGATGCTGCTTAACTTCGGTGATGTATGGGAGCCGGTGCTTTCAACGTGGCTATGGCAGTTGGCTTTATAATATTGTTGAATGTTTTAGCGCGATTCCTCCCTCCCTCCATAGTGAGGAACCCCGCTTATAGGGCTGACGTCATGACCATATACGGAAGTGCCGACTAGAACATTTTACGTTTCAGAACCCCTAGAGAACGAAAATAACGGTAGTTCAAATTTATATATATATTTTAGCGCGGTTACTCCCTATCTCCATAGGGAGAACCCGCTTATGAGGTTGACCTCACGACGCGATCCGGACGTGCCGACCAGAAACTTTCTCGTTTCAGACCTCATAGATCACGAAAATATAGGTGGTTCAAATTTGAATATATATATATATATATATATATATATATATATATATATATATATATATATATGTTAAAGGTAAAGTAATGTTCCAAGGGAAACATGACTTTGAAAAAATCGGGGGGTGATGTAAGGCCCCGTTTTCCCTTTGACCTTGTTAAGTGAATAAGGATGAGAGAAAAGGTTGGCTGTCCATCTCTAGAGATGTGAGAACCACGAATCCGCCAACGTTGCGTCTGGGATGTTGGCACTGCACGTGGCTGATTCGTAAGATTCCTGGAAGATCTAAGACCTGACAAGAGTTTCTAGTTCAATCACCTGCAAAAGCAGGAGTGGGGTACAAGGGGTTTAAAAAGAGCTGGCTTACCTCCGACCGAGCAGAGTTTGCATCCGTTCCTGAGACTTCGGCCCAGATGCTGTTCAGAGGTAGGCCAGTTCCAAATTCTCTATAATCTCCCCAAATGATCATATTTGATAACTCTACCTATCTGTCTCTCTCACTCAACCTTTTCTCTCCTCGTAGCAATGGTTTATGATATTTATGTTTGTATCCTCTGTGTAAATTATAGTTTTAAAAAGGAATTTCCGCTTCTCTAAAATATTTCCCCATTGTCTATATCTCTAAATCCCGTCCTTGCTAATCAGTCCCTTACAAATGGTGTCAGGTTTCCGGGTATTATTTAAATGTCCAGCTGCAATCCGGCATTAGATAAGAACCCTGCTCTCGAGATAGGCCGGCGGCTGTACTGCTGACGCTGATAGGACAATTCCTCGAACTGATATCTCGGCGCTGGGTAGTTGTTCATTCAATGTCCTCACGTTTCCTGGTTTAAGGACCGCCAAATACGGATATTTGGTGGTTAGCCCTGTTAGAGAGTAAAGCAATCCCTATTCGTAAGCATAACGTGTTGGGGTTCATTGGAAACGTTGAAAATAGAGCTATACGATGGTGGTAACGGAACAGCAGTTTGCCGATCTGAAAACGGCATTGGATCAGGCGTTGGCTGCAAATGAGCAATTCAGGGAAGAATTCGAGAGGACAAGGCATGAGGGTAAGCAAGGAAAGAGGGATCTTTCTCTTCAGGGAATGGTCGGTCCATGGTCCGGTGACAATTCTGGGGTTCCAATCCAAGACTATCTCAATGGTTTGGAATTAGTGGCAACTAGCGGAAACTGGGAAGATCGTGATAAATCCCTTGTGTTAAGAATGAGACTGAAAGGGATGGCTGCGAAATTTTTGGCCAGCAGATCGGATCTCAAGGGGCCAAATGTGAAATATTCCACGATTCAAGATGCTCTTTTAGACCGCTTTAAGGCGACTATGCAACCTGAGCAGTTTCTCCTTCAGCTTAGTTCAATGAAACAAGAGCGTGGGGAGGATGTCAGAACTTTCGGAGATCGTTGTCGGGAGATGGGTGAACGATCACTCTCAGGTGAGGGATCGGAGGAAGAAGTTATAGGGGCTCGCAAACAACTGGATAAAGTCGTCCTTACATCATATTTAAATGGGCTCGGAGGAGAGATTGGGAGGCTGACGAGACTCGCGTTCCCAAAGGAATTACAAACCGCGATTGAGAAGGCTAGAGCCATTGAAACGGAGTTAGGGCGACACGAAAAGGGAATATTTACTGTAGAGAAGAATCCCCAGGATAACGAAATTCCCAGTCCCGAGGAAGTTGGGCAAAGCGAAGTAAGGGTCATTGAGAGGGGTAATCCAAGTGGCTGTTATCGCTGCGGGGATACGAATCATTGGGCCAGGGGATGTCGACAAACAGAGAGGGTTAGTGATATTTCTCCCAAAAATAGTACGAATTGTTATAGGTGTGGTCGTCGTGGGCATATCGCTCGCCAATGTCGTTCCCAAACCCCTCGTGAAAGGAACTTTGCCAAAGAAGGCCCCAAACGCGAACGACTTGGGGAGGGCCCCGGCCCTAAGTCGGCGACAAGGGGATCGCGCTACGAATTACTAGGCATAGGTGGGGGAGGTGAGAAAGGGTTAAAGGTGAGCACCTGGATAAATGGGCGGATTCATAGGATGATAGTAGACACTGGTGCTGAAGTTACTCTAATCAGGTCTCCTGCCTCAGGATCCAAATTAAGACCCGCGACTAGTAAGATTAGGGGGGTAACTGGTGTGGTAATCCCGGTACGCGGTATTCAAACGGTGAATATCGAAGTTAAGGGCCATCGACTGTCCCACGACGTCATAGTGGCTGACGTCTGCTTAGAAGGAGATGGACTATTAGGCTTAGACTTACTAGGGAAATTAGACGCCCATATAGACCTA
Organism: Gonocerus acuteangulatus; assembly: GCA_946811695.1. NCBI lineage: Eukaryota > Metazoa > Arthropoda > Insecta > Hemiptera > Coreidae > Gonocerus > Gonocerus acuteangulatus. The sequence goes on along the minus strand of OX328130.1, from coordinate 80,852,734 downwards.
CGTTCGGGATTGTTAGTCACGGGAGCATTGCCTAAAATTGAATCTCTACCTTCCGTTGGTTCGATAACAAAGAGGGATGAGTTAAAAATGTCTGCGAACCGAGAGTGGGTACGTTTCATGAGTAGGACGGCGAGAGAACTAGAAGCCAAGTTTTCAGGTCATATTTTATCCCTTCCAACTAGCGTGAATATAGGAGCTAAGCCGATAGTCAAGGAGGAATCAAGACACACGGGGAAGAAGGATAACAAAACCAGCTCAGCGCGTCTTTCGCGAGAGGAAACGCTTCCGGCCTTCAGTGAATCTCTATTAGAGATTTCCGTACCAGGGAAACTAGACCAGAAAGCTGTCATAATTGAGCCGTCAAGAGCACTTCCCAATGGGGTTGTAGGAGGGAGATGCATTAACACTCCTCGGGACGGCCGTTCGTGGATGCAGTTCGTCAATTTGACCGCTTCGGCTGTGACATTGCCACGGCTTCTAGTGGTAGGTCTGGTAGAGAGAGATTGGGCGGAAGACGGTGGATCTTGTTCGGAGAGGGAACGCGAGGATGGCTCTAAAACTCCTGTTGGTTTCGCCTCGATCGTTGGCAAGAAATTGGGCCATTTAAGTGGTGGGGAAAGGAGGGATATGGAGTCCTTGTTGTCCAGATATTCAGACATTTTTTGTGAACCGGGTCCCGAAGGTTGCTCCCTGCCTGTTCAGCACCATATTGAAACTGGAGATGCCAGATCTGTGGTGAAACGCCCGTATCGTGTGCCTTTCAGTGAACGGGAGGAAATGGAACGGCAGGTTCAGACGTTGCTTGAACGAGGCGTCATTACGCCGTCTAAAAGTCCTTGGCAAGCACCTGTAATTCTAGTCAAGAAAACTTCCCCAACAGGTGACTTAAAGTATCGATTCTGCACAGATTTCCGTGGCCTCAATGCAGTTACTAAGGTCGATACTTACCCGCTTCCGTTGATACAGGAAACCTTAGAACAATTGGGGAGTAGCCAAATCTTTTCCACAATTGATCTTTCGAGTGGGTACCACCAAATACCGATAGCACCCCAGGATCAGGCCAAAACGGCCTTCACGACTGTAAACGGACACTATGAGTACAAAAAAATGGCTTTCGGCCTTGCGGGGGCACCTGCCACGTTCCAACGGGTCATGGACCAACTTCTTGGCCGACTGAAGGGCACCGGGTGTTTCGTTTACCTCGATGATGTGGTGGTTTATAGCTCATCACTGAGGGAACACATGCTCCGGTTAGAGGAGTTGTTCGACATATTCAGAGGCGCTAATCTAAAAGTGAACTTGAACAAGTGCGCTTTTGCGGCATCGGAAGTGACCTATCTGGGACACGTAGTTACAGCCGAGGGAGTGAAACCAGATCCTAGAAAATTAGAGGCGATCAAGTCTTTTCCAGCCCCCAGAAATGTGAAGGAGTTGCGAAGTTTTCTAGGGTTGGCAAGCTATTACCGTAAATTCATAAAAGGCTTTGCGGATCTTTCAAGACCGCTGACAGAATTAACTGGCTCACGAGTACGATTCCAGTGGGGCGACAAGCAACGGAAGGCTTTTGAATCGCTAAGAGAAATCCTAAGTTCGGACTCAGTCTTGTGCTATCCGAATTTCAGCGAGCCATTTATACTGTCCACCGACGCATCAGGAGTAGCTCTGGGTGCCATTCTGTCCCAGTACAGAGATGGCGGCGAGAGACCTGTTTGCTACGCTAGTAGGCAGTTGAAGGGTTTAGAACTCAACTACTCGGCAACAGAACGAGAACTGCTAGCGGTGGTTTGGGCAACAAAGCTGTTCCGTTGTTATTAACTAGGGCGAAGGTTCAAACTTGTCACTGACCACTCTGCCTTGAGGTGGATGCTAAGCCTTCGAGACCCGTCTTCACGGCTGACCAGGTGGGCCCTTCGGTTAGAGGAGTTCGACTATGAAGTCGAACATCGCCCGGGGAAGAAACATTCTAACGCTGATGCTTTAAGCCGTACAATAGCTGTAGTCACGGGAAATAGGCAGAAAATAACCCGAGGTAAATTGAAGGATGCTCAAAAGGAGGATATGTGGTGTCAAAGAGCCATCAAGAGAGGCACTGTTCATGTACAAACAGATGCCGATGGCCTGCTATATTGGGCCGATGGGGCAACGGATAAGTCGGAATGGAGGCTTATGGTGCCTGAGGGGCTACGAAAAACAATCGTTGAAGAAAATCACTCGAAACCATGGGCTGGGCACCCAGGGGCTGATCGTACTCTCGCGGTAATCAAAAGCTCATATTATTGGCCGGGCATGGCGGCGGATGTTAAGTCCTTTGTGGAACGGTGTCACGCGTGCGCTAGCAGAAAAAGTCCTGTATCTCAAAAGGTCCCCCTGGAAGCTCCCTATATGGCCACAGGGCCTTTCGAGCAGGTATCGCTAGACATATTTGGGCCTTTGCCGACTTCCAAAAGGGGCCATCGTTACCTTTTGACCGTAATTGACAATTTTACACGGTATGCGGAGGGAATACCACTGAAGGGGCAAACAGCTGAAGAAACGGCCGTAGCACTCGTCGAGAATATTATCACTCGACATGGGGTCCCTAGGAGGTTGTTAACAGACCAGGGAAGAAATTTCGTTTCTCGACTGTTTACTCAAGTTTGTAGAGCTCTGGGGATTAGGAAATTACAAACTACCGCCTACCATCCGGAATGTAACGGAATGGTAGAGAGGTTACATCGAACTCTTACCGATTCGATATCCCAATATGTGCGAAGAGACGGTCGTGACTGGGATAAGTGGGTCCCATATGCTCTCATGGCATATCGAGCAATACCTCATTCGTCGACAGGATACTCCCCAAACTACCTCATGCTTGGGCGAGAATTGGTAACTCCGTTTGATTGCTGGGTAGGTCCAACCAATGACGGATCGGAATCAGCGGACCATGTCGAAAAGTTAGGGCATCGGCTGAAAGAAGCCTATAAGGACGCTTTGAGTCGTGCCGAAAAGGCCTGGGCAATGAGGACCCATTATTGTAATGCCCGGCGTAAGGAGCGACGCCTAGAGGTGGGGGATTGGGTCTATCTCCATTGTCCAGCCGTAAAGCCTGGGAATTGTCCAAAATTCCACTGTCCCTGGACAGGCCCACACAAAGTAGAAAGGGTTCTTTCGCGAGTGAACTATGAGATCCGACTGGCCACTGGATCTCTGAATGTAGTTCATATAAACAGGCTAAAACGGGCCCCGGGGGGAGGAGGGGATTCGCACCCTAAGGTTATGACGAAGGCAGGTGGGGCAACCCGGGAAGTGGAAGGGTCGGAAGATGAGGTCATGGAGCCGGAATGGGAAATTAACCCAGGGTGTTGTTATGGCTCAGAAGACGACTCTTGTGAGGACCAAGATGAAATTGAAACGCAGAGTGAGATTCACAGACACTGTCCGGTTGCTGCGGGAAGATCGCCAGAATGTAATGACCCTGCCTGCCCTCTGGGCGTTAGATCCTCTCCTGAGGAAGAAAACAGGGAAATAACCCAGGATAGTCAAGGGGAGGGAAACGAAGGACGGATTGAGACAGGTGGGACTTCCGGGGAAAGTTCCAGGGGTTCAGATAGCGTGAGCCAAGCTCAGCCAAAGGGGAAACCTGATGCTACTTGGACACCAAAGGGGAAAACTTTAACTTTTTCTCGTAGGTCCCCATACCCGCTTAGGAGGAGAGCTAAGTTGCCTGAAAATGATTCCTGAATATCTTATTTCAGGGTTGTCGCTGTGGGTGGTCCGTAGAATTTTGAAGGAAGGTTTTCAAAAAGAGGCGCAACTTCAAACGAACATATCGCGTGTTACTAACCTCATCCAAAGTTCCCTGTACCTTTCCTCGTCCCTCAGAAGCCTAGAAACTGGAGTAACGGAATTCCTATTTAGATTCCGCAGAGTTCTTAATGGAGTAGGTGCATCGATGAGTGGAAGGTTGAGTAGAGAGATGCTAGGTCCTAAAGAGTTAACTCTGATTTTGGGGAAGGTAAGAGAGGCTCTGCCAACTGGACTGACACTCCTCTCGGAGGGAAGCCGATATCAGGACCAAATTTACTACCAAATTTCTGAAGTACATGCAATTGCAACCGATGATGGAGTAATAGCTGTAGTGGAATTGCCTTTAAAAACTCCGGATCAGGAGATGGTGCTTTATCAGGTTCTCTCCTTGCCTCTTAAGGAGAATAAAACAGGAAGAATGGTTGCAGCTCAGCCGGAGGGGGCGTTCTTCTTGGAGAGCCACAACGAGAAGGCCTACTCAATTCTTCAGGAGCAGGATATAGCCAGATGTCGTCCCGGGATACCATGGATCTGTCCTGCCGAGTTCAAATTCTTTCACGGACAAATACCATCTTGTATTGTCTCATCGTTTCGCCAGGAGAATACGTCGAAGGAATGGTGCCCGTGGACTTTGGTGAATCCTAGATCTTCACCCACATGGATTTGGGACGAGCACAAGGAGCTATGGGGGTATAGCATGTCTAAGCCCACTCGCCTCCATCTTCAATGCAGAGGGAGTGCTGGAGTAGAATCGCTAGAGCGGGTTCTAGATGGAAGTGGGCAGCAGGATTCGTAATACATCGACCGGCAGCTGAAAGTGTCGTATCTGTAATAACGGAGCGGATATAGACCGCTCGAAAGTGTAGTAGCCGTTCAGTGATTGTGACGACAGTGTTCGGTATAGTTATAAAATAATGGTAACATAAGGATTTTTACCTCCTAAGGGAGAGGTTTTGTCTTGTAAAGATGCCAATAATGCTTATTTTATTGTAATTTTTACAGCGCATCACCTGTATTGTTATTAGCACTAATATTGTTTATTATTATTATTATTAGTAACATAAGGATGGGTAGTGTTAAAGGTAAAGTAATGTTCCAAGGGAAACATGACTTTGAAAAAATCGGGGGGTGATGTAAGGCCCCGTTTTCCCTTTGACCTTGTTAAGTGAATAAGGATGAGAGAAAAGGTTGGCTGTCCATCTCTAGAGATGTGAGAACCACGAATCCGCCAACGTTGCGTCTGGGATGTTGGCACTGCACGTGGCTGATTCGTAAGATTCCTGGAAGATCTAAGACCTGACAAGAGTTTCTAGTTCAATCACCTGCAAAAGCAGGAGTGGGGTACAAGGGGTTTAAAAAGAGCTGGCTTACCTCCGACCGAGCAGAGTTTGCATCCGTTCCTGAGACTTCGGCCCAGATGCTGTTCAGAGGTAGGCCAGTTCCAAATTCTCTATAATCTCCCCAAATGATCATATTTGATAACTCTACCTATCTGTCTCTCTCACTCAACCTTTTCTCTCCTCGTAGCAATGGTTTATGATATTTATGTTTGTATCCTCTGTGTAAATTATAGTTTTAAAAAGGAATTTCCGCTTCTCTAAAATATTTCCCCATTGTCTATATCTCTAAATCCCGTCCTTGCTAATCAGTCCCTTACATATATATATATATATATATATATATATATATATATATATATATATATATATATGTTTATGTATATATTTATATATATGCTTGTCTGTTCGTCTCTAGCAAGCACAAATATGGTCCGATTTTGATGAAATTTGGTAAAAATCTGTCGTCTCATTTGAAAGGTCAAGTTCGTTAACCAGCAGAATCCGCCAACTGGAAGATAGTTTTTGGGGTGAAATTCACGCAAAAAAAATCGTGACGCTTACGTTTTTTAGTTCATATGATTTTAGGTACTTGTCTTATATGTTTCTTAACATAGGAAAACGAATGAAACCATTTTCAAGGCGATATCTCCAACGGTTCCTGAGAAAAGTGGAATCAATATTTTTGTAAGTCATTATTTGTTTGTGGGTTCTTAGAATCGCGGGATTCAATTGAAATATTTTCTACATCTTGGAAATTAGTCCCAACTAATATGTTTAAATGTTGGTTATATTTGGAGTAAAGGAAGTATGCGAAAAAAAATGTATTAATAGACATGAAAAGTTTTCGGATATTCATACATTTTTCGTAAATATCTCGATAACGGTTGGGAAATCGTGGTAAGTGGAAGGTGACCATTCGAATGATTACTACAAAAAAAGATTCTACAAAAAAGATTCTGAAGCAATATTCGATGGGGCGACGTCAATCAGAGATATAAACGCTTAAAACTGAAAAAGTGTTTTTTTTAAAGGGTTTTTCATTTTGTTTATCTCACTTTTTAATTGGTTGTTTTTTGTTTTAAATTGAATTTATCAGTAAAATTAATATTGTAGTAAAAGAAGCTAAGAAACTATAAAAGGTATTAGTAATAAGTTTGTAGTGGCTGTGGCCAATATTATGATAGCATATACATAGGTTTGTTTTGAATTCTCCCATCTATATAACATTCATCATAGCCTCCAACTGAAGATATCGTTACTGATGCACATATTTACAGTTGATTATAACAGTAAAACGAATTTTCTAGTACGTTTTTGAGAATGAGAACGATTTTTTGGTTGTTTAGAATAGAGCCTTCTCAGCAGTAGTCGAAGAGTAAGTATGTTTTCAGTACTTAATTGTATTGACTTATACAGATTAAGAATTATCCGCTTCTGTGTAAGTTGGCTACTGTCAGTTTCCTGTGATTTGTGATGCTAATCTATTCCATTTCTTCGAGATGTAAGTAACCGCGCTAGGATGACGCAATTCCTCCGAGTCGGATTTTATATATATATATATATATATATATATATATATATATTTGTCTGTTCGCTGTCTATGTTCTAGACGAATGATCTGATTTCGATGAAATTTGGAACAAAAATCTACCGTCTAATTTAAAAGGTTAAGTTCGTTAACAAGCAGAATCCGTCCACCGGAACATGTTTTTTTTTTGGCGAAATTTGCGCGAAAAAATACTTGCGCTTACTCCATATGCTTGCAAGTACTCGTTTTATACGTTTATTGGCCTAGAAAAACGAATGGAACCATTTTTAATGCGATAGCTTTACCCTTTTTCGAGAAAAGTGGCAAAATAGTTGTTGAATCAAGTTTATGGTTTCGGTAATTAGACTCATCGGATTCAGTAAAGTAAATATTTTCTAAATGTTTGAAATTCATATAAACAAGGATTTCCAAATTTTGGTTAGGTTTGGATTAGAATAAAATATTTTATTTATAGACATGAAAGGTTTTAGGAACTTCGTATATTTTCCTAATATCTCGAAAACGTTTGGAAATCTTGGTATGCGGAACCTTTTTTTAGAGGGAACCTTCACAAGTCCAGGGAGTCATTTTTCTGTCAGATAGAGGGGAGGGTCTTAGCGGGCCCTTACAACCGTGACCTATTTGAGGTCATAAATTATTTCATGAAAGGTCTAACCAAAATTATAACTCTTTTTATTTCAACCTTTCCAAATTACATTAGTATTAAGAACGGAACCGCGCTAAGATGATGCAGTTCCTGCAAGTCGGACTTTTTGTAATTACCGCCTCCCTATATGTAGGAGTATCATTGTGTAGAATATCAAAACAGCGAATATTAAAGAAATAATATCTGAGAGATTATTAATATTATAAAAAATATCTAGTAATAAAAGGGAATTCCATTAGAAATTAAATGCCTTGAGTAAACTTTTCCCAAATTCATTTTCCTCTCCCCCCCCCTATTTTCCGGAAGCACCCCGTGTTTTCCTAACTCCCCTTTAGCTGCAACTTTCCTCATTCTCGTCTCATCCCATCTTGTTTCACTCATTTCCTATTTTTAACGCTGTAAAGTCTCCTGGGGCCATTTTCATCCTCACGCCATGACACTTTATATTAAATGGGATTTTCAAGGATTCTTCGCCCGTCCCCAAGTGACAAAAACCTCCTTTTTAGCCGGCGAATAAAGAACAACTTTAAAGATGAATTATTTCTCATAGTTTCTGCATTTAAATAAAAAAGTCCGTCACGCAGGAGCTGCATAACTAAGCACTTTCCTCAGAATTTGGGTAGTGTAGACTGCTTTCCAGAACAATTTGCTTAAAATATCCTACATAAATAAAATAAAAACGTGAATAGTTCTCATTATGTAATGAGTAACTGATCAATTATTAATTTGCATCCAGAGTTATGTTTACACATGGTACCTACTACACTACGTAATAAATACAAAAATCCTCATATTATCGTATTTTGATCTAACGCAGGAACAGGATACAGTCACTCTAGTGGTAGAAAGCGCTCCTTGCGGCGGCTTTGTGAACCTACGTCTGCCGGCTTTTCTATTCAAATATATTACAAATTAAACCCCCGCTTTCCGATTGACCGATTCAGCTCATTTTTACAACACTTCTTTCTCATGAGTTACCCACGACGTATACCGCGTTTCGTTACAATACAGCAGAAATTACGACAGGTATGAGTATATTAGGAATTTGGGTCCGGAGTAAACCCCCCCTTCTAATGAACCGATTTAGTTTATTTTTACAACACATATTTACCTGTAGATTACCACTACGAATACCGAGTTTCGTCGAAATATACCAAAAATCACGGCTGGTAGTGGCGAATTGGTATTGTGGGTCCGGAGTAAACCCCCCCTCCTAATGAACCGATTTCGTTTATTTTTACAACACATATTTACCTGTGGATTAGCACTGCGAATACCGAGTTTCGTCGAAATATACCAAAAATCACGGCTGGTAGTGGCGAATTGGTATTGTGGGTCCGGAGTAAACCCCCCCTTCTAATGAACCGATTTAGTTCATTTTTATATCTCACTTTTCTCTCTATATTACCACTACGAATACCAAGTTTCGTTGAAATATAACAAATATTACGGCTGACATAGTCAAATAAGTGTTTTGGGTTCGGGTTAAACCCCCCCTTCCGGTGGGCCGACTTTGGTGGTTAACGAACTCGTTCAATCGTTTGCTAATTGAATGCTATATACCAAGTTTCGTGACGAAAAAACAAAAACTCTGGCCGCTATCGTGTTAACAGACACATATATATATATGCATATATATATATATATATATATATATATATAGATATATATAAATTTTAACGGGGGTCATTTCCGGTGTCTACTAGGTAGGATCGATAAAGATTTGAAGAAATTTTTCAAAAATTCCGTCATGAGTCCAACCTCAATAGCTACTTTCCTTCGGAGGAAAGTGCTAACAACACTTGGTTGTTGCCAGTTCCTGCAGATGTCGCTGTCAGCACGTTCTCAGTTCCGGCGGACAAAGGCGTGACGACTGCGAATGACGTAGATTTATTTAAAATAGTCCAACTCCCAGGAACTGCGTCATCTTAGCGCGGTTCCCTTCTTATGTTATAGTTTTGGTTTTTTCATGAAAAATGTAGAATGAAATCTCAAATACAAGGGTTTAGGCCCCACAACAGGAAACTGAGAGTATCCCTTAAGCCGAGATTACGTCCTTAGCCTAACTCTAGCAAAAGAGTATTACAAATAAGTTTCACATTTTCTTACCTTGTTTTACTAAAATACACATTTTACTGTTATATGAAATTAAAAGAACAGGAAATTAAAAACTAAGACCAACACACACAAAAACAAAAACGTCCAAAGGAACGAAACAGGCAGTTTTAGGCATTTATTTCTCGGATTGACATCGACCTTCGTAAATTACTTCTCGAATGGTTATTTTCCACTTACCACAATTTCCCAACTGTTTTCGAGATATTTATGAAAATATACCAAGATCTCAAAACCATTCTTGTCTCACAATAATATTTCTTTCCATTAATTCTTTAAGGACAAACGTAACGATATCTTAAACCCAAACTAAAATAAGTTAGAAAAATGGTTCTATCCCATTTTCTCAAAAAACGATTACCACAGATATTCAATTAAAAAACGAAAATTCTTTATATTTAAAACGATTATATATATTAAGGTTGTTGTTGTTAGGTTCGAAGATGTTTGGTTCCTGGCCTGAAGGGAGTTAAGGGAAATGAAACGATAATCTAATGAATTAACAAGCTTTAATTCAGAATCAGGTTTGAAGCATTAACTCGGAGACTAGATCTGAAGGTGACGGATGGAACTCCCAGTGTTTGATGTATAGCGTTGCTTGGAGATTATCACGAGACTAGGTCTGGAGGATGTGTGATAAGGGTAAATGTCAACATTGATAACGCAGAATGGTGTCGGGAGGGGAAAACCCGCGAAAACCGAAGGTGTTTAACGCTGATCTAACTTAGTGTTTATAGCTAATTACTTGCAGAATACAGCTCTAATATTCCTTTTCTATTTTATTAATAGTTCTGACCAGAAAACAGCATTTTGTTGGCCGTTTTATCACCGTGTAGGCTTAGAGTAACATTCAATTCATTTGACAGATTGAATTTCCAAGAATGTACAAACATCATCAGTTCTACACATCATCCCTGATATATCCTTCAATATCGCTTGCATCACATAGAAGCGTTATCTCTTCCATCTGTTTATAATCTTGAAAGTTATTAACAGGAATAGAATGTAGTTTTAAGCAACTAAAGATGCAACAGATAGCGCACGAAACGTATGGAGAAAGAATAAACCATTTGGAAAAAATATTGTTGTGTTCTTTATTATTGAACTAACCATTTCAGTGATTTAAGTTTTAAAGCTTTGTTTACAATCAATATAAATGCCAGATTTATGGTTGTATATTTGCAGGTATCCCGATTGTAGTGAAAATCAAAATCAGGCATTGAGGGGAACGAAGCAGGGGCGTATATAGGAAATAATTTCAGAGGGGAGGGGGGCTGGCAGCATGGGCGTATATAGAAAATAATTTCGGGAGGGGCTGGCAAAATTTCGAGGGGGCTGGTACCATTTCCGGGTTTACGGAATACTAACAATTTACAACTTGGAATAGTTTTAGCCAACTAATACGATATTACACCCAAAATAAAATACTTTTTATGAAATAAATGATTGTATTTAATTTATTTTAAGGGTTTATTACAAATGTTTAGCGATCAAATCAAATTTTCGGGAGGGGGATGCAGCCCCATCAGCCCCCCCCCCTGACATACGCCCATAACTGGCAGCATTTCGGGGGTATGGAATACTAACAATCTACAACTTGGAATAGTTAACCAGCTTAAACGATATTACACCCAATAATAATAATATTTCTTCTGAACTTAGTGATCTTATTTAATTTATTTTTGAGCTGTTTATATCTTATTCTTACTGATTAAATAAAAGTTTCGGGGGGGCTGCAGCCCCCTCGGCCTCTCCATAGAACGGAGTAGCATATATATATTTAGATAAATAAGATTGAAGGATATTGTGTTACTTCATGTTACACATTGATAGAATTCCTGTAAAATAGATTACATTTTTCAGAATAATTATTTTGGATGTTTTCCATGAAAATACTTGACGACTTCTGACAAATTATCTTAAGGTTGAATGTTTGTTAATTAATTGTTCGGATGCTGCTATAATCGATAAATCAGGGTTATTATTGTCAGAGAATCGAGTTTTAGGGGAGTTTTCCCTGTAGTTTTCCTGGGAAATACTTCCAGCTTGATTAGAACCGTCAATATTCTCCTTGCTCTAGAAGCTTCCACGAGAAGCAAGAAGCAATGAAATCCAAGAGTCACTAACAGGCTTAGCTGCTTCTTCAGCCGGAAATGCAATGTTTTATTAAAACTCTCAGCACTTGTCCATCCTATTTCTCCAAACATCAGTCATAAACCCAGCCTCTTACGATACAATCTGTAATAAATACATCGCCTTCCAATTTCGTATCCGATAAATATTAGCGTGTGTATAATCAGATGCCTTAACATACGATGGGTCTAAATATGTGTGTATGTATAATCAGATGCCTTAACATACGATGGGTCTAAATATGTGCGCGTGTATAATCAGATGCCTTAACATAGGATGGGTCTAAATATGTGCGTGTGTATAATCAGATGCCTTAACATAGGATGGGTCTAAATATGTGCGTGTGTATAATCAGATGCCTTAACATAGGATGGGTCTAAATATGTGCGTGTGTATAATCAGATGCCTTAACATAGGATGGGTCTAAATATGTGTGTGTGTATAATCAGATGCCTTAACATAGGATGGGTCTAAATATTAGCGTGTGTATAATCAGATGCCTTAACATACGATGGGTCTAAATATGTGCGTGTGTATAATCAGATGCCTTAACATAGGATGGGTCTAAATATGTGTGTGTGTATAATCAGATGCCTTAACATAGGATGGGTCTAAATATTAGCGAGTGTATAATCAGATGCCTTAACATACGATGGGTCTAAATATGTGCGCGTGTATAATCAGATGACTTAACATAGGATGGGTCTAAATATTAGCGAGTGTATAATCAGATGCCTTAACATACGATGGGTCTAAATATGTGCGTGTGTATAATCAGATGCCTTAACATAGGATGGGTCTAAATATGTGTGTGTGTATAATCAGATGCCTTAACATAGGATGGGTCTAAATATTAGCGAGTGTATAATCAGATGCCTTAACATACGATGGGTCTAAATATGTGCGTGTGTATAATCAGATGCCTTAACATAGGATGGGTCTAAATATGTGTGTGTGTATAATCAGATGCCTTAACATAGGATGGGTCTAAATATTAGCGAGTGTATAATCAGATGCCTTAACATACGATGGGTCTAAATATGTGCGCGTGTATAATCAGATGACTTAACATAGGATGGGTCTAAATATTAGCGAGTGTATAATCAGATGCCTTAACATACGATGGGTCTAAATATGTGCGTGTGTATAATCAGATGCCTTAACATAGGATGGGTCTAAATATTAGCGAGTGTATAATCAGATGCCTTAACATAGGATGGGTCTAAATATTAGCGAGTGTATAATCAGATGCCTTAACATAGGATGGGTCTAAATATGTGCGCGTGTATAATCAGATGCCTTAACATAGGATGGGTCTAAATATTAGCGAGTGTATAATCAGATGCCTTAACATAGGATGGGTCTAAATATGTGCGTGTGTATAATCAGATGCCTTAACATAGGATGGGTCTAAATATGTGTGTGTGTATAATCAGATGCCTTAACATAGGATGGGTCTAAATATTAGCGAGTGTATAATCAGATGCCTTAACATACGATGGGTCTAAATATGTGTGTGTGTATAATCAGATGACTTAACATAGGATGGGTCTAAATATTAGCGAGTGTATAATCAGATGCCTTAACATAGGATGGGTCTAAATATGTGCGCGTGTATAATCAGATGACTTAACATAGGATGGGTCTAAATATTAGCGAGTGTATAATCAGATGCCTTAACATACGATGGGTCTAAATATGTGCGTGTGTATAATCAGATGCCTTAACATAGGATGGGTCTAAATATGTGTGTGTGTATAATCAGATGCCTTAACATAGGATGGGTCTAAATATTAGCGAGTGTATAATCAGATGCCTTAACATAGGATGGGTCTAAATATGTGTGTGTGTATAATCAGATGCCTTAACATAGGATGGGTCTAAATATTAGCGAGTGTATAATCAGATGCCTTAACATACGATGGGTCTAAATATGTGCGTGTGTATAATCAGATGCCTTAACATAGGATGGGTCTAAATATGTGTGTGTGTATAATCAGATGCCTTAACATAGGATGGGTCTAAATATGTGTGTGTGTATAATCAGATGCCTTAACATAGGATGGGTCTAAATATTAGCGAGTGTATAATCAGATGCCTTAACATACGATGGGTCTAAATATGTGCGTGTGTATAATCAGATGCCTTAACATAGGATGGGTCTAAATATTAGCGAGTGTATAATCAGATGCCTTAACATACGATGGGTCTAAATATGTGTGTGTGTATAATCAGATGCCTTAACATAGGATGGGTCTAAATATGTGCGTGTGTATAATCAGATGCCTTAACATAGGATGGGTCTAAATATTAGCGAGTGTATAATCAGATGCCTTAACATAGGATGGGTCTAAATATGTGTGTGTGTATAATCAGATGCCTTAACATAGGATGGGTCTAAATATTAGCGAGTGTATAATCAGATGCCTTAACATACGATGGGTCTAAATATGTGCGTGTGTATAATCAGATGCCTTAACATAGGATGGGTCTAAATATGTGTGTGTGTATAATCAGATGCCTTAACATAGGATGGGTCTAAATATGTGCGTGTGTATAATCAGATGCCTTAACATAGGATGGGTCTAAATATTAGCGAGTGTATAATCAGATGCCTTAACATACGATGGGTCTAAATATGTGCGTGTGTATAATCAGATGCCTTAACATAGGATGGGTCTAAATATTAGCGAGTGTATAATCAGATGCCTTAACATAGGATGGGTCTAAATATGTGCGTGTGTATAATCAGATGCCTTAACATAGGATGGGTCTAAATATGTGCGCGTGTATAATCAGATGCCTTAACATAGGATGGGTCTAAATATGTGTGTGTGTATAATCAGATGCCTTAACATAGGATGGGTCTAAATATTAGCGAGTGTATAATCAGATGCCTTAACATAGGATGGGTCTAAATATGTGTGTGTGTATAATCAGATGCCTTAACATAGGATGGGTCTAAATATTAGCGAGTGCATAATCAGATGCCTTAACATAGGATGGGTCTAAATATGTGTGTGTGTATAATCAGATGCCTTAACATAGGATGGGTCTAAATATTAGCGAGTGTATAATCAGATGCCTTAACATAGGATGGGTCTAAATATGTGTGTGTGTATAATCAGATGCCTTAACATAGGATGGGTCTAAATATTAGCGAGTGTATAATCAGATGCCTTAACATAGGATGGGTCTAAATATGTGTGTGTGTATAATCAGATGCCTTAACATAGGATGGGTCTAAATATTAGCGAGTGTATAATCAGATGCCTTAACATACGATGGGTCTAAATATGTGCGTGTGTATAATCAGATGCCTTAACATAGGATGGGTCTAAATATGTGTGTGTGTATAATCAGATGCCTTAACATAGGATGGGTCTAAATATGTGCGTGTGTATAATCAGATGCCTTAACATAGGATGGGTCTAAATATTAGCGAGTGTATAATCAGATGCCTTAACATACGATGGGTCTAAATATGTGCGTGTGTATAATCAGATGCCTTAACATAGGATGGGTCTAAATATTAGCGAGTGTATAATCAGATGCCTTAACATAGGATGGGTCTAAATATGTGCGTGTGTATAATCAGATGCCTTAACATAGGATGGGTCTAAATATGTGCGTGTGTATAATCAGATGCCTTAACATAGGATGGGTCTAAATATGTGTGTGTGTATAATCAGATGCCTTAACATAGGATGGGTCTAAATATTAGCGAGTGTATAATCAGATGCCTTAACATAGGATGGGTCTAAATATGTGCGTGTGTATAATCAGATGTCTTAACATAGGATGGGTCTAAATGGAAGCATATTATTTATTCTGTGATGAAATTTCATTTGAAATGGATCTCCCAAGACAACACTTACGCCATGTTATTCTTTGGGAATTCAATAAAGGAGAAAATGCTGCTTCGACTTGTCGAAAACTTGAAGATATTTATGGGGAAAATGTCATTACTGGTGGTTTGTACGATGCCAAGCGATAAACCACAAGCTAGAAGACTAGCCTCGTACAGGTCTAGCAACAGAGCTTGACGACCAACTCCTGCAGGATACTGTAGAAGAAAATCCTGTTGTAACAGTAGAAGAGCTAGCAGAAAAACTTGGATCCACACATTCTACAGTCCACCGACATAAACCGACATTACTAACAGGATGACTTGATAGTAACTGCAGATATATCTGCAGTTACTATCAAGTTATTATAATAACTGCAGATATTATATAAATATCTCGATCTGTTTGCTGTTAGTCGAATCTTCCAACTCTCCCAAGATCTGCCTGTTTAGCTTCCTCCACTTGTATCAATACACTCATCGGTGCGTCATTCGATTAGAGCCACAATTACTATCGATATATCGTAGATTATTGAAGCTAGAACTGAAATCGATAGTTAACACACTTTACATAAATTCGTAAGGAACCCCGACGTGGGTCCATGAACAGAATCTCTTAACTATTGATATCTTTTCAGTGGGGCTGCAGCCCCCCCCCTTAAATTTCGATTTAATTGGTAAACATTTGTCTTAATAATAAATTAAATAAGTTAGTTCAGAAAATTATTTTCATGGAAATGGAGATAGTTAGCCATTGCGGTGATACAAAGTCAAGGGATGGTTGGGATTCAGCTAGGAGAAAAAAACGTCAGATCTTCAGGCAGATATCAATATTGTACGTTTTTGCTGGACATTGGCAGCCTTATTCAGAACTAAAAAATGCCTAGGGGGAGGGAGGAAGACCAAGAAGACAGTCTCCTC
Organism: Gonocerus acuteangulatus; assembly: GCA_946811695.1. Lineage (NCBI taxonomy): Eukaryota > Metazoa > Arthropoda > Insecta > Hemiptera > Coreidae > Gonocerus > Gonocerus acuteangulatus. Next base: position 80,836,397 of record OX328130.1, on the reverse strand, counting down.
CTCCTAGGCATTTTTTAGTGCTTAAGAAGGCTCCCAAAATGCAGCCGAAACGTCCAATATAGATTTGTGCCTGAAGGTCTGACGTTTTTTTCTCCTAGCCGAATCCCAACCATCCCTTGCCTTTGTATTTATTATTGGGTGTAATAGTGTTTTAGTTGGCTAACGATTGCAAGTACTAGATTGTTAGTATTCCATACCCCCCAAATGCTACAAGCCCCCACCCCCAAAAAAATTATTTTCGATATACACCCCCCCCCCCCCCCCGTTCATAAACACATCTAGGATATTTATAAAAAGGTGAAATATCGTAATTAGAATAAAAGTTATTAATGTAGTGTTTTTACGAATTTCCTTCTGATGTTTGTTAATAATATCGTTGTGTTTTTGCAGAGGCGGTGATTGGAGATGAAGGTCCTACAGAAGTGCGTGTCCGTGAAGGAGGCCGAGCTGTTCTTCCTTGTAGATCTACTTCTGGAGATTGGAGACACGGTCCTGATCCGCCGCCAGCAGATCCTAGATACCACCTGGATAGGAGTTCCGGGTCGCTAGTCATCAGCAGGGCCAGGCCTTCGGACTCGGGGCTGTGGATGTGTGGTGCTCACTCTAGTCCTGTACATCTCATAGTACTTGGTGAGTATTACTACTTCAAAGGGCAGGGGCAGGGGCAGGGAGCATACTACCCTCTAGGGGCAGGGGGCATACTACCCTCTAGATACCACCTGGATAGGAGTTCCGGGTCGCTAGTCATCAGCAGGGCCAAGCCTTCGGACTCGGGGCTGTGGATGTGTGGTACTCACTCTAGTACTGTACATCTCATAGTACTTGGTGAGTATTTCTACTTCAAAGGGCAGGAGCAGGGGCAGGGGAGGGGCAGGGAGCATACTACCCTCTAGATACCACCTGGATAGGAGTTCCGGGTCGCTAGTCATCAGCAGGGCCAAGCCTTCGGACTCGGGGCTGTGGATGTGTGGTACTCACTCTAGTCCTGTACATCTCATAGTACTTGGTGAGTATTTCTACTTCAAAGGGCAGGAGCAGGGGCACGGGCAGGGGGGGCGGGGAAGGGGGAGGGGAAGGGGCAGGTCCTGATATATAGATATATTTTTCCTTGAAATAACCTTGATTTTGTGCTGATATACTGAAACAGACCACGGATTCGAGTTCAGCTACCCTCAAAACCATGGAAGCTCCAATTATTTCTTCTTAAACTACTTTATACGAAATTTGACGTGGTGGGGTGAATGTTTCACCGTGAAAAGAACTCCGGATTTCGATTCAGCTTGTCTAAATACATAAGAATATAATATATATTTTCCGAAGACACCATTGTGTGACTGTGTTATTTATCCATATTATTAGAATCTGGCACAATTATTGACTCCTTTCAGTTTTTTGAATATATTCCTTTCATATTAAACATGTATTTGATTATTCGAGTTAGTATTATCGTGGCTATTTTGGTCTAGTGGCTGGCATGCTGGATTCTCCTGCGGGAGATGTGGATTGAAGTCTCGCCTGTCGCCATCCTTTGTAAACACCAAGGGTGGCAACCTGTAGATAGCCCAGCACTAATACCCTCCAAGTAGATATACTATTAAAATAATATATATATATATATATATATATATATATATATATATATATATAAATATATATATATTCGTTCGACTCGCCCTAAGCGAGAATGTTATTAGTTTGCTAAAATATAGATAATCCTTTAATATTGTAAGATGATATATTTGTATTATTGCTCGGACTGTAAGTGCTCCCAGCTATTGGATTGAGTTAGTCTTCAAGTGCTCATTAAATCTAAGTACCTCTTGAGGAAGTTGTGAGAAGCAAGCAGTTGTTAGTCCCGCCGAACCACGAAGGAAGCCACTGGACGAGTACAGCTCTCGCGGTCCTAATTAGTTGGAAATAAAGAATGGAACTACAAGTAGGCCTTATTCTCAGCAAGATATCTTTTTATTATTGCATAAACTTGGAGAGAAACTTCAACAACTCATATTCAAATACTTATTAATGAACTTTTATGAGCAAAAAACATGAATTACTGAAAAACCTCCAATTAACTGCGAACCTAGGAGTCTGCATCTAGGAAATAGCTCTTCTACACCTAGGAGTCTGCATCTAGGAAATAGCTCTTCTACACCTAGGAGTCTGCATCTAGGAAATAGCTCTTCTACACCTAGGAGTCTGCATCTAGGAAATAGCTCTTCTACACCTAGGAGTCTGCATCTAGGAAATAGCTCTTCTACACCTAGGAGTCTGCATCTAGGAAATAGCTCTTCTACACCTAGGAGTCTGCATCTAGGAAATAGCTCTTCTACACCTAGGAGTCTGCATCTAGGAAATAGCTCTTCTACACCTAGGAGTCTGCATCTAGGAAATAGCTCTTCTACACCTAGGAGTCTGCATCTAGGAAATAGCTCTTCTACACCTAGGAGTCTGCATCTAGGAAATAGCTCTTCTACACCTAGGAGTCTGCATCTAGGAAATAGCTCTTCTACACCTAGGAGTCTGCATCTAGGAAATAGCTCTTCTACATTTAGGAGTCTGCATGTAGTAAATCAAAAATAAATTAGAAATCAAACAAGTAATATTAAAATCTAATAACGCAAATCTGTAACTATTTGGGTTTATTGTTTCGAGCCCATGACCTCCGAACTGTGAGTCATAGACGACTTTGACCTAGCCTATGACACTCCCTGGATCAAGATTTATCTGTGTGAAAAGTTTGATCAAAATCGGTCTGGATTTGTATAAGGAGCAAACATATGGACAGATAAACAGACACGAGATTTATATATATATATATATATATATATATATATATATATATATATATATATATATATATATATATACTAGCTGTTCCCCGGCGTGCCATGCTAAACCAGTGTGGATTTGTAAAGAAACAAACATACAGACAGACACCTGTTAGACAATTTTGACTTGGCCTATGACACCCCCGGATCAAGATCTGCCTGTTTGCCAAGTTTGATCAAAATTCGTCAAACGGTGTGGATAAACAGACGTAGAAACAGATAAACAGATAGGTGAGTTAAGGTTATATTAAGCTGCTAGAAGACTTCACTATGTGCTTTAGAACTTCCACTTCTTCCGTCGCGAGTGAATTATTGTAACAGAAGAATATCCAGTAACTTAGATCATGGGCGTATGTAGCAAAAAGTCCGACTCGCAGGAACTGCATCATCTTAGCGCGGTTCCGTTCTTATCCCTAGTCTCATTTGGAAAGATTAAAATAGAAGCAGTTATTATTTTTGTTCCACCAGTCTTGAAAGGTCTTGATTTATGATCTTACCTGGAAGGGTCGGCCAACACTAGAAACGGCCCCGCTCGTTACAAGGTCTTGGAATCTTGGAAATCTATATTTCTAACAATAAATTGTTTTTGTTATTTTACTTAACCTGTTTTGTTGTCAAATACATTATCCAACTATAAGCAATTAAAAAATAACAACGAATAAAACAGACAAAAAGAAACGTTCGAATAAACGAAATCAATTACTTTAAAGTTTTAAGCACTTATTTCTCCGATTGACATCGCCTCATTAAAACTTTCATTAGAACCTTTTATGTAGAGCATTTAATAAGCTTTCGAACAGTAACCTTCCGTTTACCAAGATTCTTAACCGTTTTCGAGATATTAATGAAAGTATACGAAGTTCCCAAAACTTTTCATTATTTCTAGCAACAGAAAATTGGTCTCATTTTACCTATCCTGTTAATGCTCAAAAATATATTTTCCTGACATAAGAAATTACAAAAATAAAAAACTAAGGGAAAGAGACAAAAATTACAAAAAGAACGACAAAAACCCGTTCATAAGAACAAAACAGACTTATTTGAAGTTTTAAGCACTTATTTCTCCGATTGACATAACCTAATCAAAAATAGTTTTAGAATCATTTTTGTAGAGAATTTAGTAAGCTTTCAAATAGTTTCTATCCACTTACCACGATTTCCCAACCGTGTTCGAGATATTAATGAAAGTATACGAAGTTCCCATAACATTTCATGGCTGTTCATAAAATATTTTATTCTAACCCTTCCTTAACTCCAAACGTAACCAAAATTTCAACGTATTAGTTTTAATGAAAGTAGAACATGCAGAAAATGTTTCAACTGAATCCCATGATTAAAGCTATCGCCTTAAAAATGGTTTCATTCGTTTTCGTAGCCCAAGAAGCATATAAAACGAGTACTTACAAGCTTATGAACTCAAAAACGTAAGCGTTACGATTTTTTTTGCGCGAATTTCGCCCCAAACGCCATCTTCCAGTGGGCGGATTCTGCTGTTTAACGAACTTGACCTTTTAAATTAGACGAAAGATTTGTGTACCAAATTTCATCAAAATCGGTCCATTACTCTCTGAGCTATGCCGCGAACACACACACACACATATATATATATATATATATATATATATATATATATATATATATATTATTTATATATGGCCAAGGTCAAGAGAATAGTACTTCAATTCTCTTTGTACTATTTATTATTTGTACGCCCTACACGTTTCGTGGCCTTTATGCCACCTCCTCAGGGGCCATTACATCCCCCTGGGATGTGGCCTTTATGCCACCTCCTCAGGGGCCATTACTTCCCCCTGGGATGTGGCCTTTATGCCACCTCCTCAGGGGCCATTACATCCCCCTGGGATGTGGCCTTTATGCCACCTCCTCAGGGGCCATTACATCCCCCTGGGATGTGGCCTTTATGCCACCTCCTCAGGGGCCATTACATCCCCCTGGGATGTGGCATAAAGGCCACGAAACGTGCAGGGCGTACAAATAATAAATAGTACAAAGAGAATTGGAGTACTATTCTTTTGACCTTGGCCATATATAAATAATAAATAATTATACGTAAATAAAGGTCAGAAATACGTGGAAAATAATATTTTTTTTTTTCCTCAACCATAGTAACTATGGTAGAGCCGTTTATTGGTTAAAGCGTGCCCCAAATCTTTTGATATACTCCACGCATGTCTTTACATATTTAAAGTGAGTATACAATGTTAATTTTTTTTTTTTTTTTTTTATAATATTGATTTAATAATATATATACATATACATAATAACCTAAATAGCTGAACTATACAAGAATAAAATAATCATTGATAATTTATAAAGAGTGAGAGTAAAGTAGAAGATAAATAAGGAAGATAATTTGGTTTGATGATGATGAGTGAAGTCAGATCTTCTTCTCGTTCTGGGTTTCTCTAGATGTTTATTAGTTCATCAAAATTTATGGATAGAACAAAGTTCATGAGTTCCTCCTTATGATCTTCGAACAACTTTCTTTCCGACTCAGACGAGCTACCTCCTTGTAGTATGATGTTTTTCATGAGTCTTAGTCTTTGTCTGTCGTAAGTCTTGCAATCATAGAGTATATGTGTAAAAGTTGATGAGTTCCTCCTTATGATCTTCGAATAACTTTCTTTCCGACTCAGACGAGCTACCTCCTTGTAGTATGATGTTTTTCATTAGTCTGAGTCTTTGTCTGTCGTAAGTCTTGCAATCATAGAGTATATGTGTAAAAGTTTGTATCTGTCCGTCTATTGTACATTTATCGTCATCGGTTATTTTAAATCGTTTTAAGTTGAGACTGGACCCAACTTAGCGGTAATTTGGCATAGCTTATCGGCAATGCTTCACTTTGAGCTGCACATTTTCCTAATTGATCAGCCTTATCGTTTCCTGAGTGACCTTTAACCCAATCTACAGTGAATTGAATGCCCCTCTCGGTTAATCTTAGTAGGTTTCTCCTGATTTTTTCAATTAAAACATTGTGAATATTGTAATTTTTGCGTCCATGTATCAGTGTCATGTTATCAGTGAAAAAGTGTAGTGAGATCCCTTGTTCGATTGCTGTTGAGGAGAAGAATTCTGTTGCTTTGAGCAAAGCGAATTTCTCTGCTTGGTTGTTGCTGCAGCGACTACCCAATTTATACTCCTTCTCGTGATTATGGTTGGTACCGAATGATACCCACGCACATCCAACTTTATCATCTATTTTGCTGCCGTCTGTGTACACCTCTAGAGAGTTATCCCGGCTAAATTTGGAATTTACATTTTCCGAAATGTCAAAATGCTTACTTGGATGTATCCATGATTTGCTTTCGGCATGTCTTTCTATATCATAATTATCAAACTGAGTATATCCTAAGTTTTGATGACGAATATTTTCTATAAGCGTTTTGTTTTGTATTTTAATATCTATTGGTAATAGTCCAGCCAATACGCAAGCAGCATCGGCAGAAATAGTTCTGAATCCCTTACATATTTTGATAGCGATTAAGCGCTGCTGTCGGATAAGTTTTTTGAGGTTTTTAGATTTAGTTGTTCCATCTTTCCAAATCGATATACCATATAGCATTTTAGGAATAATTCCACCTTCATAAACTACTTTAAGCGATTCTGCTTTCATTCCCCAAGTTACTCGAGCTGCGATTGAAAGTCGCTGGATTAACTTCAGATTCTTGATGTACACCGTATCTATGTGTTTATTCCAGGAGAGTTTCCTGTCAAACATTATACCTAAATATTTTAATGTATCTGTATGTTGTAGTGATTGTCCGTACAGTCTTATGTTAATATTCGGAATATTTCGTTTTTTAGAGAATATCGTGTAGCTAGATTTTGTTGCATTAAAAGTTAATTTGTTTAAATCTGCCCAGTCTATTATCCTGTTTAGTGCTAAATTTGCCACACATTGAATTTGTTTAAAATCCTTGTTTCTTATAATTACAAGAATATCGTCGGCATATGCTATTAATTTTGTATTCAGGGGTAAGTTAATATCAAAGATGGTGTTGCTTAGGACGTTCCATAGCATTGGGGATAGGCTTGAGCCTTGAGGGGTACCTCTGCTTAGTAGTCTCTTCGCTTCACAATTATTAGTTCTTGTTGTCAAACGTCTGTTTTGGAAATAGTTATGAACTAATAAGTATAGGTTTTTTGGGCAGTTATATGTTTTGAGATTATAGAGAATAGCTGGTACCCAAGCATTGTCAAAGGCCCCTTTGATGTCTAGGCTAATAACAGCTAGATTTGATCTTGAAGTAAATGTTTCCTGGATCTCGTTCTTTAAAAACTGCAGAGCTTTAATTGTGCCTGATTGGGGTTTAAATGCAAACTGATTGCTATTAATTATTTCATTTTTCATTAAGAAACGAGTTAATCGGCCTTTTACAAGCTTATCCATTACCCTCCCTAACATCGGTAGCATACTAAGCGGCCGATATGATTCAGAGTTTTGTTTAGGGATCATTACAAGCAGACCCGTCTTCCAAGTTTGGGGTATTTCTTGTCTTGAGAATAGCACTTTGAAGATGTTTATTAGAATAATTGGAATAACGGCAAAGGTTTCATGTAAGATTTTTCCATTTATATGATCAAAACCAGGTGCTCTCTTGTTATCCATTTGGTGTATGATATTAACGATTTCATTATCATTTACATCATAATCATTAGGAGTGTCAGGTGGTGTATATATTTCAACTCTCATAAGTTTCTGATATTCATTTTCCCCGATGATATTGTCATTAATAGTTAAATCATGTAATAATGTTTCTAGTGTTGTTTTTAAGCCTGATGTATAAGTATTGTTACTAGTCTTTATTGTCTTGTAGATAGTTTGTGATTTAGTTTTGTCTGCAGACCATTTATATGGCCAACTCCATGGACTGGAACTTTCGCAGTACGATTTCCAAGATTCTTTTTTTGAATTTCTCATTACCCGTTGATATTCCCTTTTGCACTCGAGATATTTAGTTTTATCTTCATCAGGAGGAAAATAGCCATAACACATCGGCCTGTTTCCAGCCTATGTAATTAGGTCTGCATCTTCATCAGGAGGAAAATAGCCATAACACATCGGCCTGTTTCCAGCCTATGTAATTAGGTCTGCATCTTCATCAGGAGGAAAATAGCCATAACACATGGGCCTGTTTCCAGCCTGACTATGTAATTAGGTCTGCATCTTCATCAGGAGTAAAATAGCCATAACACATCGGCCTGTTTCCAGCCTGACTAAGTAATTAGGTCTGCATCTTCATCAGGAGGAAAATAGCCATAACACATCGGCCTGTTTCCAGCCTATGTAATTAGGTCTGCATCTTCATCAGGAGGAAAATAGCCGTAACACATCGGCCTGTTTCCAGCCTGACTATGTAATTAGGTGTGCATCTTCATCAGGAGGAAAATAGCCATAACACATGGACCTGTTTCCAGCCTGACTATGTAATTAGGTGTGCATCTTCATCAGGAGGAAAATAGCCATAACACATCGGCCTGTTTCCAGCCTGACTATGTCAGTAGGTCTGCATCTTCTTCAGGAGGAAAATAGCCATAACACATCGGCCTGTTTCCAGCCTGACTAAGTAATTAGGTCTGCATCTTCATCAGGAGGAAAATAGCCATAACACATCGGCCTGTTTCCAGCCTATGTAATTAGGTCTGCATCTTCATCAGGAGGAAAATAGCCGTAACACATCGGCCTGTTTCCAGCCTGACTATGTAATTAGGTGTGCATCTTCATCAGGAGGAAAATAGCCATAACACATGGACCTGTTTCCAGCCTGACTATGTAATTAGGTGTGCATCTTCATCAGGAGGAAAATAGCCATAACACATCGGCCTGTTTCCAGCCTGACTATGTCAGTAGGTCTGCATCTTCTTCAGGAGGAAAATAGCCATAACACATCGGCCTGTTTCCAGCCTGACTAAGTAATTAGGTCTGCATCTTCATCAGGAGGAAAATAGCCATAACACATCGGCCTGTTTCCAGCCTATGTAATTAGGTCTGCATCTTCATCAGGAGGAAAATAGCCGTAACACATCGGCCTGTTTCCAGCCTGACTATGTAATTAGGTCTGCATCTTCATCAGGAGGAAAATAGCCATAACACATCGGCCTGTTTCCAGCCTGACTATGTAATTAGGTCTGCATCTTCATCAGGAGGAAAATAGCCATAACACATCGGCCTGTTTCCAGCCTGACTATGTAATTAGGTCTGCATCTTCATCAGGAGGAAAATAGCCATAACACATCGGCCTGTTTCCAGCCTGACTATGTAATTAGGTCTGCATCTTCATCAGGAGTAAAATAGCCATAATACATCGGCCTGTTTCCAGCCTGACTATGTAATTAGGTCTGCATCTTCATCAGGAGGAAAATAGCCATAACACATCGGCCTGTTTCCAGCCTGACTATGTAATTAGTTCTGCATCTTCATCAGGAGTAAAATAGCCATAACACATCGGCCTGTTTCCAGCCTGACTATGTAATTAGGTCTGCATCTTCATCAGGAGGAAAATAGCCGTAACACATCGGCCTGTTTCCAGCCTGACTATGTAATTAGGTGTGCATCTTCATCAGGAGTAAAATAGCCATAACACATCGGCCTGTTTCCAGCCTGACTAAGTAATTAGGTCTGCATCTTCATCAGGAGGAAAATAGCCATAACACATCGGCCTGTTTCCAGCCTATGTAATTAGGTCTGCATCTTCATCAGGAGGAAAATAGCCGTAACACATCGGCCTGTTTCCAGCCTGACTATGTAATTAGGTGTGCATCTTCATCAGGAGGAAAATAGCCTTAACACATGGGCCTGTTTCCAGCCTGACTATGTAATTAGGTGTGCATCTTCATCAGGAGGAAAATAGCCATAACACATCGGCCTGTTTCCAGCCTGACTATGTCATTAGGTCTGCATCTTCTTCAGGAGGAAAATAGCCATAACACATCGGCCTGTTTCCAGCCTGACTAAGTAATTAGGTCTGCATCTTCATCAGGAGGAAAATAGCCATAACACATGGGCCTGTTTCCAGCCTGACTATGTAATTAGGTGTGCATCTTCATCAGGAGGAAAATAGCCATAACACATCGGCCTGTTTCCAGCCTATGTAATTAGGTCTGCATCTTCATCAGGAGGAAAATAGCCGTAACACATCGGCCTGTTTCCAGCCTGACTATGTAATTAGGTGTGCATCTTCATCAGGAGGAAAATAGCCATAACACATCGGCCTGTTTCCAGCCTGACTATGTAATTAGGTGTGCATCTTCATCAGGAGGAAAATAGCCATAACACATCGGCCTGTTTCCAGCCTGACTATGTAATTAGTTCTGCATCTTCATCAGGAGTAAAATAGCCATAACACATCGGCCTGTTTCCAGCCTGACTATGTAATTAGGTCTGCATCTTCATCAGGAGGAAAATAGCCATAACACATCGGCCTGTTTCCAGCCTATGTAATTAGGTCTGCATCTTCATCAGGAGGAAAATAGCCATAACACATCGGCCTGTTTCCAGCCTGACTATGTAATTAGGTCTGCATCTTCATCAGGAGGAAAATAGCCATAACACATCGGCCTGTTTCCAGCCTGACTATGTAATTAGTTCTGCATCTTCATCAGGAGTAAAATAGCCATAACACATCGGCCTGTTTCCAGCCTGACTATGTAATTAGGTCTGCATCTTCATCAGGAGGAAAATAGCCATAACACATCGGCCTGTTTCCAGCCTGACTAAGTAATTAGGTCTGCATCTTCATCAGGAGGAAAATAGCCATAACACATCGGCCTGTTTCCAGCCTATGTAATTAGGTCTGCATCTTCATCAGGAGGAAAATAGCCATAACACATCGGCCTGTTTCCAGCCTATGTAATTAGGTCTGCATCTTCATCAGGAGGAAAATAGCCACAACACATCGGCCTGTTTCCAGCCTATGTAATTAGGTCTGCATCTTCATCAGGAGGAAAATAGCCATAACACATGGGCCTGTTTCCAGCCTGACTATGTAATTAGGTCTGCATCTTCATCAGGAGTAAAATAGCCATAACACATCGGCCTGTTTCCAGCCTGACTAAGTAATTAGGTCTGCATCTTCATCAGGAGGAAAATAGCCATAACACATCGGCCTGTTTCCAGCCTATGTAATTAGGTCTGCATCTTCATCAGGAGGAAAATAGCCGTAACACATCGGCCTGTTTCCAGCCTGACTATGTAATTAGGTGTGCATCTTCATCAGGAGGAAAATAGCCATAACACATGGACCTGTTTCCAGCCTGACTATGTAATTAGGTGTGCATCTTCATCAGGAGGAAAATAGCCATAACACATCGGCCTGTTTCCAGCCTGACTATGTCAGTAGGTCTGCATCTTCTTCAGGAGGAAAATAGCCATAACACATCGGCCTGTTTCCAGCCTGACTAAGTAATTAGGTCTGCATCTTCATCAGGAGGAAAATAGCCATAACACATCGGCCTGTTTCCAGCCTATGTAATTAGGTCTGCATCTTCATCAGGAGGAAAATAGCCGTAACACATCGGCCTGTTTCCAGCCTGACTATGTAATTAGGTGTGCATCTTCATCAGGAGGAAAATAGCCATAACACATGGACCTGTTTCCAGCCTGACTATGTAATTAGGTGTGCATCTTCATCAGGAGGAAAATAGCCATAACACATCGGCCTGTTTCCAGCCTGACTATGTCAGTAGGTCTGCATCTTCTTCAGGAGGAAAATAGCCATAACACATCGGCCTGTTTCCAGCCTGACTAAGTAATTAGGTCTGCATCTTCATCAGGAGGAAAATAGCCATAACACATCGGCCTGTTTCCAGCCTATGTAATTAGGTCTGCATCTTCATCAGGAGGAAAATAGCCGTAACACATCGGCCTGTTTCCAGCCTGACTATGTAATTAGGTCTGCATCTTCATCAGGAGGAAAATAGCCATAACACATCGGCCTGTTTCCAGCCTGACTATGTAATTAGGTCTGCATCTTCATCAGGAGGAAAATAGCCATAACACATCGGCCTGTTTCCAGCCTGACTATGTAATTAGGTCTGCATCTTCATCAGGAGGAAAATAGCCATAACACATCGGCCTGTTTCCAGCCTGACTATGTAATTAGGTCTGCATCTTCATCAGGAGTAAAATAGCCATAATACATCGGCCTGTTTCCAGCCTGACTATGTAATTAGGTCTGCATCTTCATCAGGAGGAAAATAGCCATAACACATCGGCCTGTTTCCAGCCTGACTATGTAATTAGTTCTGCATCTTCATCAGGAGTAAAATAGCCATAACACATCGGCCTGTTTCCAGCCTGACTATGTAATTAGGTCTGCATCTTCATCAGGAGGAAAATAGCCGTAACACATCGGCCTGTTTCCAGCCTGACTATGTAATTAGGTGTGCATCTTCATCAGGAGTAAAATAGCCATAACACATCGGCCTGTTTCCAGCCTGACTAAGTAATTAGGTCTGCATCTTCATCAGGAGGAAAATAGCCATAACACATCGGCCTGTTTCCAGCCTATGTAATTAGGTCTGCATCTTCATCAGGAGGAAAATAGCCGTAACACATCGGCCTGTTTCCAGCCTGACTATGTAATTAGGTGTGCATCTTCATCAGGAGGAAAATAGCCATAACACATGGGCCTGTTTCCAGCCTGACTATGTAATTAGGTGTGCATCTTCATCAGGAGGAAAATAGCCATAACACATCGGCCTGTTTCCAGCCTGACTATGTCATTAGGTCTGCATCTTCTTCAGGAGGAAAATAGCCATAACACATCGGCCTGTTTCCAGCCTGACTAAGTAATTAGGTCTGCATCTTCATCAGGAGGAAAATAGCCATAACACATGGGCCTGTTTCCAGCCTGACTATGTAATTAGGTGTGCATCTTCATCAGGAGGAAAATAGCCATAACACATCGGCCTGTTTCCAGCCTATGTAATTAGGTCTGCATCTTCATCAGGAGGAAAATAGCCGTAACACATCGGCCTGTTTCCAGCCTGACTATGTAATTAGGTGTGCATCTTCATCAGGAGGAAAATAGCCATAACACATCGGCCTGTTTCCAGCCTGACTATGTAATTAGGTGTGCATCTTCATCAGGAGGAAAATAGCCATAACACATCGGCCTGTTTCCAGCCTGACTATGTAATTAGTTCTGCATCTTCATCAGGAGTAAAATAGCCATAACACATCGGCCTGTTTCCAGCCTGACTATGTAATTAGGTCTGCATCTTCATCAGGAGGAAAATAGCCATAACACATCGGCCTGTTTCCAGCCTATGTAATTAGGTCTGCATCTTCATCAGGAGGAAAATAGCCATAACACATCGGCCTGTTTCCAGCCTGACTATGTAATTAGGTCTGCATCTTCATCAGGAGGAAAATAGCCATAACACATCGGCCTGTTTCCAGCCTGACTATGTAATTAGTTCTGCATCTTCATCAGGAGTAAAATAGCCATAACACATCGGCCTGTTTCCAGCCTGACTATGTAATTAGGTCTGCATCTTCATCAGGAGGAAAATAGCCATAACACATCGGCCTGTTTCCAGCCTATGTAATTAGGTCTGCATCTTCATCAGGAGGAAAATAGCCATAACACATCGGCCTGTTTCCAGCCTGACTATGTAATTAGGTCTGCATCTTCATCAGGAGGAAAATAGCCATAACACATCGGCCTGTTTCCAGCCTATGTAATTAGGTCTGCATCTTCATCAGGAGGAAAATAGCCATAACACATCGGCCTGTTTCCAGCCTATGTAATTAGGTCTGCATCTTCATCAGGAGGAAAATAGCCATAACACATCGGCCTGTTTCCAGCCTATGTAATTAGGTCTGCATCTTCATCAGGAGGAAAATAGCCATAACACATCGGCCTGTTTCCAGCCTGACTATGTAATTAGGTCTGCATCTTCATCAGGAGTAAAATAGCCATAACACATCGGCCTGTTTCCAGCCTGACTAAGTAATTAGGTCTGCATCTTCATCAGGAGGAAAATAGCCATAACACATCGGCCTGTTTCCAGCCTATGTAATTAGGTCTGCATCTTCATCAGGAGGAAAATAGCCGTAACACATCGGCCTGTTTCCAGCCTGACTATGTAATTAGGTGTGCATCTTCATCAGGAGGAAAATAGCCATAACACATGGACCTGTTTCCAGCCTGACTATGTAATTAGGTGTGCATCTTCATCAGGAGGAAAATAGCCATAACACATCGGCCTGTTTCCAGCCTGACTATGTCAGTAGGTCTGCATCTTCTTCAGGAGGAAAATAGCCATAACACATCGGCCTGTTTCCAGCCTGACTAAGTAATTAGGTCTGCATCTTCATCAGGAGGAAAATAGCCATAACACATCGGCCTGTTTCCAGCCTATGTAATTAGGTCTGCATCTTCATCAGGAGGAAAATAGCCGTAACACATCGGCCTGTTTCCAGCCTGACTATGTAATTAGGTCTGCATCTTCATCAGGAGGAAAATAGCCATAACACATCGGCCTGTTTCCAGCCTGACTATGTAATTAGGTCTGCATCTTCATCAGGAGGAAAATAGCCATAACACATCGGCCTGTTTCCAGCCTGACTATGTAATTAGGTCTGCATCTTCATCAGGAGGAAAATAGCCATAACACATCGGCCTGTTTCCAGCCTGACTATGTAATTAGGTCTGCATCTTCATCAGGAGTAAAATAGCCATAATACATCGGCCTGTTTCCAGCCTGACTATGTAATTAGGTCTGCATCTTCATCAGGAGGAAAATAGCCATAACACATCGGCCTGTTTCCAGCCTGACTATGTAATTAGTTCTGCATCTTCATCAGGAGTAAAATAGCCATAACACATCGGCCTGTTTCCAGCCTGACTATGTAATTAGGTCTGCATCTTCATCAGGAGGAAAATAGCCGTAACACATCGGCCTGTTTCCAGCCTGACTATGTAATTAGGTGTGCATCTTCATCAGGAGTAAAATAGCCATAACACATCGGCCTGTTTCCAGCCTGACTAAGTAATTAGGTCTGCATCTTCATCAGGAGGAAAATAGCCATAACACATCGGCCTGTTTCCAGCCTATGTAATTAGGTCTGCATCTTCATCAGGAGGAAAATAGCCGTAACACATCGGCCTGTTTCCAGCCTGACTATGTAATTAGGTGTGCATCTTCATCAGGAGGAAAATAGCCATAACACATGGGCCTGTTTCCAGCCTGACTATGTAATTAGGTGTGCATCTTCATCAGGAGGAAAATAGCCATAACACATCGGCCTGTTTCCAGCCTGACTATGTCATTAGGTCTGCATCTTCTTCAGGAGGAAAATAGCCATAACACATCGGCCTGTTTCCAGCCTGACTAAGTAATTAGGTCTGCATCTTCATCAGGAGGAAAATAGCCATAACACATGGGCCTGTTTCCAGCCTGACTATGTAATTAGGTGTGCATCTTCATCAGGAGGAAAATAGCCATAACACATCGGCCTGTTTCCAGCCTATGTAATTAGGTCTGCATCTTCATCAGGAGGAAAATAGCCGTAACACATCGGCCTGTTTCCAGCCTGACTATGTAATTAGGTGTGCATCTTCATCAGGAGGAAAATAGCCATAACACATGGGCCTGTTTCCAGCCTGACTATGTAATTAGGTGTGCATCTTCATCAGGAGGAAAATAGCCATAACACATCGGCCTGTTTCCAGCCTGACTATGTAATTAGGTGTGCATCTTCATCAGGAGGAAAATAGCCATAACACATCGGCCTGTTTCCAGCCTGACTATGTAATTAGGTGTGCATCTTCATCAGGAGGAAAATAGCCATAACACATCGGCCTGTTTCCAGCCTGACTATGTAATTAGTTCTGCATCTTCATCAGGAGTAAAATAGCCATAACACATCGGCCTGTTTCCAGCCTGACTATGTAATTAGGTCTGCATCTTCATCAGGAGGAAAATAGCCATAACACATCGGCCTGTTTCCAGCCTATGTAATTAGGTCTGCATCTTCATCAGGAGGAAAATAGCCATAACACATCGGCCTGTTTCCAGCCTGACTATGTAATTAGGTCTGCATCTTCATCAGGAGGAAAATAGCCATAACACATCGGCCTGTTTCCAGCCTGACTATGTAATTAGTTCTGCATCTTCATCAGGAGTAAAATAGCCATAACACATCGGCCTGTTTCCAGCCTGACTATGTAATTAGGTCTGCATCTTCATCAGGAGGAAAATAGCCATAACACATCGGCCTGTTTCCAGCCTATGTAATTAGGTCTGCATCTTCATCAGGAGGAATATAGCCATAACACATCGGCCTGTTTCCAGCCTGACTATGTAATTAGGTCTGCATCTTCATCAGGAGGAAAATAGCCATAACACATCGGCCTGTTTCCAGCCTATGTAATTAGGTCTGCATCTTCATCAGGAGGAAAATAGCCATAACACATCGGCCTGTTTCCAGCCTATGTAATTAGGTCTGCATCTTCATCAGGAGGAAAATAGCCATAACACATCGGCCTGTTTCCAGCCTATGTAATTAGGTCTGCATCTTCATCAGGAGGAAAATAGCCATAACACATGGGCCTGTTTCCAGCCTGACTATGTAATTAGGTGTGCATCTTCATCAGGAGGAAAATAGCCATAACACATCGGCCTGTTTCCAGCCTGACTATGTAATTAGGTGTGCATCTTCATCAGGAGGAAAATAGCCATAACACATGGGCCTGTTTCCAGCCTGACTATGTAATTAGGTGTGCATCTTCATCAGGAGGAAAATAGCCATAACACATCGGCCTGTTTCCAGCCTGACTATGTAATTAGGTGTGCATCTTCATCAGGAGGAAAATAGCCATAACACATCGGCCTGTTTCCAGCCTGACTATGTAATTAGGTGTGCATCTTCATCAGGAGGAAAATAGCCATAACACATCGGCCTGTTTCCAGCCTGACTATGTAATTAGTTCTGCATCTTCATCAGGAGTAAAATAGCCATAACACATCGGCCTGTTTCCAGCCTGACTATGTAATTAGGTCTGCATCTTCATCAGGAGGAAAATAGCCATAACACATCGGCCTGTTTCCAGCCTATGTAATTAGGTCTGCATCTTCATCAGGAGGAAAATAGCCATAACACATCGGCCTGTTTCCAGCCTGACTATGTAATTAGGTCTGCATCTTCATCAGGAGGAAAATAGCCATAACACATCGGCCTGTTTCCAGCCTGACTATGTAATTAGGTCTGCATCTTCATCAGGAGGAAAATAGCCATAACACATCGGCCTGTTTCCAGCCTGACTATGTAATTAGGTCTGCATCTTCATCAGGAGGAAAATAGCCATAACACATCGACCTGTTTCCAGCCTCACTATGTAATTAGGTCTGCATCTTCTTCAGGAGGAAAATAGCCATAACACATCGACCTGTTTCCAGCCTCACTATGTAATTAGGTCTGCATCTTCATCAGGAGGAAAATAGCCATAACACATGGGCCTGTTTCCAGCCTGACTATGTAATTAGGTCTGCATCTTCATCAGGAGGAAAATAGCCATAACACATCGGCCTGTTTCCAGCCTGACTATGTAATTAGGTGTGCGTCTTGGCCAGAAATAGAGATATGTAAAGAATGTGGATTGTGCAACCTCAATAGCTTCTAAGTATTTTGGACTCTAGATTTCTGCGGCATACAGTAGTGCATAAGAGACCATTGCTTGATATAAGGTTATTTTTGTTAGCGATGCATCACTCCTGCCTCTTCCAAGGATCTCTCTAACCTTTCCACCTGCAACATTGGATCTCTCAACAAAGTGTTCCACAGCCTTAGTGAATTTTCCAGAAGACGAGAATGACACTCCTGAATAGATATATGTCTTTGTGTATTCAAGCTGTTTTTTATTGTAATATAATGGTTTTGTTTTGGGTGATTTATGAAAAACAAGATCTTTTGATTTCTCAGGATTTAAAATTAATAAATTTTGGGAGCAATATGTTTCTAATAATTTTAGTTTCTTTTGTGTACTATGCCAAGAATCGCTTAGAAATACAATGTCATCTGCCAGAAGTAGCATTTTACTTCAGTACTGCTGTCGAGGACCATGCCAGTTGAACCATTGGAAATACAATGTCATCTGCCAGAAGTAGCATTTTACTTCAGTACTGCTGTCGAGGACCATGCCAGTTGCACCATTGGAAATACAATTTCATCTGCCAGAAGTAGCATTTTACTTCAGTACTGCTGTCGAGGACCATGCCAGTTGCACCATTGGAAATACAATGTCATCTGCCAGAAGTAGCATTGTTACTTCAGTACTGCTGTCGAGGACCATGCCAGTTGCACCATTGGAAATACAATGTCATCTGCCAGAAGTAGCATTTTACTTCAGTACTGCTGTCGAGGACCATGCCAGTTGCACCATTGGAAATACAATGTCATCTGCCAGAAGTAGCATTTTACTTCAGTACTGCTGTCGAGGACCATGCCAGTTGCACCATTGGAAATACAATGTCATCTGCCAGAAGTAGCATTTTACTTCAGTACTGCTGTCGAGGACCATGCCAGTTGCACCATTGGAAATACAATGTCATCTGCCAGAAGTAGCATTGTTACTTCAGTACTGCTGTCGAGGACCATGCCAGTTGCACCATTGGAAATACAATGTCATCTGCCAGAAGTAGCATTGTTACTTCAGTACTGCTGTCGAGGACCATGCCAGTTGCACCATTGGAAATACAATGTCATCTGCCAGAAGTAGCATTTTACTTCAGTACTGCTGTCGAGGACCATGCCAGTCGCACCATTGGAAATACAATGTCATCTGCCAGAAGTAGCATTGTTACTTCAGTACTGCTGTAGAGGACCATGCCAGTTGCACCATTGGAAATACAATGTCATCTGCCAGAAGTAGCATTGTTACTTCAGTACTGCTGTCGAGGACCATGCCAGTTGCACCATTGGAAATACAATGTCATCTGCCAGAAGTAGCATTGTTACTTCAGTACTGCTGTCGAGGACCATGCCAGTTGCACCATTGTAAATACAATGTCATCTGCCAGAAGTAGCATTTTACTTCAGTACTGCTGTCGAGGACCATGCCAGTTGCACCATTGGAAATACAATGTCATCTGCCAGAAGTAGCATTGTTAGTTCAGTACTGCTGTCGAGGACTATGCCAGTTGCACCATTGGAAATACAATGTCATCTGCCAGAAGTAGCATTGTTACTTCAGTACTGCTGTCGAGGACCATGCCAGTTGCACCATTGGAAATACAATGTCATCTGCCAGAAGTAGCATTTTACTTCAGTACTGCTGTCGAGGACCATGCCAGTTGCACCATTGGAAATACAATGTCATCTGCCAGAAGTAGCATTTTACTTCAGTACTGCTGTCGAGGACCATGCCAGTTGCACCATTGGAAATACAATGTCATCTGCCAGAAGTAGCATTGTTACTTCAGTACTGCTGGCGAGCACCATGCCAGTTGCACCATTGGAAATACAATGTCATCTGCCAGAAGTAGCATTTTACTTCAGTACTGCTGTCGAGGACCATGCCAGTTGCACCATTGGAAATACAATGTCATCTGCCAGAAGTAGCATTTTACTTCAGTACTGCTGTCGAGGACCATGCCAGTTGCACCATTGGAAATACAATGTCATCTGCCAGAAGTAGCATTGTTACTTCAGTACTGCTGTCGAGGACCATGCCAGTTGCACCATTGGAAATACAATGTCATCTGCCAGAAGTAGCATTTTACTTCAGTACTGCTGTCGAGGACCATGCCAGTTGCACCATTGGAAATACAATGTCATCTGCCAGAAGTAGCATTTTACTTCAGTACTGCTGTCGAGGACCATGCCAGTTGCACCATTGGAAATACAATGTCATCTGCCAGAAGTAGCATTGTTACTTCAGTACTGCTGTCGAGGACCATGCCAGTTGCACCATTGGAAATACAATGTCATCTGCCAGAAGTAGCATTGTTAGTTCAGTACTGCTGTCGAGGACCATGCCAGTTGCACCATTGGAAATACAATGTCATCTGCCAGAAGTAGCATTGTTACTTCAGTGCTGCTGTCGAGGACCATGCCAGTTACACCATTGGAAATACAATGTCATCTGCCAGAAGTAGCATTTTACTTCAGTACTGCTGTCGAGGACCATGCCAGTTGCACCATTGGAAATACAATGTCATCTGCCAGAAGTAGCATTTTACTTCAGTACTGCTGTCGAGGACCATGCCAGTTGCACCATTGGAAATACAATGTCATCTGCCAGAAGTAGCATTGTTACTTCAGTACTGCTGGCGAGCACCATGCCAGTTGCACCATTGGAAATACAATGTCATCTGCCAGAAGTAGCATTTTACTTCAGTACTGCTGTCGAGGACCATGCCAGTTGCACCATTGGAAATACAATGTCATCTGCCAGAAGTAGCATTGTTACTTCAGTACTGCTGTCGAGGACCATGCCAGTTGCACCATTGGAAATACAATGTCATCTGCCAGAAGTAGCATTTTACTTCAGTACTGCTGTCGAGGACCATGCCAGTACCACCATTGGAAATACAATGTCATCTGCCAGAAGTAGCATTTTACTTCAGTACTGCTGTCGAGGACCATGCCAGTTGCACCATTGGAAATACAATGTCATCTGCCAGAAGTAGCATTGTTACTTCAGTACTGCTGTCGAGGACCATGCCAGTTGCACCATTGGAAATACAATGTCATCTGCCAGAAGTAGCATTGTTAGTTCAGTACTGCTGTCGAGGACCATGCCAGTTGCACCATTGGAAATACAATGTCATCTGCCAGAAGTAGCATTGTTACTTCAGTGCTGCTGTCGAGGACCATGCCAGTTACACCATTGGAAATACAATGTCATCTGCCAGAAGTAGCATTTTACTTCAGTACTGCTGTCGAGGACCATGCCAGTTGCACCATTGGAAATACAATGTCATCTGCCAGAAGTAGCATTGTTACTTCAGTACTGCTGTCGAGGACCATGCCAGTTGCACCATTGGAAATACAATGTCATCTGCCAGAAGTAGCATTGTTACTTCAGTACTGCTGTCGAGGACCATGCCAGATGCACCATTGGAAATGAAAAAATTAGTTATATCTGCTATGAATATAATAAAGAGGACTGGACTTAAACTTTTCCCCTGCAAAAGACCAGAGCTTACATTCATTTCTCGGACAATTCATTACAGACTTTGATTTGAACCGTTGCCGCATCGTACAAGGCTTTTATTAATCTAATTATCTTTCCACTGATGCCAAATTTAAATAACTTGTGCTACAGAAGCTCATGGTTTATTGAGTCAAAGGCTTTTTTGAAGTGTAGAAAGGTAGCATATACATAGCTGCTCTTTGTCTTAAGTTTTATACTGATAAGTGTCATGAGTTGGTTCAATACAACCTCGTCCTGCGCCAAATCCTGTCTGCTCTTCTGGAATCATATTCTCATCCTCCATCCATACTTGTATTCTATGGGCCAAGATGCTGGGAAATAATTTTCTGTTATTGTTTAACAAGGAAATCCCACGATAGTTGCCAAAATCTTTTTTGTTTTCTTTCTTACGTAACAATATTAGTTTTTATTTTGACCAATATCGAGGAGGTTTCTCTGTTTCCAATATGTTATTGAAGAGGTTCAGTAAATAGTGATCCCATTCTGGGGTTAAATTCTTAAAAACTTCAGATATTATTTTGTCATGTCCAGGGGCTTTGTTATTTTCTTTATCAAAAAATTGGAGCTGCTCCAAAGAAAAAGGTGAATCTAAAAATGGATGGGCCACAGAAAAGAATTGAGAATCTAGAATTACTTTTTGTCCATAAAGAGTTTTGTAGTATTCTGCCGACATATTAATGTCTATTTCATTTTGTTGCGCGATTACAGTCTTAAGGCATTTTTCTATTCTCCAAAATTGACTTCTATTTTTGTCCATAAAGAGTTTTGTACTATTCTGCCGACATATTAATGTCTATTTCATTTTGTTGTGCGATTACAGTCTTAAGGCATTTTTCTATTCTCCAAAATTGACTTCTATTTTTGTCCATAAAGAGTTTTGTAGTATTCTGCCGACATATTAATGTCTATTTCATTTTGTTGCGCGATTACAGTCTTAAGGCATTTTTCTATTCTCCAAAATTGACTTCTATTTTTCTCCATAAAGAGTTTTGTAGTATTCTGCCGACATATTAATGTCTATTTCATTTTGTTGCGCGATTACAGACTTAAGGCATTTTACTATTCTCCAAAATTGACTTCTATTTTTGTCCATAAAGAGTTTTGTAGTATTCTGCCGACATATTAATGTCTATTTCATTTTGTTGCGCGATTACAGTCTTAAGGCATTTTTCTATTCTCCAAAATTGACTTCTTTTTTTGTCCATAAAGAGTTTTGTAGTATTCTGCCGACATATTAATGTCTATTTCATTTTGTTGCGCGATTACAGTCTTAAGGCATTTTTCTATTCTCCAAAATTGACTACTATTTTTGTCCATAAAGAGTTTTGTACTATTCTGCCGACATATTAATGTCTATTTCATTTTGTTGTGCGATTACAGTCTTAAGGCATTTTACTATTCTCCAAAATTGACTTCTATTTTTGTCCATAAAGAGTTTTGTAGTATTCTGCCGACATATTAATGTCTATTTCATTTTGTTGCGCGATTACAGTCTTAAGGCATTTTTCTATTCTCCAAAATTGACTACTATTTTTGTCCATAAAGAGTTTTGTACTATTCTGCCGACATATTAATGTCTATTTCATTTTGTTGTGCGATTACAGTCTTAAGGCATTTTACTATTCTCCAAAATTGACTTCTATTTTTGTCCATAAAGAGTTTTGTAGTATTCTGCCGACATATTAATGTCTATTTCATTTTGTTGCGCGATTACAGTCTTAAGGCATTTTTCTATTCTCCAAAATTGACTTCTTTTTTTGTCCATAAAGAGTTTTGTAGTATTCTGCCGACATATTAATGTCTATTTCATTTTGTTGCGCGATTACAGTCTTAAGGCATTTTTCTATTCTCCAAAATTGACTTCTTTTTTTGTCCATAAAGAGTTTTGTAGTATTCTGCCGACATATTAATGTCTATTTCATTTTGTTGCGCGATTACAGTCTTAAGGCATTTTACTATTCTCCAAAATTGACTTCTATTTTTGTCCATAAAGAGTTTTGTAGTATTCTGCCGACATATTAATGTCTATTTCATTTTGTTGCGCGATTACAGTCTTAAGGCATTTTACTATTCTCCAAAATTGACTTCTATTTTTGTCCATAAAGAGTTTTGTAGTATTCTGCCGACATATTAATGTCTATTTCATTTTGTTGCGCGATTACAGTCTTAAGGCATTTTTCTATTCTCCAAAATTGACTTCTATTTTTGTCCATAAAGAGTTTTGTAGTATTCTGCCGACATATTAATGTCTATTTCATTTTGTTGCGCGATTACAGTCTTAAGGCATTTTACTATTCTCCAAAATTGACTTCTATTTTTGTCCATAAAGAGTTTTGTAGTATTCTGCCGACATATTAATGTCTATTTCATTTTGTTGCGCGATTACAGTCTTAAGGCATTTTACTATTCTCCAAAATTGACTTCTATTTTTGTCCATAAAGAGTTTTGTAGTATTCTGCCGACATATTAATGTCTATTTCATTTTGTTGTGCGATTACAGTCTTAAGGCATTTTACTATTCTCCAAAATTGACTTCTATTTTTGTCCATAAAGAGTTTTGTAGTATTCTGCCGACATATTAATGTCTATTTCATTTTGTTGCGCGATTACAGTCTTAAGGCATTTTACTATTCTCCAAAATTGACTTCTATTTTTGTCCATAAAGAGTTTTGTAGTATTATGCCGACATATTAATGTCTATTTCATTTTGTTGTGCGATTACAGTCTTAAGGCATTTTTCTATTCTCCAAAATTGACTTCTATTTTTGTCCATAAAGAGTTTTGTAGTATTCTGCCGACATATTAATGTCTATTTCATTTTGTTACGCGATTACAGTCTTAAGGCATTTTACTATTCTCCAAAATTGACTTCTATTTTTGTCCATAAAGAGTTTTGTACTATTCTGCCGACATATTAATGTCTATTTCATTTTGTTGCGCGATTACAGTCTTAAGGCATTTTTCTATTCTCCAAAATTGACTTCTATTTTTGTCCATAAAGAGTTTTGTAGTATTCTGCCGACATATTAATGTCTATTTCATTTTGTTGCGCGATTACAGTCTTAAGGCATTTTACTATTCTCCAAAATTGACTTCTATTTTTGTCCATAAAGAGTTTTGTAGTATTCTGCCGACATATTAATGTCTATTTCATTTTGTTGCGCGATTACAGTCATAAGGCATTTTACTATTCTCCAAAATTGACTTCTATTTTTGTCCATAAAGAGTTTTGTAGTATTCTGCCGACATATTAATGTCTATTTCATTTTGTTGTGCGATTACAGTCTTAAGGCATTTTTCTATTCTCCA
This sequence comes from Gonocerus acuteangulatus, assembly GCA_946811695.1. Taxonomy (NCBI): domain Eukaryota; kingdom Metazoa; phylum Arthropoda; class Insecta; order Hemiptera; family Coreidae; genus Gonocerus; species Gonocerus acuteangulatus. Next base: position 80,812,075 of record OX328130.1, on the reverse strand, counting down.
AAATTGACTTCTATTTTTGTCCATAAAGAGTTTTGTAGTATTCTGCCGACATATTAATGTCTATTTCATTTTGTTGCGCGATTACAGTCTTAAGGCATTTTCTCCAAAATTGACTACTATTTTTGTCCATAAAGAGTTTTGTACTATTCTGCCGACATATTAATGTCTATTTCATTTTGTTGCGCGATTACAGTCTTAAGGCATTTTTCTATTCTCCAAAATTGACTTCTATTTTTGTCCATAAAGAGTTTTGTAGTATTCTGCCGACATATTAATGTCTATTTCATTTTGTTGTGCGATTACAGTCTTAAGGCATTTTTCTATTCTCCAAAATTGACTTCTATTTTTGTCCATAAAGAGTTTTGTAGTATTCTGCCGACATATTAATGTCTATTTCATTTTGTTGTGCGATTACAGTCTTAAGGCATTTTACTATTCTCCAAAATTGACTTCTATTTTTGTCCATAAAGAGTTTTGTAGTATTCTGCCGACATATTAATGTCTATTTCATTTTGTTGCGCGATTACAGTCTTAAGGCATTTTACTATTCTCCAAAATTGACTTCTATTTTTGTCCATAATGAGTTTTGTAGTATTCTGCCGACATATTAATGTCTATTTCATTTTGTTGCGCGATTACAGTCTTAAGGCATTTTACTATTCTCCAAAATTGACTTCTATTTTTGTCCATAAAGAGTTTTGTAGTATTCTGCCGACATATTAATGTCTATTTCATTTTGTTGTGCGATTACAGTCTTAAGGCATTTTACTATTCTCCAAAATTGACTTCTATTTTTGTCCATAAAGAGTTTTGTAGTATTCTGCCGACATATTAATGTCTATTTCATTTTGTTGCGCGATTACAGTCTTAAGGCATTTTACTATTCTCCAAAATTGACTTCTATTTTTGTCCATAAAGAGTTTTGTAGTATTCTGCCGACATATTAATGTCTATTTCATTTTGTTGCGCGATTACAGTCTTAAGGCATTTTACTATTCTCCAAAATTGACTTCTATTTTTGTCCATAAAGAGTTTTGTAGTATTCTGCCGACATATTAATGTCTATTTCATTTTGTTGCGCGATTACAGTCTTAAGGCATTTTCTCCAAAATTGACTACTATTTTTGTCCATAAAGAGTTTTGTACTATTCTGCCGACATATTAATGTCTATTTCATTTTGTTGCGCGATTACAGTCTTAAGGCATTTTACTATTCTCCAAAATTGACTTCTATATTTGTCCATAAAGAGTTTTGTACTATTCTGCCGACATATTAATGTCTATTTCATTTTGTTGCGCGATTACAGTCTTAAGGCATTTTTCTATTCTCCAAAATTGACTTCTATTTTTGTCCATAAAGAGTTTTGTAGTATTCTGCCGACATATTAATGTCTATTTCATTTTGTTGCGCGATTACAGTCTTAAGGCATTTTACTATTCTCCAAAATTGACTTCTATTTTTGTCCATAAAGAGTTTTGTAGTATTCTGCCGACATATTAATGTCTATTTCATTTTGTTGCGCGATTACAGTCTTAAGGCATTTTTCTATTCTCCAAAATTGACTTCTATTTTTGTCCATAAAGAGTTTTGTAGTATTCTGCCGACATATTAATGTCTATTTCATTTTGTTGCGCGATTACAGTCTTAAGGCATTTTACTATTCTCCAAAATTGACTTCTATTTTTGTCCATAAAGAGTTTTGTAGTATTCTGCCGACATATTAATGTCTATTTCATTTTGTTGCGCGATTACAGTCTTAAGGCATTTTCTCCAAAATTGACTACTATTTTTGTCCATAAAGAGTTTTGTACTATTCTGCCGACATATTAATGTCTATTTCATTTTGTTGCGCGATTACAGTCTTAAGGCATTTTTCTATTCTCCAAAATTGACTTCTATTTTTGTCCATAAAGAGTTTTGTAGTATTCTGCCGACATATTAATGTCTATTTCATTTTGTTGTGCGATTACAGTCTTAAGGCATTTTTCTATTCTCCAAAATTGACTTCTATTTTTGTCCATAAAGAGTTTTGTAGTATTCTGCCGACATATTAATGTCTATTTCATTTTGTTGTGCGATTACAGTCTTAAGGCATTTTACTATTCTCCAAAATTGACTTCTATTTTTGTCCATAAAGAGTTTTGTAGTATTCTGCCGACATATTAATGTCTATTTCATTTTGTTGTGCGATTACAGTCTTAAGGCATTTTTCTATTCTCCAAAATTGACTTCTATTTTTGTCCATAAAGAGTTTTGTAGTATTCTGCCGACATATTAATGTCTATTTCATTTTGTTGCGCGATTACAGTCTTAAGGCATTTTACTATTCTCCAAAATTGACTTCTATTTTTGTCCATAAAGAGTTTTGTAGTATTCTGCCGACATATTAATGTCTATTTCATTTTGTTGCGCGATTACAGTCTTAAGGCATTTTCTCCAAAATTGACTTCTATTTTTGTCCATAAAGAGTTTTGTACTATTCTGCCGACATATTAATGTCTATTTCATTTTGTTGTGCGATTACAGTCTTAAGGCATTTTTCTATTCTCCAAAATTGACTTCTATTTTTGTCCATAAAGAGTTTTGTAGTATTCTGCCGACATATTAATGTCTATTTCATTTTGTTGTGCGATTACAGTCTTAAGGCATTTTTCTATTCTCCAAAATTGACTACTATTTTTGTCCATAAAGAGTTTTGTAGTATTCTGCCGACATATTAATGTCTATTTCATTTTGTTGTGCGATTACAGTCTTAAGGCATTTTACTATTCTCCAAAATTGACTTCTATTTTTGTCCATAAAGAGTTTTGTACTATTCTGCCGACATATTAATGTCTATTTCATTTTGTTGCGCGATTACAGTCTTAAGGCATTTTTCTATTCTCCAAAATTGACTTCTATTTTTGTCCATAAAGAGTTTTGTAGTATTCTGCCGACATATTAATGTCTATTTCATTTTGTTGCGCGATTACAGTCTTAAGGCATTTTACTATTCTCCAAAATTGACTTCTTTTTTTGTCCATAAAGAGTTTTGTAGTATTCTGCCGACATATTAATGTCTATTTCATTTTGTTGCGCGATTACAGTCTTAAGGCATTTTCTCCAAAATTGACTACTATTTTTGTCCATAAAGAGTTTTGTAGTATTCTGCCGACATATTAATGTCTATTTCATTTTGTTGTGCGATTACAGTCTTAAGGCATTTTACTATTCTCCAAAATTGACTTCTATTTTTGTCCATAAAGAGTTTTGTAGTATTCTGCCGACATATTAATGTCTATTTCATTTTGTTGCGCGATTACAGTCTTAAGGCATTTTACTATTCTCCAAAATTGACTTCTATTTTTGTCCATAAAGAGTTTTGTAGTATTCTGCCGACATATTAATGTCTATTTCATTTTGTTGCGCGATTACAGTCTTAAGGCATTTTCTCCAAAATTGACTTCTATTTTTGTCCATAAAGAGTTTTGTAGTATTCTGCCGACATATTAATGTCTATTTCATTTTGTTGCGCGATTACAGTCTTAAGGCATTTTTCTATTCTCCAAAATTGACTACTATTTTTGTCCATAAAGAGTTTTGTACTATTCTGCCGACATATTAATGTCTATTTCATTTTGTTGTGCGATTACAGTCTTAAGGCATTTTACTATTCTCCAAAATTGACTTCTATTTTTGTCCATAAAGAGTTTTGTAGTATTCTGCCGACATATTAATGTCTATTTCATTTTGTTGCGCGATTACAGTCTTAAGGCATTTTTCTATTCTCCAAAATTGACTTCTATTTTTGTCCATAAAGAGTTTTGTAGTATTCTGCCGACATATTAATGTCTATTTCATTTTGTTGCGCGATTACAGTCTTAAGGCATTTTACTATTCTCCAAAATTGACTTCTATTTTTGGCCATAAAGAGTTTTGTAGTATTCTGCCGACATATTAATGTCTATTTCATTTTGTTGCGCGATTACAGTCTTAAGGCATTTTCTCCAAAATTGACTACTATTTTCGTCCATAAAGAGTTTTGTACTATTCTGCCGACATATTAATGTCTATTTCATTTTGTTGCGCGATTACAGTCTTAAGGCTTTTTTCTATTCTCCAAAATTGACTTCTATTTTTGTCCATAAAGAGTTTTGTAGTATTCTGCCGACATATTAATGTCTATTTCATTTTGTTGTGCGATTACAGTCTTAAGGCATTTTTCTATTCTCCAAAATTGACTTCTATTTTTGTCCATAAAGAGTTTTGAAGTATTCTGCCGACATATTAATGTCTATTTCATTTTGTTGTGCGATTACAGTCTTAAGGCATTTTACTATTCTCCAAAATTGACTTCTATTTTTGTCCATAAAGAGTTTTGTAGTATTCTGCCGACATATTAATGTCTATTTCATTTTGTTGTGCGATTACAGTCTTAAGGCATTTTTCTATTCTCCAAAATTGACTTCTATTTTTGTCCATAAAGAGTTTTGTAGTATTCTGCCGACATATTAATGTCTATTTCATTTTGTTGCGCGATTACAGTCTTAAGGCATTTTTCTATTCTCCAAAATTGACTTCTATTTTTGTCCATAAAGAGTTTTGTACTATTCTGCCGACATATTAATGTCTATTTCATTTTGTTGTGCGATTACAGTCTTAAGGCATTTTTCTATTCTCCAAAATTGACTTCTATTTTTGTCCATAAAGAGTTTTGTAGTATTCTGCCGACATATTAATGTCTATTTCATTTTGTTGTGCGATTACAGTCTTAAGGCATTTTTCTATTCTCCAAAATTGACTTCTATTTTTGTCCATAAAGAGTTTTGTAGTATTCTGCCGACATATTAATGTCTATTTCATTTTGTTGTGCGATTACAGTCTTAAGGCATTTTACTATTCTCCAAAATTGACTTCTATTTTTGTCCATAAAGAGTTTTGTACTATTCTGCCGACATATTAATGTCTATTTCATTTTGTTGCGCGATTACAGTCTTAAGGCATTTTTCTATTCTCCAAAATTGACTTCTATTTTTGTCCATAAAGAGTTTTGTAGTATTCTGCCGACATATTAATGTCTATTTCATTTTGTTGCGCGATTACAGTCTTAAGGCATTTTACTATTCTCCAAAATTGACTTCTTTTTTTGTCCATAAAGAGTTTTGTAGTATTCTGCCGACATATTAATGTCTATTTCATTTTGTTGCGCGATTACAGTCTTAAGGCATTTTCTCCAAAATTGACTACTATTTTTGTCCATAAAGAGTTTTGTAGTATTCTGCCGACATATTAATGTCTATTTCATTTTGTTGTGCGATTACAGTCTTAAGGCATTTTACTATTCTCCAAAATTGACTTCTATTTTTGTCCATAAAGAGTTTTGTAGTATTCTGCCGACATATTAATGTCTATTTCATTTTGTTGCGCGATTACAGTCTTAAGGCATTTTACTATTCTCCAAAATTGACTTCTATTTTTGTCCATAAAGAGTTTTGTAGTATTCTGCCGACATATTAATGTCTATTTCATTTTGTTGCGCGATTACAGTCTTAAGGCATTTTCTCCAAAATTGACTTCTATTTTTGTCCATAAAGAGTTTTGTAGTATTCTGCCGATATATTAATGTCTATTTCATTTTGTTGCGCGATTACAGTCTTAAGGCATTTTTCTATTCTCCAAAATTGACTACTATTTTTGTCCATAAAGAGTTTTGTACTATTCTGCCGACATATTAATGTCTATTTCATTTTGTTGTGCGATTACAGTCTTAAGGCATTTTACTATTCTCCAAAATTGACTTCTATTTTTGTCCATAAAGAGTTTTGTAGTATTCTGCCGACATATTAATGTCTATTTCATTTTGTTGCGCGATTACAGTCTTAAGGCATTTTTCTATTCTCCAAAATTGACTTCTATTTTTGTCCATAAAGAGTTTTGTAGTATTCTGCCGACATATTAATGTCTATTTCATTTTGTTGCGCGATTACAGTCTTAAGGCATTTTACTATTCTCCAAAATTGACTTCTATTTTTGTCCATAAAGAGTTTTGTAGTATTCTGCCGACATATTAATGTCTATTTCATTTTGTTGCGCGATTACAGTCTTAAGGCATTTTTCTATTCTCCAAAATTGACTTCTATTTTTGTCCATAAAGAGTTTTGTAGTATTCTGCCGACATATTAATGTCTATTTCATTTTGTTGTGCGATTACAGTCTTAAGGCCTTTTTCTATTCTCCAAAATTGACTTCTATTTTTCTCCATAAAGAGTTTTGTAGTATTCTGCCGACATATTAATGTCTATTTCATTTTGTTGCGCGATTACAGTCTTAAGGCATTTTTCTATTCTCCAAAATTGACTTCTATTTTTGTCCATAAACAGTTTTGTAGTATTCTGCCGACATATTAATGTCTATTTCATTTTGTTGCGCGATTACAGTCTTAAGGCATTTTACTATTCTCCAATATTGACTTCTATTTTTGTCCATAAAGAGTTTTGTAGTATTCTGCCGACATATTAATGTCTATTTCATTTTGTTGCGCGATTACAGTCTTAAGGCATTTTACTATTCTCCAAAATTGACTTCTATTTTTGTCCATAAAGAGTTTTGTAGTATTCTGCCGACATATTAATGTCTATTTCATTTTGTTGTGCGATTACAGTCTTAAGGCATTTTTCTATTCTCCAAAATTGACTTCTATTTTTGTCCATAAAGAGTTTTGTAGTATTCTGCCGACATATTAATGTCTATTTCATTTTGTTGCGCGATTACAGTCTTAAGGCATTTTTCTATTCTCCAAAATTGACTTCTATTTTTGTCCATAAAGAGTTTTGTAGTATTCTGCCGACATATTAATGTCTATTTCATTTTGTTGTGCGATTACAGTCTTAAGGCATTTTTCTATTCTCCAAAATTGACTTCTATTTTTGTCCATAAAGAGTTTTGTAGTATTCTGCCGACATATTAATGTCTATTTCATTTTGTTGCGCGATTACAGTCTTAAGGCATTTTTCTATTCTCCAAAATTGACTTCTATTTTTGTCCATAAAGAGTTTTGTAGTATTCTGCCGACATATTAATGTCTATTTCATTTTGTTGCGCGATTACAGTCTTAAGGCATTTTACTATTCTCCAAAATTGACTTCTATTTTTGTCCATAAAGAGTTTTGTACTATTCTGCCGACATATTAATGTCTATTTCATTTTGTTGTGCGATTACAGTCTTAAGGCATTTTTCTATTCTCCAAAATTGACTTCTATTTTTGTCCATAAAGAGTTTTGTAGTATTCTGCCGACATATTAATGTCTATTTCATTTTGTTGTGCGATTACAGTCTTAAGGCATTTTACTATTCTCCAAAATTGACTTCTATTTTTGTCCATAAAGAGTTTTGTAGTATTCTGCCGACATATTAATGTCTATTTCATTTTGTTGTGCGATTACAGTCTTAAGGCATTTTTCTATTCTCCAAAATTGACTTCTATTTTTGTCCATAAAGAGTTTTGTAGTATTCTGCCGACATATTAATGTCTATTTCATTTTGTTGCGCGATTACAGTCTTAAGGCATTTTTCTATTCTCCAAAATTGACTTCTATTTTTGTCCATAAAGAGTTTTGTAGTATTCTGCCGACATATTAATGTCTATTTCATTTTGTTGTGCGATTACAGTCTTAAGGCATTTTTCTATTCTCCAAAATTGACTTCTATTTTTGTCCATAAAGAGTTTTGTAGTATTCTGCCGACATATTAATGTCTATTTCATTTTGTTGCGCGATTACAGTCTTAAGGCATTTTACTATTCTCCAAAATTGACTTCTATTTTTGTCCATAAAGAGTTTTGTAGTATTCTGCCGACATATTAATGTCTATTTCATTTTGTTGCGCGATTACAGTCTTAAGGCATTTTACTATTCTCCAAAATTGACTTCTATTTTTGTCCATAAAGAGTTTTGTAGTATTCTGCCGACATATTAATGTCTATTTCATTTTGTTGCGCGATTACAGTCTTAAGGCATTTTACTATTCTCCAAAATTGACTTCTATTTTTGTCCATAAAGAGTTTTGTAGTATTCTGCCGACATATTAATGTCTATTTCATTTTGTTGTGCGATTACAGTCTTAAGGCATTTTACTATTCTCCAAAATTGACTTCTATTTTTGTCCATAAAGAGTTTTGTAGTATTCTGCCGACATATTAATGTCTATTTCATTTTGTTGAGCGATTACAGTCTTAAGGCATTTTTCTATTCTCCAAAATTGACTTCTATTTTTGTCCATAAAGAGTTTTGTAGTATTCTGCCGACATATTAATGTCTATTTCATTTTGTTGCGCGATTACAGTCTTAAGGCATTTTACTATTCTCCAAAATTGACTTCTATTTTTGTCCATAAAGAGTTTTGTAGTATTCTGCCGACATATTAATGTCTATTTCATTTTGTTGCGCGATTACAGTCTTAAGGCATTTTCTCCAAAATTGACTTCTATTTTTGTCCATAAAGAGTTTTGTACTATTCTGCCGACATATTAATGTCTATTTCATTTTGTTGTGCGATTACAGTCTTAAGGCATTTTTCTATTCTCCAAAATTGACTTCTATTTTTGTCCATAAAGTGTTTTGTAGTATTCTGCCGACATATTAATGTCTATTTCATTTTGTTGTGCGATTACAGTCTTAAGGCATTTTTCTATTCTCCAAAATTGACTTCTATTTTTGTCCATAAAGAGTTTTGTAGTATTCTGCCGACATATTAATGTCTATTTCATTTTGTTGTACGATTACAGTCTTAAGGCATTTTACTATTCTCCAAAATTGACTTCTATTTTTGTCCATAAAGAGTTTTGTAGTATTCTGCCGACATATTAATGTCTATTTCATTTTGTTGCGCGATTACAGTCTTAAGGCATTTTACTATTCTCCAAAATTGACTTCTATTTTTGTCCATAAAGAGTTTTGTACTATTCTGCCGACATATTAATGTCTATTTCATTTTGTTGCGCGATTACAGTCTTAAGGCATTTTTCTATTCTCCAAAATTGACTTCTATTTTTGTCCATAAAGAGTTTTGTAGTATTCTGCCGACATATTAATGTCTATTTCATATTGTTGTGCGATTACAGTCTTAAGGCATTTTTCTATTCTCCAAAATTGACTTCTATTTTTCTCCATAAAGAGTTTTGTTGTATTCTGCCGACATATTAATGTCTATTTCATTTTGTTGTGCGATTACAGTCTTAAGGCATTTTTCTATTCTCCAAAATTGACTTCTATTTTTGTCCATAAAGAGTTTTGTAGTATTCTGCCGACATATTAATGTCTATTTCATTTTGTTGTACGATTACAGTCTTAAGGCATTTTACTATTCTCCAAATTGACTTCTATTTTTGTCCATAAAGAGTTTTGTAGTATTCTGCCGACATATTAATGTCTATTTCATTTTGTTGCGCGATTACAGTCTTAAGGCATTTTACTATTCTCCAAAATTGACTTCTATTTTTGTCCATAAAGAGTTTTGTAGTATTCTGCCGACATATTAATGTCTATTTCATTTTGTTGTGCGATTACAGTCTTAAGGCATTTTTCTATTCTCCAAAATTGACTTCTATTTTTGTCCATAAAGAGTTTTGTAGTATTCTGCCGACATATTAATGTCTATTTCATTTTGTTGCGCGATTACAGTCTTAAGGCATTTTTCTATTCTCCAAAATTGACTTCAATTTTTGTCCATAAAGAGTTTTGTAGTATTCTGCCGACATATTAATGTCTATTTCATTTTGTTGTGCGATTACAGTCTTAAGGCATTTTTCTATTCTCCAAAATTGACTTCTATTTTTGTCCATAAAGAGTTTTGTAGTATTCTGCCGACATATTAATGTCTATTTCATTTTGTTGCGCGATTACAGTCTTAAGGCATTTTTCTATTCTCCAAAATTGACTTCTATTTTTGTCCATAAAGAGTTTTGTAGTATTCTGCCGACATATTAATGTCTATTTCATTTTGTTGCGCGATTACAGTCTTAAGGCATTTTACTATTCTCCAAAATTGACTTCTATTTTTGTCCATAAAGAGTTTTGTACTATTCTGCCGACATATTAATGTCTATTTCATTTTGTTGTGCGATTACAGTCTTAAGGCATTTTTCTATTCTCCAAAATTGACTTCTATTTTTGTCCATAAAGAGTTTTGTAGTATTCTGCCGACATATTAATGTCTATTTCATTTTGTTGTGCGATTACAGTCTTAAGGCATTTTACTATTCTCCAAAATTGACTTCTATTTTTGTCCATAAAGAGTTTTGTAGTATTCTGCCGACATATTAATGTCTATTTCATTTTGTTGTGCGATTACAGTCTTAAGGCATTTTTCTATTCTCCAAAATTGACTTCTATTTTTGTCCATAAAGAGTTTTGTAGTATTCTGCCGACATATTAATGTCTATTTCATTTTGTTGCGCGATTACAGTCTTAAGGCATTTTTCTATTCTCCAAAATTGACTTCTATTTTTGTCCATAAAGAGTTTTGTAGTATTCTGCCGACATATTAATGTCTATTTCATTTTGTTGTGCGATTACAGTCTTAAGGCATTTTTCTATTCTCCAAAATTGACTTCTATTTTTGTCCATAAAGAGTTTTGTAGTATTCTGCCGACATATTAATGTCTATTTCATTTTGTTGCGCGATTACAGTCTTAAGGCATTTTACTATTCTCCAAAATTGACTTCTATTTTTGTCCATAAAGAGTTTTGTAGTATTCTGCCGACATATTAATGTCTATTTCATTTTGTTGCGCGATTACAGTCTTAAGGCATTTTACTATTCTCCAAAATTGACTTCTATTTTTGTCCATAAAGAGTTTTGTAGTATTCTGCCGACATATTAATGTCTATTTCATTTTGTTGCGCGATTACAGTCTTAAGGCATTTTACTATTCTCCAAAATTGACTTCTATTTTTGTCCATAAAGAGTTTTGTAGTATTCTGCCGACATATTAATGTCTATTTCATTTTGTTGTGCGATTACAGTCTTAAGGCATTTTACTATTCTCCAAAATTGACTTCTATTTTTGTCCATAAAGAGTTTTGTAGTATTCTGCCGACATATTAATGTCTATTTCATTTTGTTGAGCGATTACAGTCTTAAGGCATTTTTCTATTCTCCAAAATTGACTTCTATTTTTGTCCATAAAGAGTTTTGTAGTATTCTGCCGACATATTAATGTCTATTTCATTTTGTTGCGCGATTACAGTCTTAAGGCATTTTACTATTCTCCAAAATTGACTTCTATTTTTGTCCATAAAGAGTTTTGTAGTATTCTGCCGACATATTAATGTCTATTTCATTTTGTTGCGCGATTACAGTCTTAAGGCATTTTCTCCAAAATTGACTTCTATTTTTGTCCATAAAGAGTTTTGTACTATTCTGCCGACATATTAATGTCTATTTCATTTTGTTGTGCGATTACAGTCTTAAGGCATTTTTCTATTCTCCAAAATTGACTTCTATTTTTGTCCATAAAGTGTTTTGTAGTATTCTGCCGACATATTAATGTCTATTTCATTTTGTTGTGCGATTACAGTCTTAAGGCATTTTTCTATTCTCCAAAATTGACTTCTATTTTTGTCCATAAAGAGTTTTGTAGTATTCTGCCGACATATTAATGTCTATTTCATTTTGTTGTACGATTACAGTCTTAAGGCATTTTACTATTCTCCAAAATTGACTTCTATTTTTGTCCATAAAGAGTTTTGTAGTATTCTGCCGACATATTAATGTCTATTTCATTTTGTTGCGCGATTACAGTCTTAAGGCATTTTACTATTCTCCAAAATTGACTTCTATTTTTGTCCATAAAGAGTTTTGTACTATTCTGCCGACATATTAATGTCTATTTCATTTTGTTGCGCGATTACAGTCTTAAGGCATTTTTCTATTCTCCAAAATTGACTTCTATTTTTGTCCATAAAGAGTTTTGTAGTATTCTGCCGACATATTAATGTCTATTTCATATTGTTGTGCGATTACAGTCTTAAGGCATTTTTCTATTCTCCAAAATTGACTTCTATTTTTCTCCATAAAGAGTTTTGTTGTATTCTGCCGACATATTAATGTCTATTTCATTTTGTTGTGCGATTACAGTCTTAAGGCATTTTTCTATTCTCCAAAATTGACTTCTATATTTGTCCATAAAGAGTTTTGTAGTATTCTGCCGACATATTAATGTCTATTTCATTCTGTTGTACGATTACAGTCTTAAGGCATTTTACTATTCTCCAAATTGACTTCTATTTTTGTCCATAAAGAGTTTTGTAGTATTCTGCCGAGATATTAATGTCTATTTCATTTTGTTGCGCGATTACAGTCTTAAGGCATTTTACTATTCTCCAAAATTGACTTCTATTTTTGTCCATAAAGAGTTTTGTACTATTCTGCCGACATATTAATGTCTATTTCATTTTGTTGCGCGATTACAGTCTTAAGGCATTTTTCTATTCTCCAAAATTGACTTCTATTTTTGTCCATAAAGAGTTTTGTAGTATTCTGCCGACATATTAATGTCTATTTCATTTTGTTGTGCGATTACAGTCTTAAGGCATTTTTCTATTCTCCAAAATTGACTTCTATTTTTGTCCATAAAGAGTTTTGTAGTATTCTGCCGACATATTAATGTCTATTTCATTTTGTTGTGCGATTACAGTCTTAAGGCATTTTTCTATTCTCCAAAATTGACTTCTATTTTTGTCCATAAAGAGTTTTGTAGTATTCTGCCGACATATTAATGTCTATTTCATTTTGTTGTACGATTACAGTCTTAAGGCATTTTACTATTCTCCAAATTGACTTCTATTTTTGTCCATAAAGAGTTTTGTAGTATTCTGCCGACATATTAATGTCTATTTCATTTTGTTGCGCGATTACAGTCTTAAGGCATTTTTCTATTCTCCAAAATTGACTTCTATTTTTGTCCATAAAGAGTTTTGTAGTATTCTGCCGACATATTAATGTCTATTTCATTTTGTTGTGCGATTACAGTCTTAAGGCATTTTTCTATTCTCCAAAATTGACTTCTATTTTTCTCCATAAAGAGTTTTGTAGTATTCTGCCGACATATTAATGTCTATTTCATTTTGTTGCGCGATTACAGTCTTAAGGCTTTTTACTATTCTCCAAAATTGACTTCTATTTTTGTCCATAAAGAGTTTTGTAGTATTCTGCCGACATATTAATGTCTATTTCATTTTGTTGCGCGATTACAGTCTTAAGGCATTGTCTCCAAAATTGACTACTATTTTTGTCCATAAAGAGTTTTGTATTATTCTGCCGACATATTAATGTCTATTTCATTTTGTTGTGCGATTACAGTCTTAAGGCATTTTACTATTCTCCAAAATTGCCTTCTATTTTTGTCCATAAAGAGTTTTGTAGTATTCTGCCGACATATTAATGTCTATTTCATTTTGTTGCGCGATTACAGTCTTAAGGCATTTTACTATTCTCCAAAATTGACTTCTATTTTTGTCCATAAAGAGTTTTGTAGTATTCTGCCGACATATTAATGTCTATTTCATTTTGTTGCGCGATTACAGTCTTAAGGCATTTTCTCCAAAATTGACTTCTATTTTTGTCCATAAAGAGTTTTGTAGTATTCTGCCGACATATTAATGTCTATTTCATTTTGTTGCGCGATTACAGTCTTAAGGCATTTTTCTATTCTCCAAAATTGACTACTATTTTTGTCCATAAAGAGTTTTGTACTATTCTGCCGACATATTAATGTCTATTTCATTTTATTGTGCGATTACAGTCTTAAGGCATTTTACTATTCTCCAAAATTGACTTCTATTTTTGTCCATAAAGAGTTTTGTAGTATTCTGCCGACATATTAATGTCTATTTCATTTTGTTGCGCGATTACAGTCTTAAGGCATTTTTCTATTCTCCAAAATTGACTTCTATTTTTGTCCATAAAGAGTTTTGTAGTATTCTGCCGACATATTAATGTCTATTTCATTTTGTTGCGCGATTACAGTCTTAAGGCATTTTACTATTCTCCAAAATTGACTTCTATTTTTGTCCATAAAGAGTTTTGTAGTATTCTGCCGACATATTAATGTCTATTTCATTTTGTTGCGCGATTACAGTCTTAAGGCATTTTTCTATTCTCCAAAATTGACTTCTATTTTTGTCCATAAAGAGTTTTGTAGTATTCTGCCGACATATTAATGTCTATTTCATTTTGTTGTGCGATTACAGTCTTAAGGCCTTTTTCTATTCTCCAAAATTGACTTCTATTTTTGTCCATAAAGAGTTTTGTAGTATTCTGCCGACATATTAATGTCTATTTCATTTTGTTGCGCGATTACAGTCTTAAGGCATTTTTCTATTCTCCAAAATTGACTTCTATTTTTGTCCATAAAGAGTTTTGTAGTATTCTGCCGACATATTAATGTCTATTTCATTTTGTTGCGCGATTACAGTCTTAAGGCATTTTACTATTCTCCAATATTGACTTCTATTTTTGTCCATAAAGAGTTTTGTAGTATTCTGCCGACATATTAATGTCTATTTCATTTTGTTGCGCGATTACAGTCTTAAGGCATTTTACTATTCTCCAAAATTGACTTCTATTTTTGTCCATAAAGAGTTTTGTAGTATTCTGCCGACATATTAATGTCTATTTCATTTTGTTGTGCGATTACAGTCTTAAGGCATTTTTCTATTCTCCAAAATTGACTTCTATTTTTGTCCATAAAGAGTTTTGTAGTATTCTGCCGACATATTAATGTCTATTTCATTTTGTTGCGCGATTACAGTCTTAAGGCATTTTTCTATTCTCCAAAATTGACTTCTATTTTTGTCCATAAAGAGTTTTGTAGTATTCTGCCGACATATTAATGTCTATTTCATTTTGTTGTGCGATTACAGTCTTAAGGCATTTTTCTATTCTCCAAAATTGACTTCTATTTTTGTCCATAAAGAGTTTTGTAGTATTCTGCCGACATATTAATGTCTATTTCATTTTGTTGCGCGATTACAGTCTTAAGGCATTTTTCTATTCTCCAAAATTGACTTCTATTTTTGTCCATAAAGAGTTTTGTAGTATTCTGCCGACATATTAATGTCTATTTCATTTTGTTGCGCGATTACAGTCTTAAGGCATTTTACTATTCTCCAAAATTGACTTCTATTTTTGTCCATAAAGAGTTTTGTACTATTCTGCCGACATATTAATGTCTATTTCATTTTGTTGTGCGATTACAGTCTTAAGGCATTTTTCTATTCTCCAAAATTGACTTCTATTTTTGTCCATAAAGAGTTTTGTAGTATTCTGCCGACATATTAATGTCTATTTCATTTTGTTGTGCGATTACAGTCTTAAGGCATTTTACTATTCTCCAAAATTGACTTCTATTTTTGTCCATAAAGAGTTTTGTAGTATTCTGCCGACATATTAATGTCTATTTCATTTTGTTGTGCGATTACAGTCTTAAGGCATTTTTCTATTCTCCAAAATTGACTTCTATTTTTGTCCATAAAGAGTTTTGTAGTATTCTGCCGACATATTAATGTCTATTTCATTTTGTTGCGCGATTACAGTCTTAAGGCATTTTTCTATTCTCCAAAATTGACTTCTATTTTTGTCCATAAAGAGTTTTGTAGTATTCTGCCGACATATTAATGTCTATTTCATTTTGTTGTGCGATTACAGTCTTAAGGCATTTTTCTATTCTCCAAAATTGACTTCTATTTTTGTCCATAAAGAGTTTTGTAGTATTCTGCCGACATATTAATGTCTATTTCATTTTGTTGCGCGATTACAGTCTTAAGGCATTTTACTATTCTCCAAAATTGACTTCTATTTTTGTCCATAAAGAGTTTTGTAGTATTCTGCCGACATATTAATGTCTATTTCATTTTGTTGCGCGATTACAGTCTTAAGGCATTTTACTATTCTCCAAAATTGACTTCTATTTTTGTCCATAAAGAGTTTTGTAGTATTCTGCCGACATATTAATGTCTATTTCATTTTGTTGCGCGATTACAGTCTTAAGGCATTTTACTATTCTCCAAAATTGACTTCTATTTTTGTCCATAAAGAGTTTTGTAGTATTCTGCCGACATATTAATGTCTATTTCATTTTGTTGTGCGATTACAGTCTTAAGGCATTTTACTATTCTCCAAAATTGACTTCTATTTTTGTCCATAAAGAGTTTTGTAGTATTCTGCCGACATATTAATGTCTATTTCATTTTGTTGAGCGATTACAGTCTTAAGGCATTTTTCTATTCTCCAAAATTGACTTCTATTTTTGTCCATAAAGAGTTTTGTAGTATTCTGCCGACATATTAATGTCTATTTCATTTTGTTGCGCGATTACAGTCTTAAGGCATTTTACTATTCTCCAAAATTGACTTCTATTTTTGTCCATAAAGAGTTTTGTAGTATTCTGCCGACATATTAATGTCTATTTCATTTTGTTGCGCGATTACAGTCTTAAGGCATTTTCTCCAAAATTGACTTCTATTTTTGTCCATAAAGAGTTTTGTACTATTCTGCCGACATATTAATGTCTATTTCATTTTGTTGTGCGATTACAGTCTTAAGGCATTTTTCTATTCTCCAAAATTGACTTCTATTTTTGTCCATAAAGTGTTTTGTAGTATTCTGCCGACATATTAATGTCTATTTCATTTTGTTGTGCGATTACAGTCTTAAGGCATTTTTCTATTCTCCAAAATTGACTTCTATTTTTGTCCATAAAGAGTTTTGTAGTATTCTGCCGACATATTAATGTCTATTTCATTTTGTTGTACGATTACAGTCTTAAGGCATTTTACTATTCTCCAAAATTGACTTCTATTTTTGTCCATAAAGAGTTTTGTAGTATTCTGCCGACATATTAATGTCTATTTCATTTTGTTGTGCGATTACAGTCTTAAGGCATTTTTCTATTCTCCAAAATTGACTTCTATTTTTGTCCATAAAGAGTTTTGTAGTATTCTGCCGACATATTAATGTCTATTTCATTTTGTTGTGCGATTACAGTCTTAAGGCATTTTTCTATTCTCCAAAATTGACTTCTATTTTTGTCCATAAAGAGTTTTGTAGTATTCTGCCGACATATTAATGTCTATTTCATTTTGTTGTACGATTACAGTCTTAAGGCATTTTACTATTCTCCAAATTGACTTCTATTTTTGTCCATAAAGAGTTTTGTAGTATTCTGCCGACATATTAATGTCTATTTCATTTTGTTGCGCGATTACAGTCTTAAGGCATTTTTCTATTCTCCAAAATTGACTTCTATTTTTGTCCATAAAGAGTTTTGTAGTATTCTGCCGACATATTAATGTCTATTTCATTTTGTTGTGCGATTACAGTCTTAAGGCATTTTTCTATTCTCCAAAATTGACTTCTATTTTTCTCCATAAAGAGTTTTGTAGTATTCTGCCGACATATTAATGTCTATTTCATTTTGTTGCGCGATTACAGTCTTAAGGCTTTTTACTATTCTCCAAAATTGACTTCTATTTTTGTCCATAAAGAGTTTTGTAGTATTCTGCCGACATATTAATGTCTATTTCATTTTGTTGCGCGATTACAGTCTTAAGGCATTGTCTCCAAAATTGACTACTATTTTTGTCCATAAAGAGTTTTGTATTATTCTGCCGACATATTAATGTCTATTTCATTTTGTTGTGCGATTACAGTCTTAAGGCATTTTACTATTCTCCAAAATTGCCTTCTATTTTTGTCCATAAAGAGTTTTGTAGTATTCTGCCGACATATTAATGTCTATTTCATTTTGTTGCGCGATTACAGTCTTAAGGCATTTTACTATTCTCCAAAATTGACTTCTATTTTTGTCCATAAAGAGTTTTGTAGTATTCTGCCGACATATTAATGTCTATTTCATTTTGTTGCGCGATTACAGTCTTAAGGCATTTTCTCCAAAATTGACTTCTATTTTTGTCCATAAAGAGTTTTGTAGTATTCTGCCGACATATTAATGTCTATTTCATTTTGTTGCGCGATTACAGTCTTAAGGCATTTTTCTATTCTCCAAAATTGACTACTATTTTTGTCCATAAAGAGTTTTGTACTATTCTGCCGACATATTAATGTCTATTTCATTTTATTGTGCGATTACAGTCTTAAGGCATTTTACTATTCTCCAAAATTGACTTCTATTTTTGTCCATAAAGAGTTTTGTAGTATTCTGCCGACATATTAATGTCTATTTCATTTTGTTGCGAGATTACAGTCTTAAGGCATTTTACTATTCTCCAAAATTGACTTCTATTTTTCTCCATAAAGAGTTTTGTAGTATTCTGCCGACATATTAATGTCTAATTCATTTTGTTGCGCGATTACAGTCTTTAGGCATTTTTCTATTCTCCAAAATTGACTTCTATTTTTGTCCATAAAGAGTTTTGTAGTATTCTGCCGACATATTAATGTCTATTTCATTTTGTTGTGCGATTACAGTCTTAAGGCATTTTTCTATTCTCCAAAATTGACTTCTATTTTTGTCCATAAAGAGTTTTGTAGTATTCTGCCGACATATTAATGTCTATTTCATTTTGTTGCGCGATTACAGTCTTAAGGCATTTTTCTATTCTCCAAAATTGACTTCTATTTTTGTCCATAAAGAGTTTTGTAGTATTCTGCCGACATATTAATGTCTATTTCATTTTGTTGCGCGATTACAGTCTTAAGGCATTTTACTATTCTCCAAAATTGACTTCTATTTTTGTCCATAAAGAGTTTTGTAGTATTCTGCCGACATATTAATGTCTATTTCATTTTGTTGCGCGATTACAGTCTTAAGGCATTTTACTATTCTCCAAAATTGACTTCTATTTTTGTCCATAAAGAGTTTTGTAGTATTCTGCCGACATATTAATGTCTATTTCATTTTGTTGGGCGATTACAGTCTTAAGGCATTTTTCTATTCTCCAAAATTGACTTCTATTTTTGTCCATAAAGAGTTTTGTAGTATTCTGCCGACATATTAATGTCTATTTCATTTTGTTGTGCGATTACAGTCTTAAGGCATTTTTCTATTCTCCAAAATTGACTTCTATTTTTGTCCATAAAGAGTTTTGTAGTATTCTGCCGACATATTAATGTCTATTTCATTTTGTTGTGCGATTACAGTCTTAAGGCATTTTTCTATTCTCCAAAATTGACTTCTATTTTTGTCCATAAAGAGTTTTGTAGTATTCTGCCGACATATTAATGTCTATTTCATTTTGTTGCGCGATTACAGTCTTAAGGCATTTTTCTATTCTCCAAAATTGACTTCTATTTTTGTCCATAAAGAGTTTTGTAGTATTCTGCCGACATATTAATGTCTATTTCATTTTGTTGGGCGATTACAGTCTTAAGGCATTTTACTATTCTCCAAAATTGACTTCTATTTTTGTCCATAAAGAGTTTTGTAGTATTCTGCCGACATATTAATGTCTATTTCATTTTGTTGTGCGATTACAGTCTTAAGGCATTTTTCTATTCTCCAAAATTGACTTCTATTTTTGTCCATAAAGAGTTTTGTAGTATTCTGCCGACATATTAATGTCTATTTCATTTTGTTGCGCGATTACAGTCTTAAGGCATTTTTCTATTCTCCAAAATTGACTTCTATTTTTGTCCATAAAGAGTTTTGTAGTATTCTGCCGACATATTAATGTCTATTTCATTTTGTTGTGCGATTACAGTCTTAAGGCATTTTTCTATTCTCCAAAATTGACTTCTATTTTTGTCCATAAAGAGTTTTGTAGTATTCTGCCGACATATTAATGTCTATTTCATTTTGTTGCGCGATTACAGTCTTAAGGCATTTTTCTATTCTCCAAAATTGACTTCTATTTTTGTCCATAAAGAGTTTTGTAGTATTCTGCCGACATATTAATGTCTATTTCATTTTGTTGTGCGATTACAGTCTTAAGGCATTTTTCTATTCTCCAAAATTGACTTCTATTTTTGTCCATAAAGAGTTTTGTAGTATTCTGCCGACATATTAATGTCTATTTCATTTTGTTGCGCGATTACAGTCTTAAGGAATTTTTCTATTCTCCAAAATTGACTTCTATTTTTGTCCATAAAGAGTTTTGTAGTATTCTGCCGACATATTAATGTCTATTTCATTTTGTTGTGCGATTACAGTCTTAAGGCATTTTTCTATTCTCCAAAATTGACTTCTATTTTTGTCCATAAAGAGTTTTGTAGTATTCTGCCGACATATTAATGTCTATTTCATTTTGTTGCGCGATTACAGTCTTAAGGCATTTTTCTATTCTCCAAAATTGACTTCTATTTTTGTCCATAAAGAGTTTTGTAGTATTCTGCCGACATATTAATGTCTATTTCATTTTGTTGCGCGATTACAGTCTTAAGGCATTTTACTATTCTCCAAAATTGACTTCTATTTTTGTCCATAAAGAGTTTTGTACTATTCTGCCGACATATTAATGTCTATTTCATTTTGTTGTGCGATTACAGTCTTAAGGCATTTTTCTATTCTCCAAAATTGACTACTATTTTTGTCCATAAAGAGTTTTGTACTATTCTGCCGACATATTAATGTCTATTTCATTTTGTTGCGCGATTACAGTCTTAAGGCATTTTTCTATTCTCCAAAATTGACTTCTATTTTTGTCCATAAAGAGTTTTGTAGTATTCTGCCGACATATTAATGTCTATTTCATTTTGTTGTGCGATTACAGTCTTAAGGCATTTTTCTATTCTCCAAAATTGACTTCTATTTTTGTCCATAAAGAGTTTTGTAGTATTCTGCCGACATATTAATGTCTATTTCATTTTGTTGTGCGATTACAGTCTTAAGGCATTTTACTATTCTCCAAAATTGACTTCTATTTTTGTCCATAAAGAGTTTTGTAGTATTCTGCCGACATATTAATGTCTATTTCATTTTGTTGCGCGATTACAGTCTTAAGGCATTTTCTCCAAAATTGACTTCTATTTTTGTCCATAAAGAGTTTTGTAGTATTCTGCCGACATATTAATGTCTATTTCATTTTGTTGCGCGATTACAGTCTTAAGGCATTTTTCTATTCTCCAAAATTGACTACTATTTTTGTCCATAAAGAGTTTTGTACTATTCTGCCGACATATTAATGTCTATTTCATTTTATTGTGCGATTACAGTCTTAAGGCATTTTACTATTCTCCAAAATTGACTTCTATTTTTGTCCATAAAGAGTTTTGTAGTATTCTGCCGACATATTAATGTCTATTTCATTTTGTTGCGAGATTACAGTCTTAAGGCATTTTACTATTCTCCAAAATTGACTTCTATTTTTCTCCATAAAGAGTTTTGTAGTATTCTGCCGACATATTAATGTCTAATTCATTTTGTTGCGCGATTACAGTCTTTAGGCATTTTTCTATTCTCCAAAATTGACTTCTATTTTTGTCCATAAAGAGTTTTGTAGTATTCTGCCGACATATTAATGTCTATTTCATTTTGTTGTGCGATTACAGTCTTAAGGCATTTTTCTATTCTCCAAAATTGACTTCTATTTTTGTCCATAAAGAGTTTTGTAGTATTCTGCCGACATATTAATGTCTATTTCATTTTGTTGCGCGATTACAGTCTTAAGGCATTTTTCTATTCTCCAAAATTGACTTCTATTTTTGTCCATAAAGAGTTTTGTAGTATTCTGCCGACATATTAATGTCTATTTCATTTTGTTGCGCGATTACAGTCTTAAGGCATTTTACTATTCTCCAAAATTGACTTCTATTTTTGTCCATAAAGAGTTTTGTAGTATTCTGCCGACATATTAATGTCTATTTCATTTTGTTGCGCGATTACAGTCTTAAGGCATTTTACTATTCTCCAAAATTGACTTCTATTTTTGTCCATAAAGAGTTTTGTAGTATTCTGCCGACATATTAATGTCTATTTCATTTTGTTGGGCGATTACAGTCTTAAGGCATTTTTCTATTCTCCAAAATTGACTTCTATTTTTGTCCATAAAGAGTTTTGTAGTATTCTGCCGACATATTAATGTCTATTTCATTTTGTTGTGCGATTACAGTCTTAAGGCATTTTTCTATTCTCCAAAATTGACTTCTATTTTTGTCCATAAAGAGTTTTGTAGTATTCTGCCGACATATTAATGTCTATTTCATTTTGTTGTGCGATTACAGTCTTAAGGCATTTTTCTATTCTCCAAAATTGACTTCTATTTTTGTCCATAAAGAGTTTTGTAGTATTCTGCCGACATATTAATGTCTATTTCATTTTGTTGCGCGATTACAGTCTTAAGGCATTTTTCTATTCTCCAAAATTGACTTCTATTTTTGTCCATAAAGAGTTTTGTAGTATTCTGCCGACATATTAATGTCTATTTCATTTTGTTGGGCGATTACAGTCTTAAGGCATTTTACTATTCTCCAAAATTGACTTCTATTTTTGTCCATAAAGAGTTTTGTAGTATTCTGCCGACATATTAATGTCTATTTCATTTTGTTGTGCGATTACAGTCTTAAGGCATTTTTCTATTCTCCAAAATTGACTTCTATTTTTGTCCATAAAGAGTTTTGTAGTATTCTGCCGACATATTAATGTCTATTTCATTTTGTTGCGCGATTACAGTCTTAAGGCATTTTTCTATTCTCCAAAATTGACTTCTATTTTTGTCCATAAAGAGTTTTGTAGTATTCTGCCGACATATTAATGTCTATTTCATTTTGTTGTGCGATTACAGTCTTAAGGCATTTTTCTATTCTCCAAAATTGACTTCTATTTTTGTCCATAAAGAGTTTTGTAGTATTCTGCCGACATATTAATGTCTATTTCATTTTGTTGCGCGATTACAGTCTTAAGGCATTTTTCTATTCTCCAAAATTGACTTCTATTTTTGTCCATAAAGAGTTTTGTAGTATTCTGCCGACATATTAATGTCTATTTCATTTTGTTGTGCGATTACAGTCTTAAGGCATTTTTCTATTCTCCAAAATTGACTTCTATTTTTGTCCATAAAGAGTTTTGTAGTATTCTGCCGACATATTAATGTCTATTTCATTTTGTTGCGCGATTACAGTCTTAAGGAATTTTTCTATTCTCCAAAATTGACTTCTATTTTTGTCCATAAAGAGTTTTGTAGTATTCTGCCGACATATTAATGTCTATTTCATTTTGTTGTGCGATTACAGTCTTAAGGCATTTTTCTATTCTCCAAAATTGACTTCTATTTTTGTCCATAAAGAGTTTTGTAGTATTCTGCCGACATATTAATGTCTATTTCATTTTGTTGCGCGATTACAGTCTTAAGGCATTTTTCTATTCTCCAAAATTGACTTCTATTTTTGTCCATAAAGAGTTTTGTAGTATTCTGCCGACATATTAATGTCTATTTCATTTTGTTGCGCGATTACAGTCTTAAGGCATTTTACTATTCTCCAAAATTGACTTCTATTTTTGTCCATAAAGAGTTTTGTACTATTCTGCCGACATATTAATGTCTATTTCATTTTGTTGTGCGATTACAGTCTTAAGGCATTTTTCTATTCTCCAAAATTGACTACTATTTTTGTCCATAAAGAGTTTTGTACTATTCTGCCGACATATTAATGTCTATTTCATTTTGTTGCGCGATTACAGTCTTAAGGCATTTTTCTATTCTCCAAAATTGACTTCTATTTTTGTCCATAAAGAGTTTTGTAGTATTCTGCCGACATATTAATGTCTATTTCATTTTGTTGTGCGATTACAGTCTTAAGGCATTTTTCTATTCTCCAAAATTGACTTCTATTTTTGTCCATAAAGAGTTTTGTAGTATTCTGCCGACATATTAATGTCTATTTCATTTTGTTGTGCGATTACAGTCTTAAGGCATTTTACTATTCTCCAAAATTGACTTCTATTTTTGTCCATAAAGAGTTTTGTAGTATTCTGCCGACATATTAATGTCTATTTCATTTTGTTGTGCGATTACAGTCTTAAGGCATTTTTCTATTCTCCAAAATTGACTTCTATTTTTGTCCATAAAGAGTTTTGTAGTATTCTGCCGACATATTAATGTCTATTTCATTTTGTTGCGCGATTACAGTCTTAAGGCATTTTACTATCCTCCAAAATTGACTTCTATTTTTGTCCATAAAGAGTTTTGTAGTATTCTGCCGACATATTAATGTCTATTTCATTTTGTTGCGCGATTACAGTCTTAAGGCATTTTTCTATTCTCCAAAATTGACTTCTATTTTTGTCCATAAAGAGTTTTGTAGTATTCTGCCGACATATTAATGTCTATTTCATTTTGTTGTGCGATTACAGTCTTAAGGCATTTTTCTATTCTCCAAAATTGACTTCTATTTTTGTCCATAAAGAGTTTTGTACTATTCTGCCGACATATTAATGTCTATTTCATTTTGTTGCGCGATTACAGTCTTAAGGCATTTTACTATTCTCCAAAATTGACTTCTATTTTTGTCCATAAAGAGTTTTGTACTATTCTGCCGACATATTAATGTCTATTTCATTTTGTTGCGCGATTACAGTCTTAAGGCATTTTTCTATTCTCCAAAATTGACTTCTATTTTTGTCCATAAAGAGTTTTGTAGTATTTTGCCGACATATTAATGTCTATTTCATTTTGTTGCGCGATTACAGTCTTAAGGCATTTTACTATTCTCCAAAATTGACTTCTATTTTTGTCCATAAAGAGTTTTGTAGTATTCTGCCGACATATTAATGTCTATTTCATTTTTTTGCGCGATTACAGTCTTAAGGAATTTTACTATTCTCCAAAATTGACTTCTATTTTTGTCCATAAAGAGTTTTGTAGTATTCTGCCGACATATTAATGTCTATTTCATTTTGTTGTGCGATTACAGTCTTAAGGCATTTTTCTATTCTCCAAAATTGACTTCTATTTTTGTCCATAAAGAGTTTTGTAGTATTCTGCCGACATATTAATGTCTATTTCATTTTGTTGCGCGATTACAGTCTTAAGGCATTTTTCTATTCTCCAAAATTGACTTCTATTTTTGTCCATAAAGAGTTTTGTAGTATTCTGCCGACATATTAATGTCTATTTCATTTTGTTGCGCGATTACAGTCTTAAGGCATTTTTCTATTCTCCAAAATTGACTTCTATTTTTGTCCATAAAGAGTTTTGTAGTATTCTGCCGACATATTAATGTCTATTTCATTTTGTTGTGCGATTACAGTCTTAAGGCATTTTCTCCAAAATTGACTTCTATTTTTGTCCATAAAGAGTTTTGTAGTATTCTGCCGACACATTAATGTCTATTTCATTTTGTTGTGCGATTACAGTCTTAAGGCATTTTTCTATTCTCCAAAATTGACATCTATTTTTGTCCATAAAGAGTTTTGTAGTATTCTGCCGACATATTAATGTCTATTTCATTTTGTTGCGCGATTACAGTCTTAAGGCATTTTACTATTCTCCAAAATTGACTTCTATTTTTGTCCATAAAGAGTTTTGTAGTATTCTGCCGACATATTAATGTCTATTTCATTTTGTTGCGCGATTACAGTCTTAAGGCATTTTACTATTCTCCAAAATTGACTTCTATTTTTGTCCATAAAGAGTTTTGTAGTATTCTGCCGACATATTAATGTCTATTTCATTTTGTTGCGCCATTACAGTCTTAAGGCATTTTCTCCAAAATTGACTACTATTTTTGTCCATAAAGAGTTTTGTACTATTCTGCCGACATATTAATGTCTATTTCATTTTGTTGCGCGATTACAGTCTTAAGGCATTTTCTCCAAAATTGACTTCTATTTTTGTCCATAAAGAGTTTTGTACTATTCTGCCGACATATTAATGTCTATTTCATTTTGTTGTGCGATTACAGTCTTAAGGCATTTTTCTATTCTCCAAAATTGACTTCTATTTTTGTCCATAAAGAGTTTTGTACTATTCTGCCGACACATTAATGTCTATTTCATTTTGTTGTGCGATTACAGTCTTAAGGCATTTTTCTATTCTCCAAAATTGACTTCTATTTTTGTCCATAAAGAGTTTTGTAGTATTCTGCCGACATATTAATGTCTATTTCATTTTGTTGGGCGATTACAGTCTTAAGGCATTTTACTATTCTCCAAAATTGACTTCTATTTTTGTCCATAAAGAGTTTTGTAGTATTCTGCCGACATATTAATGTCTATTTCATTTTGTTGCGCGATTACAGTCTTAAGGCATTTTACTATTCTCCAAAATTGACTTCTATTTTTGTCCATAAAGAGTTTTGTAGTATTCTGCCGACATATTAATGTCTATTTCATTTTGTTGCGCGATTACAGTCTTAAGGCATTTTTCTATTCTCCAAAATTGACTTCTATTTTTGTCCATAAAGAGTTTTGTAGTATTCTGCCGACATATTAATGTCTATTTCATTTTGTTGTGCGATTACAGTCTTAAGGCATTTTTCTATTCTCCAAAATTGACTTCTATTTTTATCCATAAAGAGTTTTGTAGTATTCTGCCGACATATTAATGTCTATTTCATTTTGTTGCGCGATTACAGTCTTAAGGCATTTTTCTATTCTCCAAAATTGACTTCTATTTTTGTCCATAAAGAGTTTTGTAGTATTCTGCCGACATATTAATGTCTATTTCATTTTGTTGTGCGATTACAGTCTTAAGGCATTTTTCTATTCTCCAAAATTGACTTCTATTTTTGTCCATAAAGAGTTTTGTAGTATTCTGCCGACATATTAATGTCTATTTCATTTTGTTGCGCGATTACAGTCTTAAGGCATTTTTCTATTCTCCAAAATTGACTTCTATTTTTGTCCATAAAGAGTTTTGTAGTATTCTGCCGACATATTAATGTCTATTTCATTTTGTTGCGCGATTACAGTCTTAAGGCATTTTACTATTCTCCAAAATTGACTTCTATTTTTGTCCATAAAGAGTTTTGTAGTATTCTGCCGACATATTAATGTCTATTTCATTTTGTTGCGCGATTACAGTCTTAAGGCATTTTTCTATTCTCCAAAATTGACTTCTATTTTTGTCCATAAAGAGTTTTGTAGTATTCTGCCGACATATTAATGTCTATTTCATTTTTTTGCGCGATTACAGTCTTAAGGCATTTTTCTATTCTCCAAAATTGACTTCTATTTTTGTCCATAAAGAGTTTTGTAGTATTCTGCCGACATATTAATGTCTATTTCATTTTGTTGCGCGATTACAGTCTTAAGGCATTTTACTATTCTCCAAAATTGACTTCTATTTTTGTCCATAAAGAGTTTTGTAGTATTCTGCCGAAATATTAATGTCTATTTCATTTTGTTGTGCGATTACAGTCTTAAGGCATTTTTCTATTCTCCAAAATTGACTTCTATTTTTGTCCATAAAGAGTTTTGTAGTATTCTGCCGACATATTAATGTCTATTTCATTTTTTTGCGCGATTACAGTCTTAAGGCATTTTACTATTCTCCAAAATTGACTTCTATTTTTGTCCATAAAGAGTTTTGTAGTATTCTGCCGACATATTAATGTCTATTTCATTTTGTTGTGCGATTACAGTCTTAAGGCATTTTTCTATTCTCCAAAATTGACTTCTATTTTTGTCCATAAAGAGTTTTGTAGTATTCTGCCGACATATTAATGTCTATTTCATTTTGTTGCGCGATTACAGTCTTAAGGCATTTTTCTATTCTCCAAAATTGACTTCTATTTTTGTCCATAAAGAGTTTTGTAGTATTCTGCCGACATATTAATGTCTATTTCATTTTGTTGCGCGATTACAGTCTTAAGGCATTTTTCTATTCTCCAAAATTGACTTATATTTTTGTCCATAAAGAGTTTTGTAGTATTCTGCCGACATATTAATGTCTATTTCATTTTGTTGTGCGATTACAGTCTTAAGGCATTTTCTCCAAAATTGACTTCTATTTTTGTCCATAAAGAGTTTTGTAGTATTCTGCCGACATATTAATGTCTATTTCATTTTGTTGCGCGATTACAGTCTTAAGGCATTTTCTCCAAAATTGACTACTATTTTTGTCCATAAAGAGTTTTGTACTATTCTGCCGACATATTAATGTCTATTTCATTTTGTTGCGCGATTACAGTCTTAAGGCATTTTTCTATTCTCCAAAATTGACTTCTATTTTTGTCCATAAAGAGTTTTGTAGTATTCTGCCGACATATTAATGTCTATTTCATTTTGTTGTGCGATTACAGTCTTAAGGCATTTTTCTATTCTCCAAAATTGACTTCTATTTTTGTCCATAAAGAGTTTTGTAGTATTCTGCCGACATATTAATGTCTATTTCATTTTGTTGTGCGATTACAGTCTTAAGGCATTTTACTATTCTCCAAAATTGACTTCTATTTTTGTCCATAAAGAGTTTTGTAGTATTCTGCCGACATATTAATGTCTATTTCATTTTGTTGTGCGATTACAGTCTTAAGGCATTTTTCTATTCTCCAAAATTGACTTCTATTTTTGTCCATAAAGAGTTTTGTAGTATTCTGCCGACATATTAATGTCTATTTCATTTTGTTGCGCGATTACAGTCTTAAGGCATTTTACTATTCTCCAAAATTGACTTCTATTTTTGTCCATAAAGAGTTTTGTAGTATTCTGCCGACATATTAATGTCTATTTCATTTTGTTGCGCGATTACAGTCTTAAGGCATTTTCTCCAAAATTGACTTCTATTTTTGTCCATAAAGAGTTTTGTACTATTCTGCCGACATATTAATGTCTATTTCATTTTGTTGTGCGATTACAGTCTTAAGGCATTTTTCTATTCTCCAAAATTGACTTCTATTTTTGTCCATAAAGAGTTTTGTAGTATTCTGCCGACATATTAATGTCTATTTCATTTTGTTGTGCGATAACAGTCTTAAGGCATTTTTCTATTCTCCAAAATTGACTTCTATTTTTGTCCATAAAGAGTTTTGTAGTATTCTGCCGACATATTAATGTCTATTTCATTTTGTTGTGCGATTACAGTCTTAAGGCATTTTACTATTCTCCAAAATTGACTTCTATTTTTGTCCATAAAGAGTTTTGTACTATTCTGCCGACATATTAATGTCTATTTCATTTTGTTGCGCGATTACAGTCTTAAGGCATTTTTCTATTCTCCAAAATTGACTTCTATTTTTGTCCATAAAGAGTTTTGTAGTATTCTGCCGACATATTAAGGTCTATTTCATTTTGTTGTGCGATTACAGTCTTAAGGCATTTTTCTATTCTCCAAAATTGACTTCTATTTTTCTCCATAAAGAGTTTTGTAGTATTCTGCCGACATATTAATGTCTATTTCATTTTGTTGTGCGATAACAGTCTTAAGGCATTTTTCTATTCTCCAAAATTGACTTCTATTTTTGTCCATAAAGAGTTTTGTAGTATTCTGCCGACATATTAATGTCTATTTCATTTTGTTGTGCGATTACAGTCTTAAGGCATTTTACTATTCTCCAAAATTGACTTCTATTTTTGTCCATAAAGAGTTTTGTACTATTCTGCCGACATATTAATGTCTATTTCATTTTGTTGCGCGATTACAGTCTTAAGGCATTTTTCTATTCTCCAAAATTGACTTCTATTTTTGTCCATAAAGAGTTTTGTAGTATTCTGCCGACATATTAATGTCTATTTCATTTTGTTGCGCGATTACAGTCTTAAGGCATTTTTCTATTCTCCAAAATTGACTTCTATTTTTGTCCATAAAGAGTTTTGTAGTATTCTGCCGACATATTAATGTCTATTTCATTTTGTTGTGCGATTACAGTCTTAAGGCATTTTCTCCAAAATTGACTTCTATTTTTGTCCATAAAGAGTTTTGTAGTATTCTGCCGACACATTAATGTCTATTTCATTTTGTTGTGCGATTACAGTCTTAAGGCATTTTTCTATTCTCCAAAATTGACTTCTATTTTTGTCCATAAAGAGTTTTGTAGTATTCTGCCGACATATTAATGTCTATTTCATTTTGTTGCGCGATTACAGTCTTAAGGCATTTTTCTATTCTCCAAAATTGACTTCTATTTTTGTCCATAAAGAGTTTTGTAGTATTCTGCCGACATATTAATGTCTATTTCATTTTGTTGTGCGATTACAGTCTTAAGGCATTTTTCTATTCTCCAAAATTGACTTCTATTTTTATCCATAAAGAGTTTTGTAGTATTCTGCCGACATATTAATGTCTATTTCATTTTGTTGCGCGATTACAGTCTTAAGGCATTTTTCTATTCTCCAAAATTGACTTCTATTTTTGTCCATAAAGAGTTTTGTAGTATTCTGCCGACATATTAATGTCTATTTCATTTTGTTGTGCGATTACAGTCTTAAGGCATTTTTCTATTCTCCAAAATTGACTTCTATTTTTGTCCATAAAGAGTTTTGTAGTATTCTGCCGACATATTAATGTCTATTTCATTTTGTTGCGCGATTACAGTCTTAAGGCATTTTACTATTCTCCAAAATTGACTTCTATTTTTGTCCATAAAGAGTTTTGTAGTATTCTGCCGACATATTAATGTCTATTTCATTTTGTTGCGCGATTACAGTCTTAAGGCATTTTTCTATTCTCCAAAATTGACTTCTATTTTTGTCCATAAAGAGTTTTGTAGTATTCTGCCGACATATTAATGTCTATTTCATTTTGTTGCGCGATTACAGTCTTAAGGCATTTTACTATTCTCCAAAATTGACTTCTATTTTTGTCCATAAAGAGTTTTGTAGTATTCTGCCGACATATTAATGTCTATTTCATTTTGTTGTGCGATTACAGTCTTAAGGCATTTTTCTATTCTCCAAAATTGACTTCTATTTTTGTCCATAAAGAGTTTTGTAGTATTCTGCCGACATATTAATGTCTATTTCATTTTTTTGCGCGATTACAGTCTTAAGGCATTTTACTATTCTCCAAAATTGACTTCTATTTTTGTCCATAAAGAGTTTTGTAGTATTCTGCCGACATATTAATGTCTATTTCATTTTGTTGTGCGATTACAGTCTTAAGGCATTTTTCTATTCTCCAAAATTGACTTCTATTTTTGTCCATAAAGAGTTTTGTACTATTCTGCCGACATATTAATGTCTATTTCATTTTGTTGCGCGATTACAGTCTTAAGGCATTTTTCTATTCTCCAAAATTGACTTCTATTTTTGTCCATAAAGAGTTTTGTAGTATTCTGCCGACATATTAATGTCTATTTCATTTTGTTGTGCGATTACAGTCTTAAGGCATTTTTCTATTCTCCAAAATTGACTTCTATTTTTGTCCATAAAGAGTTTTGTAGTATTCTGCCGACATATTAATGTCTATTTCATTTTGTTGTGCGATTACAGTCTTAAGGCATTTTACTATTCTCCAAAATTGACTTCTATTTTTGTCCATAAAGAGTTTTGTAGTATTCTGCCGACATATTAATGTCTATTTCATTTTGTTGTGCGATTACAGTCTTAAGGCATTTTTCTATTCTCCAAAATTGACTTCTATTTTTGTCCATAAAGAGTTTTGTAGTATTCTGCCGACATATTAATGTCTATTTCATTTTGTTGCGCGATTACAGTCTTAAGGCATTTTACTATTCTCCAAAATTGACTTCTATTTTTGTCCATAAAGAGTTTTGTAGTATTCTGCCGACATATTAATGTCTATTTCATTTTGTTGCGCGATTACAGTCTTAAGGCATTTTCTCCAAAATTGACTTCTATTTTTGTCCATAAAGAGTTTTGTACTATTCTGCCGACATATTAATGTCTATTTCATTTTGTTGTGCGATTACAGTCTTAAGGCATTTTTCTATTCTCCAAAATTGACTTCTATTTTTGTCCATAAAGAGTTTTGTAGTATTCTGCCGACATATTAATGTCTATTTCATTTTGTTGTGCGATAACAGTCTTAAGGCATTTTTCTATTCTCCAAAATTGACTTCTATTTTTGTCCATAAAGAGTTTTGTAGTATTCTGCCGACATATTAATGTCTATTTCATTTTGTTGTGCGATTACAGTCTTAAGGCATTTTACTATTCTCCAAAATTGACTTCTATTTTTGTCCATAAAGAGTTTTGTACTATTCTGCCGACATATTAATGTCTATTTCATTTTGTTGCGCGATTACAGTCTTAAGGCATTTTTCTATTCTCCAAAATTGACTTCTATTTTTGTCCATAAAGAGTTTTGTAGTATTCTGCCGACATATTAAGGTCTATTTCATTTTGTTGTGCGATTACAGTCTTAAGGCATTTTTCTATTCTCCAAAATTGACTTCTATTTTTCTCCATAAAGAGTTTTGTAGTATTCTGCCGACATATTAATGTCTATTTCATTTTGTTGTGCGATTACAGTCTTAAGGCATTTTTCTATTCTCCAAAATTGACTTCTATTTTTGTCCATAAAGAGTTTTGTAGTATTCTGCCGACATATTAATGTCTATTTCATTTTGTTGCGCGATTACAGTCTTAAGGCATTTTACTATTCTCCAAAATTGACTTCTATTTTTGTCCATAAAGAGTTTTGTAGTATTCTGCCGACATATTAATGTCTATTTCATTTTGTTGCGCGATTACAGTCTTAAGGCATTTTCTCCAAAATTGACTTCTATTTTTGTCCATAAAGAGTTTTGTACTATTCTGCCGACATATTAAAGTCTATTTCATTTTGTTGTGCGATTACAGTCTTAAGGCATTTTTCTATTCTCCAAAATTGACTTCTATTTTTGTCCATAAAGAGTTTTGTAGTATTCTGCCGACATATTAATGTCTATTTCATTTTGTTGTGCGATTACAGTCTTAAGGCATTTTTCTATTCTCCAAAATTGACTTCTATTTTTGTCCATAAAGAGTTTTGTAGTATTCTGCCGACATATTAATGTCTATTTCATTTTGTTGTGCGATTACAGTCTTAAGGCATTTTACTATTCTCCAAAATTGACTTCTATTTTTGTCCATAAAGAGTTTTGTACTATTCTGCCGACATATTAATGTCTATTTCATTTTGTTGCGCGATTACAGTCTTAAGGCATTTTTCTATTCTCCAAAATTGACTTCTATTTTTGTCCATAAAGAGTTTTGTAGTATTCTGCCGACATATTAATGTCTATTTCATTTTGTTGCGCGATTACAGTCTTAAGGCATTTTACTATTCTCCAAAATTGACTTCTATTTTTGTCCATAAAGAGTTTTGTAGTATTCTGCCGACATATTAATGTCTATTTCATTTTGTTGCGCGATTACAGTCTTAAGGCATTTTACTATTCTCCAAAATTGACTTCCATTTTTGTCCATAAAGAGTTTTGTAGTATTCTGCCGACATATTAATGTCTATTTCATTTTGTTGTGCGATTACAGTCTTAAGGCATTTTACTATTCTCCAAAATTGACTTCTATTTTTGTCCATAAAGAGTTTTGTAGTATTCTGCCGACATATTAATGTCTATTTCATTTTGTTGCGCGATTACAGTCTTAAGGCATTTTACTATTCTCCAAAATTGACTTCTATTTTTGTCCATAAAGAGTTTTGTAGTATTCTGCCGACATATTAATGTCTATTTCATTTTGTTGTGCGATTACAGTCTTAAGGCATTTTTCTATTCTCCAAAATTGACTTCTATTTTTGTCCATAAAGAGTTTTGTAGTATTCTGCCGACATATTAATGTCTATTTCATTTTGTTGCGCGATTACAGTCTTAAGGCATTTTACTATTCTCCAAAATTGACTTCTATTTTTGTCCATAAAGAGTTTTGTAGTATTCTGCCGACATATTAATGTCTATTTCATTTTTTTGCGCGATTACAGTCTTAAGGCATTTTACTATTCTCCAAAATTGACTTCTATTTTTGTCCATAAAGAGTTTTGTAGTATTCTGCCGACATATTAATGTCTATTTCATTTTGTTGTGCGATTACAGTCTTAAGGCATTTTTCTATTCTCCAAAATTGACTTCTATTTTTGTCCATAAAGAGTTTTGTAGTATTCTGCCGACATATTAATGTCTATTTCATTTTGTTGCGCGATTACAGTCTTAAGGCATTTTTCTATTCTCCAAAATTGACTTCTATTTTTGTCCATAAAGAGTTTTGTAGTATTCTGCCGACATATTAATGTCTATTTCATTTTGTTGCGCGATTACAGTCTTAAGGCATTTTTCTATTCTCCAAAATTGATTTCTATTTTTGTCCATAAAGAGTTTTGTAGTATTCTGCCGTCATATTAATGTCTATTTCATTTTGTTGTGCGATTACAGTCTTAAGGCATTTTCTCCAAAATTGACTTCTATTTTTGTCCATAAAGAGTTTTGTAGTATTCTGCCGACACATTAATGTCTATTTCATTTTGTTGTGCGATTACAGTCTTAAGGCATTTTTCTATTCTCCAAAATTGACATCTATTTTTGTCCATAAAGAGTTTTGTAGTATTCTGCCGACATATTAATGTCTATTTCATTTTGTTGCGCGATTACAGTCTTAAGGCATTTTACTATTCTCCAAAATTGACTTCTATTTTTGTCCATAAAGAGTTTTGTAGTATTCTGCCGACATATTAATGTCTATTTCATTTTGTTGCGCGATTACAGTCTTAAGGCATTTTACTATTCTCCAAAATTGACTTCTATTTTT
This sequence comes from Gonocerus acuteangulatus, assembly GCA_946811695.1. Lineage (NCBI taxonomy): Eukaryota > Metazoa > Arthropoda > Insecta > Hemiptera > Coreidae > Gonocerus > Gonocerus acuteangulatus. Next base: position 80,777,503 of record OX328130.1, on the reverse strand, counting down.
GTCCATAAAGAGTTTTGTAGTATTCTGCCGACATATTAATGTCTATTTCATTTTGTTGCGCGATTACAGTCTTAAGGCATTTTACTATTCTCCAAAATTGACTTCTATTTTTGTCCATAAAGAGTTTTGTACTATTCTGCCGACATATTAATGTCTATTTCATTTTGTTGCGCGATTACAGTCTTAAGGCATTTTTCTATTCTCCAAAATTGACTTCTATTTTTGTCCATAAAGAGTTTTGTAGTATTCTGCCGACATATTAATGTCTATTTCATTTTGTTGCGCGATTACAGTCTTAAGGCATTTTACTATTCTCCAAAATTGACTTCTATTTTTGTCCATAAAGAGTTTTGTAGTATTCTGCCGACATATTAATGTCTATTTCATTTTGTTGCGCGATTACAGTCTTAAGGCATTTTACTATTCTCCAAAATTGACTTCTATTTTTGTCCATAAAGAGTTTTGTACTATTCTGCCGACATATTAATGTCTATTTCATTTTGTTGTGCGATTACAGTCTTAAGGCATTTTTCTATTCTCCAAAATTGACTTCTATTTTTGTCCATAAAGAGTTTTGTAGTATTCTGCCGACATATTAATGTCTATTTCATTTTGTTGTGCGATTACAGTCTTAAGGCATTTTACTATTCTCCAAAATTGACTTCTATTTTTGTCCATAAAGAGTTTTCTAGTATTCTGCCGACATATTAATGTCTATTTCATTTTGTTGTTCGATTACAGTCTTAAGGCATTTTTCTATTCTCCAAAATTGACTTCTATTTTTGTCCATAAAGAGTTTTGTAGTATTCTGCCGACATATTAATGTCTATTTCATTTTGTTGCGCGATTACAGTCTTAAGGCATTTTACTATTCTCCAAAATTGACTTCTATTTTTGTCCATAAAGAGTTTTGTAGTATTCTGCCGACATATTAATGTCTATTTCATTTTGTTGCGCGATTACAGTCTTAAGGCATTTTCTCCAAAATTGACTTCTATTTTTGTCCATAAAGAGTTTTGTACTATTCTGCCGACATATTAATGTCTATTTCATTTTGTTGTGCGATTACAGTCTTAAGGCATTTTTCTATTCTCCAAAATTGACTTCTATTTTTGTCCATAAAGAGTTTTGTAGTATTCTGCCGACATATTAATGTCTATTTCATTTTGTTGGGCGATTAAAGTCTTAAGGCATTTTACTATTCTCCAAAATTGACTTCTATTTTTGTCCATAAAGAGTTTTGTAGTATTCTGCCGACATATTAATGTCTATTTCATTTTGTTGCGCGATTACAGTCTTAAGGCATTTTACTATTCTCCAAAATTGACTTCTATTTTTGTCCATAAAGAGTTTTGTAGTATTCTGCCGACATATTAATGTCTATTTCATTTTTTTGCGCGATTACAGTCTTAAGGCATTTTTCTATTCTCCAAAATTGACTTCTATTTTTGTCCATAAAGAGTTTTGTAGTATTCTGCCGACATATTAATGTCTATTTCATTTTGTTGCGCGATTACAGTCTTAAGGCATTTTACTATTCTCCAAAATTGACTTCTATTTTTGTCCATAAAGAGTTTTGTACTATTCTGCCGACATATTAATGTCTATTTCATTTTGTTGTGCGATTACAGTCTTAAGGCATTTTTCTATTCTCCAAAATTGACTTCTATTTTTGTCCATAAAGAGTTTTGTAGTATTCTGCCGACATATTAATGTCTATTTCATTTTTTTGCGCGATTACAGTCTTAAGGCATTTTACTATTCTCCAAAATTGACTTCTATTTTTGTCCATAAAGAGTTTTGTAGTATTCTGCCGACATATTAATGTCTATTTCATTTTGTTGCGCGATTACAGTCTTAAGGCATTTTACTATTCTCCAAAATTGACTTCTATTTTTGTCCATAAAGAGTTTGGTACTATTCTGCCGACATATTAATGTCTATTTCATTTTGTTGTGCGATTACAGTCTTAAGGCATTTTTCTATTCTCCAAAATTGACTTCTATTTTTGTCCATAAAGAGTTTTGTAGTATTCTGCCGACATATTAATGTCTATTTCATTTTTTTGCGCGATTACAGTCTTAAGGCATTTTACTATTCTCCAAAATTGACTTCTATTTTTGTCCATAAAGAGTTTTGTAGTATTCTGCCGACATATTAATGTCTATTTCATTTTGTTGTGCGATTACAGTCTTAAGGCATTTTTCTATTCTCCAAAATTGACTTCTATTTTTGTCCATAAAGAGTTTTGTAGTATTCTGCCGACATATTAATGTCTATTTCATTTTGTTGCGCGATTACAGTCTTAAGGCATTTTTCTATTCTCCAAAATTGACTTCTATTTTTGTCCATAAAGAGTTTTGTAGTATTCTGCCGACATATTAATGTCTATTTCATTTTGTTGCGCGATTACAGTCTTAAGGCATTTTTCTATTCTCCAAAATTGACTTCTATTTTTGTCCATAAAGAGTTTTGTAGTATTCTGCCGACATATTAATGTCTATTTCATTTTGTTGTGCGATTACAGTCTTAAGGCATTTTCTCCAAAATTGACTTCTATTTTTGTCCATAAAGAGTTTTGTAGTATTCTGCCGACATATTAATGTCTATTTCATTTTGTTGCGCGATTACAGTCTTAAGGCATTTTCTCCAAAATTGACTACTATTTTTGTCCATAAAGAGTTTTGTACTATTCTGCCGACATATTAATGTCTATTTCATTTTGTTGCGCGATTACAGTCTTAAGGCATTTTTCTATTCTCCAAAATTGACTTCTATTTTTGTCCATAAAGAGTTTTGTAGTATTCTGCCGACATATTAATGTCTATTTCATTTTGTTGTGCGATTACAGTCTTAAGGCATTTTTCTATTCTCCAAAATTGACTTCTATTTTTGTCCATAAAGAGTTTTGTAGTATTCTGCCGACATATTAATGTCTATTTCATTTTGTTGTGCGATTACAGTCTTAAGGCATTTTACTATTCTCCAAAATTGACTTCTATTTTTGTCCATAAAGAGTTTTGTAGTATTCTGCCGACATATTAATGTCTATTTCATTTTGTTGTGCGATTACAGTCTTAAGGCATTTTTCTATTCTCCAAAATTGACTTCTATTTTTGTCCATAAAGAGTTTTGTAGTATTCTGCCGACATATTAATGTCTATTTCATTTTGTTGCGCGATTACAGTCTTAAGGCATTTTACTATTCTCCAAAATTGACTTCTATTTTTGTCCATAAAGAGTTTTGTAGTATTCTGCCGACATATTAATGTCTATTTCATTTTGTTGCGCGATTACAGTCTTAAGGCATTTTCTCCAAAATTGACTTCTATTTTTGTCCATAAAGAGTTTTGTACTATTCTGCCGACATATTAATGTCTATTTCATTTTGTTGTGCGATTACAGTCTTAAGGCATTTTTCTATTCTCCAAAATTGACTTCTATTTTTGTCCATAAAGAGTTTTGTAGTATTCTGCCGACATATTAATGTCTATTTCATTTTGTTGTGCGATAACAGTCTTAAGGCATTTTTCTATTCTCCAAAATTGACTTCTATTTTTGTCCATAAAGAGTTTTGTAGTATTCTGCCGACATATTAATGTCTATTTCATTTTGTTGTGCGATTACAGTCTTAAGGCATTTTACTATTCTCCAAAATTGACTTCTATTTTTGTCCATAAAGAGTTTTGTACTATTCTGCCGACATATTAATGTCTATTTCATTTTGTTGCGCGATTACAGTCTTAAGGCATTTTTCTATTCTCCAAAATTGACTTCTATTTTTGTCCATAAAGAGTTTTGTAGTATTCTGCCGACATATTAAGGTCTATTTCATTTTGTTGTGCGATTACAGTCTTAAGGCATTTTTCTATTCTCCAAAATTGACTTCTATTTTTCTCCATAAAGAGTTTTGTAGTATTCTGCCGACATATTAATGTCTATTTCATTTTGTTGTGCGATTACAGTCTTAAGGCATTTTTCTATTCTCCAAAATTGACTTCTATTTTTGTCCATAAAGAGTTTTGTAGTATTCTGCCGACATATTAATGTCTATTTCATTTTGTTGCGCGATTACAGTCTTAAGGCATTTTACTATTCTCCAAAATTGACTTCTATTTTTGTCCATAAAGAGTTTTGTAGTATTCTGCCGACATATTAATGTCTATTTCATTTTGTTGCGCGATTACAGTCTTAAGGCATTTTCTCCAAAATTGACTTCTATTTTTGTCCATAAAGAGTTTTGTACTATTCTGCCGACATATTAAAGTCTATTTCATTTTGTTGTGCGATTACAGTCTTAAGGCATTTTTCTATTCTCCAAAATTGACTTCTATTTTTGTCCATAAAGAGTTTTGTAGTATTCTGCCGACATATTAATGTCTATTTCATTTTGTTGTGCGATTACAGTCTTAAGGCATTTTTCTATTCTCCAAAATTGACTTCTATTTTTGTCCATAAAGAGTTTTGTAGTATTCTGCCGACATATTAATGTCTATTTCATTTTGTTGTGCGATTACAGTCTTAAGGCATTTTACTATTCTCCAAAATTGACTTCTATTTTTGTCCATAAAGAGTTTTGTACTATTCTGCCGACATATTAATGTCTATTTCATTTTGTTGCGCGATTACAGTCTTAAGGCATTTTTCTATTCTCCAAAATTGACTTCTATTTTTGTCCATAAAGAGTTTTGTAGTATTCTGCCGACATATTAATGTCTATTTCATTTTGTTGCGCGATTACAGTCTTAAGGCATTTTACTATTCTCCAAAATTGACTTCTATTTTTGTCCATAAAGAGTTTTGTAGTATTCTGCCGACATATTAATGTCTATTTCATTTTGTTGCGCGATTACAGTCTTAAGGCATTTTACTATTCTCCAAAATTGACTTCCATTTTTGTCCATAAAGAGTTTTGTAGTATTCTGCCGACATATTAATGTCTATTTCATTTTGTTGTGCGATTACAGTCTTAAGGCATTTTACTATTCTCCAAAATTGACTTCTATTTTTGTCCATAAAGAGTTTTGTAGTATTCTGCCGACATATTAATGTCTATTTCATTTTGTTGCGCGATTACAGTCTTAAGGCATTTTACTATTCTCCAAAATTGACTTCTATTTTTGTCCATAAAGAGTTTTGTAGTATTCTGCCGACATATTAATGTCTATTTCATTTTGTTGTGCGATTACAGTCTTAAGGCATTTTTCTATTCTCCAAAATTGACTTCTATTTTTGTCCATAAAGAGTTTTGTAGTATTCTGCCGACATATTAATGTCTATTTCATTTTGTTGCGCGATTACAGTCTTAAGGCATTTTACTATTCTCCAAAATTGACTTCTATTTTTGTCCATAAAGAGTTTTGTACTATTCTGCCGACATATTAATGTCTATTTCATTTTGTTGCGCGATTACAGTCTTAAGGCATTTTTCTATTCTCCAAAATTGACTTCTATTTTTGTCCATAAAGAGTTTTGTAGTATTCTGCCGACATATTAATGTCTATTTCATTTTGTTGCGCGATTACAGTCTGAAGGCATTTTACTATTCTCCAAAATTGACTTCTATTTTTGTCCATAAAGAGTTTTGTAGTATTCTGCCGGCATATTAATGTCTATTTCATTTTGTTGCGCGATTACAGTCTTAAGGCATTTTACTATTCTCCAAAATTGACTTCTATTTTTGTCCATAAAGAGTTTTGTAGTATTCTGCCGACATATTAATGTCTATTTCATTTTGTTGTGCGATTACAGTCTTAAGGCATTTTTCTATTCTCCAAAATTGACTTCTATTTTTGTCCATAAAGAGTTTTGTAGTATTCTGCCGACATATTAATGTCTCTTTCATTTTGTTGCGCGATTACAGTCTTAAGGCATTTTTCTATTCTCCAAAATTGACTTCTATTTTTGTCCATAAAGAGTTTTGTAGTATTCTGCCGACATATTAATGTCTATTTCATTTTGTTGTGCGATTACAGTCTTAAGGCATTTTTCTATTCTCCAAAATTGACTTCTATTTTTGTCCATAAAGAGTTTTGTAGTATTCTGCCGACATATTAATGTCTATTTCATTTTGTTGCGCGATTACAGTCTTAAGGCATTTTACTATTCTCCAAAATTGACTTCTATTTTTGTCCATAAAGAGTTTTGTAGTATTCTGCCGACATATTAATGTCTATTTCATTTTGTTGCGCGATTACAGTCTTAAGGCATTTTACTATTCTCCAAAATTGACTTCTATTTTTGTCCATAAAGAGTTTTGTAGTATTCTGCCGACATATTAATGTCTATTTCATTTTGTTGCGCGATTACAGTCTTAAGGCATTTTCTCCAAAATTGACTACTATTTTTGTCCATAAAGAGTTTTGTACTATTCTGCCGACATATTAATGTCTATTTCATTTTGTTGCGCGATTACAGTCTTAAGGCATTTTACTATTCTCCAAAATTGACTTCTATTTTTGTCCATAAAGAGTTTTGTACTATTCTGCCGACATATTAATGTCTATTTCATTTTGTTGCGCGATTACAGTCTTAAGGCATTTTTCTATTCTCCAAAATTGACTTCTATTTTTGTCCATAAAGAGTTTTGTAGTATTCTGCCGACATATTAATGTCTATTTCATTTTGTTGCGCGATTACAGTCTTAAGGCATTTTACTATTCTCCAAAATTGACTTCTATTTTTGTCCATAAAGAGTTTTGTAGTATTCTGCCGACATATTAATGTCTATTTCATTTTGTTGCGCGATTACAGTCTTAAGGCATTTTCTCCAAAATTGACTACTATTTTTGTCCATAAAGAGTTTTGTACTATTCTGCCGACATATTAATGTCTATTTCATTTTGTTGCGCGATTACAGTCTTAAGGCATTTTTCTATTCTCCAAAATTGACTTCTATTTTTGTCCATAAAGAGTTTTGTAGTATTCTGCCGACATATTAATGTCTATTTCATTTTGTTGTGCGATTACAGTCTTAAGGCATTTTTCTATTCTCCAAAATTGACTTCTATTTTTGTCCATAAAGAGTTTTGTAGTATTCTGCCGACATATTAATGTCTATTTCATTTTGTTGTGCGATTACAGTCTTAAGGCATTTTACTATTCTCCAAAATTGACTTCTATTTTTGTCCATAAAGAGTTTTGTACTATTCTGCCGACATATTAATGTCTATTTCATTTTGTTGCGCGATTACAGTCTTAAGGCATTTTTCTATTCTCCAAAATTGACTTCTATTTTTGTCCATAAAGAGTTTTGTAGTATTCTGCCGACATATTAATGTCTATTTCATTTTGTTGCGCGATTACAGTCTTAAGGCATTTTACTATTCTCCAAAATTGACTTCTATTTTTGTCCATAAAGAGTTTTGTAGTATTCTGCCGACATATTAATGTCTATTTCATTTTGTTGCGCGATTACAGTCTTAAGGCATTTTACTATTCTCCAAAATTGACTTCCATTTTTGTCCATAAAGAGTTTTGTAGTATTCTGCCGACATATTAATGTCTATTTCATTTTGTTGTGCGATTACAGTCTTAAGGCATTTTACTATTCTCCAAAATTGACTTCTATTTTTGTCCATAAAGAGTTTTGTAGTATTCTGCCGACATATTAATGTCTATTTCATTTTGTTGCGCGATTACAGTCTTAAGGCATTTTACTATTCTCCAAAATTGACTTCTATTTTTGTCCATAAAGAGTTTTGTAGTATTCTGCCGACATATTAATGTCTATTTCATTTTGTTGTGCGATTACAGTCTTAAGGCATTTTTCTATTCTCCAAAATTGACTTCTATTTTTGTCCATAAAGAGTTTTGTAGTATTCTGCCGACATATTAATGTCTATTTCATTTTGTTGCGCGATTACAGTCTTAAGGCATTTTACTATTCTCCAAAATTGACTTCTATTTTTGTCCATAAAGAGTTTTGTACTATTCTGCCGACATATTAATGTCTATTTCATTTTGTTGCGCGATTACAGTCTTAAGGCATTTTTCTATTCTCCAAAATTGACTTCTATTTTTGTCCATAAAGAGTTTTGTAGTATTCTGCCGACATATTAATGTCTATTTCATTTTGTTGCGCGATTACAGTCTGAAGGCATTTTACTATTCTCCAAAATTGACTTCTATTTTTGTCCATAAAGAGTTTTGTAGTATTCTGCCGGCATATTAATGTCTATTTCATTTTGTTGCGCGATTACAGTCTTAAGGCATTTTAATATTCTCCAAAATTGACTTCTATTTTTGTCCATAAAGAGTTTTGTAGTATTCTGCCGACATATTAATGTCTATTTCATTTTGTTGTGCGATTACAGTCTTAAGGCATTTTTCTATTCTCCAAAATTGACTTCTATTTTTGTCCATAAAGAGTTTTGTAGTATTCTGCCGACATATTAATGTCTATTTCATTTTGTTGCGCGATTACAGTCTTAAGGCATTTTTCTATTCTCCAAAATTGACTTCTATTTTTGTCCATAAAGAGTTTTGTAGTATTCTGCCGACATATTAATGTCTATTTCATTTTGTTGTGCGATTACAGTCTTAAGGCATTTTTCTATTCTCCAAAATTGACTTCTATTTTTGTCCATAAAGAGTTTTGTAGTATTCTGCCGACATATTAATGTCTATTTCATTTTGTTGCGCGATTACAGTCTTAAGGCATTTTACTATTCTCCAAAATTGACTTCTATTTTTGTCCATAAAGAGTTTTGTAGTATTCTGCCGACATATTAATGTCTATTTCATTTTGTTGCGCGATTACAGTCTTAAGGCATTTTACTATTCTCGAAAATTGACTTCTATTTTTGTCCATAAAGAGTTTTGTAGTACTCTGCCGACATATTAATGTCTATTTCATTTTGTTGCGCGATTACAGTCTTAAGGCATTTTCTCCAAAATTGACTACTATTTTTGTCCATAAAGAGTTTTGTACTATTCTGCCGACATATTAATGTCTATTTCATTTTGGTGCGCGATTACAGTCTTAAGGCATTTTACTATTCTCCAAAATTGACTTCTATTTTTGTCCATAAAGAGTTTTGTACTATTCTGCCGACATATTAATGTCTATTTCATTTTGTTGCGCGATTACAGTCTTAAGGCATTTTTCTATTCTCCAAAATTGACTTCTATTTTTGTCCATAAAGAGTTTTGTAGTATTCTGCCGACATATTAATGTCTATTTCATTTTGTTGTGCGATTGCAGTCTTAAGGCATTTTACTATTCTCCAAAATTGACTTCTATTTTTGTCCATAAAGAGTTTTGTAGTATTCTGCCGACATATTAATGTCTATTTCATTTTGTTGCGCGATTACAGTCTTAAGGCATTTTCTCCAAAATTGACTACTATTTTTGTCCATAAAGAGTTTTCTACTATTCTGCCGACATATTAATGTCTATTTCATTTTGTTGCGCGATTACAGTCTTAAGGCATTTTTCTATTCTCCAAAATTGACTTCTATTTTTGTCCATAAAGAGTTTTGTAGTATTCTGCCGACATATTAATGTCTATTTCATTTTGTTGTGCGATTTCAGTCTTAAGGCATTTTTCTATTCTCCAAAATTGACTTCTATTTTTGTCCATAAAGAGTTTTGTAGTATTCTGCCGACATATTAATGTCTATTTCATTTTGTTGTGCGATTACAGTCTTAAGGCATTTTACTATTCTCCAAAATTGACTTCTATTTTTGTCCATAAAGAGTTTTGTAGTATTCTGCCGACATATTAATGTCTATTTCATTTTGTTGTGCGATTACAGTCTTAAGGCATTTTTCTATTCTCCAAAATGGACTTCTATTTTTGTCCATAAAGAGTTTTGTAGTATTCTGCCGACATATTAATGTCTATTTCATTTTGTTGCGCGATTACAGTCTTAAGGCATTTTACTATTCTCCAAAATTGACTTCTATTTTTGTCCATAAAGAGTTTTGTAGTATTCTGCCGACATATTAATGTCTATTTCATTTTGTTGCGCGATTACAGTCTTAAGGCATTTTCTCCAAAATTGACTTCTATTTTTGTCCATAAAGAGTTTTGTACTATTCTGCCGACATATTAATGTCTATTTCATTTTGTTGTGCGATTACAGTCTTAAGTCATTTTTCTATTCTCCAAAATTGACTTCTATTTTTGTCCATAAAGAGTTTTGTAGTATTCTGCCGACATATTAATGTCTATTTCATTTTGTTGCGCGATTACAGTCTTAAGGCATTTTCTCCAAAATTGACTTCTATTTTTGTCCATAAAGAGTTTTGTAGTATTCTGCCGACATATTAATGTCTATTTCATTTTGTTGCGCGATTACAGTCTTAAGGCATTTTCTCCAAAATTGACTACTATTTTTGTCCATAAAGAGTTTTGTACTATTCTGCCGACATATTAATGTCTATTTCATTTTGTTGCGCGATTACAGTCTTAAGGCATTTTTCTATTCTCCAAAATTGACTTCTATTTTTGTCCATAAAGAGTTTTGTAGTATTCTGCCGACATATTAATGTCTATTTCATTTTGTTGTGCGATTACAGTCTTAAGGCATTTTTCTATTCTCCAAAATTGACTTCTATTTTTGTCCATAAAGAGTTTTGTAGTATTCTGCCGACATATTAATGTCTATTTCATTTTGTTGTGCGATTACAGTCTTAAGGCATTTTACTATTCTCCAAAATTGACTTCTATTTTTGTCCATAAAGAGTTTTGTAGTATTCTGCCGACATATTAATGTCTATTTCATTTTGTTGTGCGATTACAGTCTTAAGGCATTTTTCTATTCTCCAAAATTGACTTCTATTTTTGTCCAAAAAGAGTTTTGTAGTATTCTGCCGACATATTAATGTCTATTTCATTTTGTTGCGCGATTACAGTCTTAAGGCATTTTACTATTCTCCAAAATTGACTTCTATTTTTGTCCATAAAGAGTTTTGTAGTATTCTGCCGACATATTAATGTCTATTTCATTTTGTTGCGCGATTACAGTCTTAAGGCATTTTCTCCAAAATTGACTTCTATTTTTGTCCATAAAGAGTTTTGTAGTATTCTGCCGACATATTAATGTCTATTTCATTTTGTTGCGCGATTACAGTCTTAAGGCATTTTTCTATTCTCCAAAATTGACTACTATTTTTGTCCATAAAGAGTTTTGTACTATTCTGCCGACATATTAATGTCTATTTCATTTTGTTGTGCGATTACAGTCTTAAGGCATTTTACTATTCTCCAAAATTGACTTCTATTTTTGTCCATAAAGAGTTTTGTAGTATTCTGCCGACATATTAATGTCTATTTCATTTTGTTGCGCGATTACAGTCTTAAGGCATTTTTCTATTCTCCAAAATTGACTTCTATTTTTGTCCATAAAGAGTTTTGTAGTATTCTGCCGACATATTAATGTCTATTTCATTTTGTTGCGCGAGTACAGTCTTAAGGCATTTTACTATTCTCCAAAATTGACTTCTATTTTTGTCCATAAAGAGTTTTGTAGTATTCTGCCGACATATTAATGTCTATTTCATTTTGTTGCGCGATTACAGTCTTAAGGCATTTTTCTATTCTCCAAAATTGACTTCTATTTTTGTCCATAAAGAGTTTTGTACTATTCTGCCGACATATTAATGTCTATTTCATTTTGTTGTGCGATTACAGTCTTAAGGCATTTTTCTATTCTCCAAAATTGACTTCTATTTTTGTCCATAAAGAGTTTTGTAGTATTCTGCCGACATATTAATGTCTATTTCATTTTGTTGCGCGATTACAGTCTTAAGGCATTTTTCTATTCTCCAAAATTGACTTCTATTTTTGTCCATAAAGAGTTTTGTAGTATTCTGCCGACATATTAATGTCTATTTCATTTTGTTGCGCGATTACAGTCTTAAGGCATTTTTCTATTCTCCAAAATTGACTTCTATTTTTGTCCATAAAGAGTTTTGTAGTATTCTGCCGACATATTAATGTCTATTTCATTTTGTTGTGCGATTACAGTCTTAAGGCATTTTTCTATTCTCCAAAATTGACTTCTATTTTTGTCCATAAAGAGTTTTGTAGTATTCTGCCGACATATTAATGTCTATTTCATTTTGTTGTGCGATTACAGTCTTAAGGCATTTTACTATTCTCCAAAATTGACTTCTATTTTTGTCCATAAAGAGTTTTGTAGTATTCTGCCGACATATTAATGTCTATTTCATTTTGTTGCGCGATTACAGTCTTAAGGCATTTTACTATTCTCCAAAATTGACTTCTATTTTTGACCATAAAGAGTTTTGTAGTATTCTGCCGACATATTAATGTCTATTTCATTTTGTTGTGCGATTACAGTCTTAAGGTATTTTTCTATTCTCCAAAATTGACTTCTATTTTTGTCCATAAAGAGTTTTGTAGTATTCTGCCGACATATTAATGTCTATTTCATTTTGTTGCGCGATTACAGTCTTAAGGCATTTTACTATTCTCCAAAATTGACTTCTATTTTTGTCCATAAAGAGTTTTGTAGTATTCTGCCGACATATTAATGTCTATTTCATTTTGTTGCGCGATTACAGTCTTAAGGCATTTTACTATTCTCCAAAATTGACTTCTATTTTTGTCCATAAAGAGTTTTGTAGTATTCTGCCGACATATTAATGTCTATTTCATTTTGTTGCGCGATTACAGTCTTAAGGCATTTTCTCCAAAATTGACTTCTATTTTTGTCCATAAAGAGTTTTGTAGTATTCTGCCGACATATTAATGTCTATTTCATTTTGTTGCGCGATTACAGTCTTAAGGCATTTTTCTATTCTCCAAAATTGACTACTATTTTTGTCCATAAAGAGTTTTGTACTATTCTGCCGACATATTAATGTCTATTTCATTTTGTTGTGCGATTACAGTCTTAAGGCATTTTACTATTCTCCAAAATTGACTTCTATTTTTGTCCATAAAGAGTTTTGTAGTATTCTGCCGACATATTAATGTCTATTTCATTTTGTTGCGCGATTACAGTCTTAAGGCATTTTTCTATTCTCCAAAATTGACTTCTATTTTTGTCCATAAAGAGTTTTGTAGTATTCTGCCGACATATTAATGTCTATTTCATTTTGTTGCGCGATTACAGTCTTAAGGCATTTTACTATTCTCCAAAATTGACTTCTATTTTTGTCCATAAAGAGTTTTGTAGTATTCTGCCGACATATTAATGTCTATTTCATTTTGTTGTGCGATTACAGTCTTAAGGCATTTTTCTATTCTCCAAAATTGACTTCTATTTTTGTCCATAAAGAGTTTTGTAGTATTCTGCCGACATATTAATGTCTATTTCATTTTGTTGCGCGATTACAGTCTTAAGGCATTTTTCTATTCTCCAAAATTGACTTCTATTTTTGTCCATAAAGAGTTTTGTAGTATTCTGCCGACATATTAATGTCTATTTCATTTTGTTGCGCGATTACAGTCTTAAGGCATTTTTCTATTCTCCAAAATTGACTTCTATTTTTGTCCATAAAGAGTTTTGTAGTATTCTGCCGACATATTAATGTCTATTTCATTTTGTTGTGCGATTACAGTCTTAAGGCATTTTTCTATTCTCCAAAATTGACTTCTATTTTTGTCCATAAAGAGTTTTGTAGTATTCTGCCGACATATTAATGTCTATTTCATTTTGTTGTGCGATTACAGTCTTAAGGCATTTTACTATTCTCCAAAATTGACTTCTATTTTTGTCCATAAAGAGTTTTGTAGTATTCTGCCGACATATTAATGTCTATTTCATTTTGTTGCGCGATTACAGTCTTAAGGCATTTTACTATTCTCCAAAATTGACTTCTATTTTTGTCCATAAAGAGTTTTGTAGTATTCTGCCGACATATTAATGTCTATTTCATTTTGTTGTGCGATTACAGTCTTAAGGCATTTTTCTATTCTCCAAAATTGACTTCTATTTTTGTCCATAAAGAGTTTTGTAGTATTCTGCCGACATATTAATGTCTATTTCATTTTGTTGCGCGATTACAGTCTTAAGGCATTTTACTATTCTCCAAAATTGACTTCTATTTTTGTCCATAAAGAGTTTTGTAGTATTCTGCCGACATATTAATGTCTATTTCATTTTGTTGCGCGATTACAGTCTTAAGGCATTTTCTCCAAAATTGACTACTATTTTTGTCCATAAAGAGTTTTGTACTATTCTGCCGACATATTAATGTCTATTTCATTTTGTTGCGCGATTACAGTCTTAAGGCATTTTACTATTCTCCAAAATTGACTTCTATTTTTGTCCATAAAGAGTTTTGTACTATTCTGCCGACATATTAATGTCTATTTCATTTTGTTGCGCGATTACAGTCTTAAGGCATTTTTCTATTCTCCAAAATTGACTTCTATTTTTGTCCATAAAGAGTTTTGTAGTATTCTGCCGACATATTAATGTCTATTTCATTTTGTTGCGCGATTACAGTCTTAAGGCATTTTCTCCAAAATTGACTTCTATTTTTGTCCATAAAGAGTTTTGTAGTATTCTGCCGACATATTAATGTCTATTTCATTTTGTTGCGCGATTACAGTCTTAAGGCATTTTCTCCAAAATTGACTACTATTTTTGTCCATAAAGAGTTTTGTACTATTCTGCCGACATATTAATGTCTATTTCATTTTGTTGCGCGATTACAGTCTTAAGGCATTTTTCTATTCTCCAAAATTGACTTCTATTTTTGTCCATAAAGAGTTTTGTAGTATTCTGCCGACATATTAATGTCTATTTCATTTTGTTGTGCGATTACAGTCTTAAGGCATTTTACTATTCTCCAAAATTGACTTCTATTTTTGTCCATAAAGAGTTTTGTAGTATTCTGCCGACATATTAATGTCTATTTCATTTTGTTGTGCGATTACAGTCTTAAGGCATTTTTCTATTCTCCAAAATTGACTTCTATTTTTGTCCAAAAAGAGTTTTGTAGTATTCTGCCGACATATTAATGTCTATTTCATTTTGTTGCGCGATTACAGTCTTAAGGCATTTTACTATTCTCCAAAATTGACTTCTATTTTTGTCCATAAAGAGTTTTGTAGTATTCTGCCGACATATTAATGTCTATTTCATTTTGTTGCGCGATTACAGTCTTAAGGCATTTTCTCCAAAATTGACTTCTATTTTTGTCCATAAAGAGTTTTGTAGTATTCTGCCGACATATTAATGTCTATTTCATTTTGTTGCGCGATTACAGTCTTAAGGCATTTTTCTATTCTCCAAAATTGACTACTATTTTTGTCCATAAAGAGTTTTGTACTATTCTGCCGACATATTAATGTCTATTTCATTTTGTTGTGCGATTACAGTCTTAAGGCATTTTACTATTCTCCAAAATTGACTTCTATTTTTGTCCATAAAGAGTTTTGTAGTATTCTGCCGACATATTAATGTCTATTTCATTTTGTTGCGCGATTACAGTCTTAAGGCATTTTTCTATTCTCCAAAATTGACTTCTATTTTTGTCCATAAAGAGTTTTGTAGTATTCTGCCGACATATTAATGTCTATTTCATTTTGTTGCGCGATTACAGTCTTAAGGCATTTTACTATTCTCCAAAATTGACTTCTATTTTTGTCCATAAAGAGTTTTGTAGTATTCTGCCGACATATTAATGTCTATTTCATTTTGTTGCGCGATTACAGTCTTAAGGCATTTTTCTATTCTCCAAAATTGACTTCTATTTTTGTCCATAAAGAGTTTTGTACTATTCTGCCGACATATTAATGTCTATTTCATTTTGTTGTGCGATTACAGTCTTAAGGCATTTTTCTATTCTCCAAAATTGACTTCTATTTTTGTCCATAAAGAGTTTTGTAGTATTCTGCCGACATATTAATGTCTATTTCATTTTGTTGCGCGATTACAGTCTTAAGGCATTTTACTATTCTCCAAAATTGACTTCTATTTTTGTCCATGAAGAGTTTTGTAGTATTCTGCCGATATATTAATGTCTATTTCATTTTGTTGCGCGATTACAGTCTTAAGGCATTTTTCTATTCTCCAAAATTGACTTCTATTTTTGTCCATAAAGAGTTTTGTACTATTCTGCCGACATATTAATGTCTATTTCATTTTGTTGTGCGATTACAGTCTTAAGGCATTTTTCTATTCTCCAAAATTGACTTCTATTTTTGTCCATAAAGAGTTTTGTAGTATTCTGCCGACATATTAATGTCTATTTCATTTTGTTGCGCGATTACAGTCTTAAGGCATTTTTCTATTCTCCAAAATTGACTTCTATTTTTGTCCATAAAGAGTTTTGTAGTATTCTGCCGACATATTAATGTCTATTTCATTTTGTTGTGCGATTACAGTCTTAAGGCATTTTTCTATTCTCCAAAATTGACTTCTATTTTTGTCCATAAAGAGTTTTGTAGTATTCTGCCGACATATTAATGTCTATTTCATTTTGTTGTGCGATTACAGTCTTAAGGCATTTTTCTATTCTCCAAAATTGACTTCTATTTTTGTCCATAAAGAGTTTTGTAGTATTCTGCCGACATATTAATGTCTATTTCATTTTGTTGCGCGATTACAGTCTTAAGGCATTTTTCTATTCTCCAAAATTGACTTCTATTTTTGTCCATAAAGAGTTTTGTAGTATTCTGCCGACATATTAATGTCTATTTCATTTTGTTGCGCGATTACAGTCTTAAGGCATTTTTCTATTCTCCAAAATTGACTTCTATTTTTGTCCATAAAGAGTTTTGTAGTATTCTGCCGACATATTAATGTCTATTTCATTTTGTTGTGCGATTACAGTCTTAAGGCATTTTTCTATTCTCCAAAATTGACTTCTATTTTTGTCCATAAAGAGTTTTGTAGTATTTTGCCGACATATTAATGTCTATTTCATTTTGTTGCGCGATTACAGTCTTAAGGCATTTTTCTATTCTCCAAAATTGACTTCTATTTTTGTCCATAAAGAGTTTTGTAGTATTTTGCCGACATATTAATGTCTATTTCATTTTGTTGTGCGATTACAGTCTTAAGGCATTTTTCTATTCTCCAAAATTGACTTCTATTTTTGTCCATAAAGAGTTTTGTAGTATTCTGCCGACATATTAATGTCTATTTCATTTTGTTGCGCGATTACAGTCTTAAGGCATTTTACTATTCTCCAAAATTGACTTCTATTTTTTACATCTTGCAATTTATTTATTATATTGATTCGATATTCGGACTTTTTATCCTGTATCATGTTTTTGCAGCTGGATTTAGTAGAAAGGTAATCTTCTCATGCATTTTTAGCGTAGTTATTCCTGAGCATTAGTCTGTACTTTTTTCTTAACTTTTGTTTGATTTTCCGACATTCCAGGTCGTACCATTTATTTTTGATGCCATGGGACTTTATTTTAGAGTTATTTCTTTGTACCATTAGGCCAACGGTCCTTAAAGATTTAGTCATGGACTCGATGAAGTTATTATATAATTCGTCACTATTGTCCGAGTGGAAATAAATTGCGCTTGAATTCTCCAAATTGTTCTGAAAATCATCAAGTTTTTCTGGATTCCAATATACATATTCAAGAGTTTCTGGTATTTGTTTTGGTGGGCGTTCATAATTGAAGGAAGGAAAGTTTATTACAACCGTGCAAGCGAGGTGGTCGGATAAATCTAGAAAATTTGAAACCTTCGTGTCCTGTGTATATATATATATATATATATATATATATATATATATATATATATATATATATATATATATATATATATACACAAATTTGAACCACCGTTATTTTCGGTCTCGAGGGGTTCTGAAACGCAAAATTTTCTAGTCGGCACTTCCGGATTGTTTCATGAGATCAACCTTATAAGCGGGGTTCCTCCCTATGAAGGGAGGGAGGAACCGCGCTAATAATTTCGGGAGGGGGGGGGAGAATTTCGGGGGGAGGGTGAGAGCTTTTTGAGGGTATGGGATACTAACAATCTAGAACTTGGAATAGTTAGCCAATTAAAACACTATTACACCCAAAAGAAATTATTTTTTTCTGAACTAAGTGGTCTTATTTAATTTATTTTTAAGGTTTTAATGACACATGTTTACCAATATCTGGGGGGGCGCCCCCTCAACACCCCTTATATAAGCCCTTGACTTATATCCAGAAGGAACCTTGTAGTTCTTACAGCTAATAATGTAATGTGTGTATGTCGCCAATATCCTACACCCTGTTTCAGAACCACCCAAAGCCCCGTACCTGATGATCGACAAGCGGCGACTGGATCCCGGCAACCTGTTCGTACCTGTGAAAGAGAACTCGCCTCTCAGCGTAGAATGTTTGACGGAAGGTGGCGCACCATCTCCCGGCTTACATTGGCTGCTCGTCCCGCCTCCTGGAAGCACCGCTCCAGGCTTGGCGCTCCAGACGACACCGGCTCCTCCGAGAGGTTCCGTCACTTCGGCGATAGCTACCATCCCTTCAGTCCGAAGGGCTTATCACAACTCCACCGTGGCCTGTATTGTCACGCATCCTACGCTCCCGGCGCCGCTCAACGCATCGCTCCTACTCGACGTGCAATGTAAGTATTTACGATATGCATGCATTAACAGGATCTCTTCATAGTGCGGTGGTTAACATATTTGCTTGCCACTTGGGAGATATGGGTTCGAATCTCGATTTAGGCAAGTCGATTTTTTTCGTCAATGGGATCGATGGACTCACTGAAAACATTACATGTTGATAAATAGATCCAAGTTACATGTTCTGGCGGAGACCGACACAC
Organism: Gonocerus acuteangulatus; assembly: GCA_946811695.1. NCBI lineage: Eukaryota > Metazoa > Arthropoda > Insecta > Hemiptera > Coreidae > Gonocerus > Gonocerus acuteangulatus. The sequence goes on along the minus strand of OX328130.1, from coordinate 80,758,780 downwards.
AGTGGTATTTTTTACTTATCTAGCTGGACAAAATTCGAAAAATTCATGAAAACAAATCATTAATTGGAGTATTTTCCTAGATAGTATATAGATTACAAAACAAGAAAAATTCGGTTCAAAAACGACTACATTTAGGGATTACGGATTGTTGATATTAGGATATGTCATGCTGCAAAGTTTATTACTCCATCTTTGAATGAATACTACAGTTACAAAAATGATTTGTCAGTACTACAAATGTATTTCATCTTTCAGAAAGGTAAGTATGATCGTCTTTCATTATTTATCATAATAAATTACCATTAATGTTTGCTGTACACGATGCGATTAGTAATATCCTTATTGGTAAGCTATTATGGTACAGAACTTTTGCTGTACACGATGCGATTTGTAATATCCTTATTGGTAAGTTATTATGGTACAGAACTTTTGCTTTCCGGCCTAGTTTCTAATATCCTTATTGGTAAGTTATTATGGTACAGAACTTTTGCTGTCTTCGTCCGGCTTAGTTTTAATTTTTTTCTTATTTGTCAATCAAGTATTGACTTGGAAAAGCAAGAATTAGCTGCCAGAATCAAGTATTGACTTGGAAAAGCAAGAATTAGCTGCCAGAATCAAGTATTGACTTGGAAAAGCAAGAATTAGCTGCCAGAATCAAGTATTGACTTGGAAAAGCAAGAATTAGCTGCCAGAATCAAGTATTGACTTGGAAAAGCAAGAATTAGCTGCCAGAATCAAGTATTGACTTGGAAAAGCAAGAATTAGCTGCCAGAATCAAGTATTGACTTGGAAAAGCAAGAATTAGCTGCCAGAATCTCCCTATTTAATAATGATAACTGATTTTATGAAAAAATGCTAGTATCGAAAAGGGAACTTTTTGAAGTTTGGATCTTACAAAGTCCAAACAAAAAAAAACCCCTGGAAGTTACGAAAAATGTACACCAACAATTTCATTTACCAGAAGAGAAGGAAAAATTAAATTAAAAAAAATTGGAGATATTCTTAAGACATTTTCGTGATAAGTGGCAAACAGCAACCCGAACAAAAACTGTTATTGAGAAAAGTTTCGAGAATGGCTTGATACAAGTTTGGATTACGATACACAATCAGATGAAGAAGAAGATTTAAGTATATCTACCAGTAGTGGGGGGGGGGCTACCGAATATTGAAGATGTATTTCATTGTTTACTATACTTGAACAATTCGTATATTTCTGGTATGATTGCGGAAATTCGACGACATAAGAAGCAGTTTCATTCCTTTCCAGGTGAAATAATTAATTTGTTGAATGAACTGTTACTTGACCAAGAATGATTTATTAGTTTTGATAACTTAATTTTGATTATATTTTTTGTTGTATTGTTGTGTTTTCAATTATTATTTTCGATGTATTTTTCTTATCAATTATTACTATTATTATTATTTGTAATGCCTAGCCTTGAAGCTTTTTGCTGTTGTTGCCTTTAAAAAAATTGTAAAAATGTATAATAATAAAAAAAAAATTAAAAAGGAGGCACACATTACAGACAAACACATCATCTGGAAGAAACTCCACAAACTCGAGTCAGTGTTCGCCAAAATGTGGCTTGATAATGGCGTGGTTATGAATGTGTTTGAATACAATACTCCAACCAGTAGCAGTGATTAATGTCATGACAATATACAGGGTGTCCCGGTCTTAAACCGCAGACGTTCTATATCGATGGGAAATCCAAGAACTAAGTCAAAAAAGTACTTTGGCGATTTTATCGTTTTCGAGAAAACCTTTAATAAAAACATATTTTTGGACACATTCCGATTTATCGCTTAAACGAAGCATTGTACGAGAAAACACTTCAATACAAAAGTTGTAGCTTATAAAATTATCTTAAAGATGAAATCAAGTTCAGTGTCTTAGCTTGAATATTTTACGAGATAATCGTGTTTGAATAACTCATCGGATGGACATTTTGTTCATCAAAAAAAGTGAACCGAGATTTTATTTTCCAGTTACGATTGTCTATATTCAAGCTAAGAAGATGAACTTGGTCTCATCTTGAAGATAATTTAATAAGCTACAACTTTTGCATTGAGGTGTTTTTCGTACAACGATTCGTTTAAGCGATAAATCTGGATTTGTAAAAAAAAAACACGGTTATTCCCGTTGTTCTCGAAAACGGTAAAATCACCAAAGTACTTTTGACTTAGTTCTTCGATTCCCCATCGATATACGACGTCTGTCGGTTTAAGACTGGGACACCCTGGATATTGTAGAAATAGTATTTTGCCCAGAGCTGCGTTGACTCCAGAACAATGCGACTAGCTGATGATGGTTGAGAGTAATTGGGCTACATTCTCCCCTTCAATTAAACTACATTTCAATTAACTCACTCTCTTGACTTTAAACCAGCCCTTTAATAATCTACTCTCTATTTCCAGCTGTCGTTTCGGTCATACGCTCTTTATAAACACTTCCGATCTTGTACAGCTTTCATGTGTCCGAAACATGTTGGGAAAAACGCACAAATCAGAAATAATATAAAAATATCTTTACTAGCTGAAGTCACCTCACGCCAATAAACTTCCTCGAGACCGGGGTACAGTCGGATTAGAGAAAACACCGGATTAGAGAATTCAGTTAGATGTAGATTTACTTATGTATTTGAAAACCCTTATTATTTGAGAATATAATGATATGTACCATGTTTAATAGCGCTTACTTAGGTAACATTTTGCTGCCAAATTATAAAATAAATTCAAAATATGTAAATCCTTGCTGGTGTATTATTTACAAGTGCATATGAATGTAAAAGTTTCAAGGAAAAAACATATTTAGACAATTAAACTAAAAGGTATTTAATTATATTTAAAAGGTATTTTTCGATTAAGTTAGAAAAATAAATTGTTTTGGCAAATTAATAGTAATAAGTTCTAATTAATGTATGTTCTTACATTAATTAGAACTTATTACTAAGTGAATTGTTACTATGAAGGCTGGATTCTGCAAATCTTCTACAGGCCTAAGCAGTTTAATAATATTATTACTTTATGGAATTAAATGTAAGTTTTAATAATGTTTGCTTTGATAGTGTTCCACCTCTTTACTATTGTATTAATATATGTATATATTTTGTTTCTAGTCACACCTTCGTTTGCCATAAGCAGAATACCAGGCTTCGGTTTTCCGATTAGAGAAGGAATTCCAGTTTCATTGAAATGCGATGTTGATTCCAATCCTCCATCGACTCCTGTCTGGCAAAAAGGTAACTTGGCAATTATTTATTTATCAAAGGTTGTTTTTTTTGGGGGGGGGGTGGTTTAAGGCGTGTCAACCTTTAAGGTCATTAACGCCAATATCAAAGGTTTAATGTAATTTATTTCTAATGAGTTTCTTAACTGAGAAACGTAATATTATTTGTCTTTGAAATGTTTTTGCCAGCCATGGGGTTGGAACTGAAGTAAAATTTGCAGAGCAAGGAGCACCAAGGAGGAAGGAGAGATAGTGGATCTAAAAAACTATCTTCTGATTTCATGAAATGTCTTGAATAAACAACGACCAGCTCTTGGAATAAAATTCTCCAAAAAGAAAAGAAATATATTTTACTGTAGTAGAACATTCTTCTAGCAGTTGCTGAATCTAATCTTCAATCATAAACATTCTTCTAGCAGTTGCTGAATCTAATCTTCAATCATAAACATTCTTCTAGCAGTTGCTGAATCTAATCTTCAATCATAAACAAACAAGGTGAAACTCATTTTCAACACACAAGAAAAATGTATCCAAGAGAATAGACATATAAAAACGTGTAGAGCAATAAAAATGTTTTTAAAAAAATTAATATTGAAAAGGAAGAAAAAAATATGTTTAAAAAATGTGTAATTGTAGCGGCGACTCGCTCGCGTACTCATGCTTTGTGCCGACGGAAGTTGACACTTAGTTCCTTGGGCATCGTTCGCGAGCGAGTCATACGCTAGTTATAAATCCATCTGGTAATCTGAATTAGGTTACTCAGATGTTAACGAGAGTTGGTTATGAGTTGGTTGCTAAGAGTTTTTATGAAGTGCCATTTTGTTATCTAAAAATTGTGATTTTGTGTGAAAGACGTAATATACATATAACTAAAATATATCTGTGTATTTATTGATCATTGTGTGCGTAAATACCCAAAAGTGGTGACCCCGACGTGATCGTCTTTCACGTGAGTAGAAAATCATATATTTTGATATGGACTTGAATGTAGCTTATGATTTGATCACTATGGACGATGAAAATCCACAGGATCTTCCTCAAGAGCCAGTCTTAGTCCCCCAGACGATTGAATCAGCGTCCATGCTTACTGTGAGAGCTCAATTACCATCATTTTGCAGATTGGATCCCGAAATTTTTTTCTTGCAAGCTGAAGCGATTTTTAACCTTCACAAAATCACCAATTCGCTACGTAAATTTATGTTAACGGTAGCCCAGCTTGATAGAGCAGCAGTAAGGGATGCTATCGATTTAATTAGAACCCCCCCTGCAGATAACCCTTACGAGTGTCTTAAGGCGCGTATTATTAAATGTTATGGACAATCGGAAAGAGTACGCGTCCGGAAACTTTTGGAAAACCAGCAGCTAGGCGATAGGCGCCCTTCTCAGTTTCTAAGTGAACTTAGAGGGTTAGGTGGAACCGAATTGTCCGAAGATTTACTTAAGTCAATCTGGACTAGGGCCTTACCTGATGGCATGCAGGCAGCTTTAGCGGCAACTGACCACACAGATTTGCTCAGACTGAGTGATATAGCTGACCTGATCGCGGAGCTGACCGTCCCAATAGCTTATGACGTGGCGTCTGTAAGGCACAGCAAGGATACCGATCGAGATGACCTCATCTTAGCAGCCTTGGAACAACTCACCCAGCGAATCGCGGCTTTAGAGACCCGAAGCAGTAGATCTGTAGAGCGGAAAGACTACAGGCAGCGGAGTGGCAGTCGAAGCAGAAGTCGAAATCGCCGATTTTGCTTCTATCATGACCGATTTGGTAAGAAGGCCACTAAATGTAGATTACCCTGCGATTGGAAACCTGCTAACCCACCTAAGGCTCAGGAAAACTAGGTGTAGCGACGGCAGAGGCGGAACCCGTCGCTAATACTCCCCAGCGCCGCCTATTTCTTACAGATCGGAAGTCCCAGCTGCGATATCTAGTCGACACCGGTGCAGCAGTGTCTGTCCTCCCCGTGAAGAACACAAAGCGAGCTGTGGTTAGCGAATTCGTCTTATTTGCTGCCAACGGAACACCCATCTCCACCTATGGAGATCAGCTGATTGAGTTAGACCTTGGTCTTCGAAGGAAGTTCAACTGGCGTTTCATCGTAGCAGATGTAGGACAGCCGATTATCGGGGCAGATCTTCTTTACCATTACAAGATCTTGGTGGATCTGGCCGGATGCCAACTAGTAGATCGGATTACAGGTTTGACAACTCGAGGGAGGCCAGCTGATGTCCCTGTACCAACAATCTACTCAGTTCCCCGGGGCGAATGGTACATGGATCTTCTTCAGAAGTACGTAAGCATCACTCGGCCGACAGTCTACACCAAGAACCCCATCCATTCCGTTGTCCATCATATTGAGACCCGCGGACCACCAGTAACGGCGAAGGCGAGAAGGCTTGCACCTGAGCGTTATGCGGCTGCCAAGAAGGAATTTGAGCAGATGATGGAAGAAGGTATCTGCCGCCCTTCGAAGAGCTCATGGGCGAGCCCATTACATGTGGTGCCGAAGAAAGATGGTGGAATAAGACCCTGCGGCGATTACCGGCGACTCAACGAGAAGACCATTCCAGACCGGTACGCAGTTCCAAATATAGCGGACTTCAACATAAATCTCCACGGAAAGAAGGTTTTCACCAAGCTCGACCTCCCTAGGGCGTATTATCAAATCCCCATCGCCGAAGAGGACATTCCAAAGACAGCGGTCATAACTCCCTTCGGCCTTTTTGAATTCACTCGCATGTGTTTCGGCCTACGTAATGCGGCGCAGACCTTTCAACGATTTCTAGACGACGTACTCCGAGGCCTGGACTTTGTCTTCCCCTTCATCGACGACATATGCATCGGATCTAAGGACGAAGAAGAACATAAAATCCACCTTGAGGAAGTCTTCCGCCGCCTGCAGGAGCATGGCCTTACTATCAACTTGGCTAAATGTGTGTTTGCCAAGGAAGAAGTTGAATTTCTCGGGCACAAGGTCAACCAGCATGGAATCACCGCTATGCCTGGGAAGGTTGAGGCTATTACCACCTATCCTCGCCCGTAAGTGACCTCCGAAGATTTCTAGGCATGGTGAATTTCTACAGGCGCTGTATTCCCCATGCATCATCCCTTCAAGCAGCCCTCAACGTCTATCTTTCCGGAGCGAAGAAGAAAGACAAGACTCCGATCGTATGGAATGAAGAAAGCGTCAAGGCCTTCGAAGCATGCAAGGAAGCTATCAGGAAAGCTGCCATCCTTGCCCATCCTATCCCTAATGCGGAGTTAGTGCTGGCCTGCGACGCTTCGAACACCGCAATGGGTGCAGTGCTTCAGCAGAAGGATGCGTATCCTTGGAGGCCCTTAGGATTTTTTTCTCGTAATCTCAACAAAGCGCAACGTGCATATTCCACGTACGACCGAGAGCTCCTCGCCATTCACCGGGCAATAAAGAATTTTCGTCCCTACGTCGAAGGCCGGAATTTTTGCATATGGACGGACCATAAACCCCTCACTTTCGCATTCCAGCAGAAGCCCGAATCCTCTACACCCATGCGAATCCGGTTGGTAAACTATATCAGCCAGTTCACCACCGACATCCGCCATGTAGCTGGTTCGGAGAACGAAGTAGCCGACGCTTTTTCGAGAGTTGAGGAGATCACCGGACCCGATGACATGGAAGCGATAGCGGAAGCACAAGCCAATGATACAACGATTCCTGAACTTTTCAAGAACCCACGGTTACAATTAAAGTGGATAGAACTTCCTCACGTCACCAAGCCTATTTTGTGCGAGACATCAACTCAGAAGGTCCGACCGTATGTTCCAGAACGCGCGCGTCGCGGAGTGTTCGCGAGCCTCCATGGGCTGAGCCACCCAGGTGTTCGCGGATCACGACGGCTTATCGGGCAACGATTTTTCTGGCCCAACCAAAACGTCGACATCGGAAAGTGGACACGATCTTGCCAAGCGTGCCAGCTTTCCAAAGTCCAGAGGCACACAGTCTCACCTCCAGGAAAGTTCCCACTTGCATCAAGGTTTGAGCATGTCCACATCGACATTATTGGCCCTCTTCCTTCTTCTTGCGGCAATCGGTACTGCCTGACCATGGTTGACAGATTTACTAGATGGCCAGAAGCTCAGCCGATTGAGGATATATCTGCGTCTACTTGCCCCAGACCACGGAGGCTTTTGTCAACCACCTTAGGGAGCATATGGAGCAACTACGTCCAGCACCTCACAGACAATCTAAGAAGAAGACCTTCGTGCATCGCGACCTTCAGAGCTGCTCCCATGCCTTCCTGAGAGACGATACCGTCCACCGACCATTGACCCCGCCTTACACTGGTCCTCATGCAGTCATCAGCCGAAGCGACAAGAACTTCACCATCCAGCTGCCTGGAGGACCTCGCACGGTGACAATTGACAGACTGAAACCGGCGTACCTACTGCAGGACGACGAGGACAACAGTTCCAGCTCGCCAGTCGCAACACCACCTTCTGTCCCGACTGCGCCAATTCCTAATGACACTGCCGCGGAAGAGCACCATACCACAGTGGAGCGACGAACTCATCTGGGTCGTTTGATTCGTCCTCCTGTTCGCTTCCGCGACTGAGTCATTGGGAGGAGGTGTTGTAGCGGCGACTCGCTCGCGTACTCATGCTTTGTGCCGACGGAAGTTGACACTTAGTTCCTTGGGCATCGTTCGCGAGCGAGTCATACGCTAGTTATAAATCCATCTGGTAATCTGAATTAGGTTACTCAGATGGTAACGAGAGTTGGTTATGAGTTGGTTGCTAAGAGTTTTTATGAAGTGCCATTTTGTTATCTAAAAATTGTGATTTTGTGTGAAAGACGTAATATACATATAACTAAAATATATTTGTGTATTTATTGATCATTGTGTGCGTAAATACCCAAAATAATTATAAAGTACTACTTTAGTTTTGATTGTGTTGGGCATTCATCAAAGCTAAAAAAAATATTTTTCATGAAAATAATAAAACGACTTTTATCTCAAGTATTACAAGGAAAAATAGAAATGATAATAATTAAAAAGTATACGCTAAAATACCACAGCACAGTGAGAATATCTCCATCAGAATAAAACTACAAAATTCAGGATAATTTTTGTTTGTAAAGAGGTTTGATTTATTTTAATTTTCATTAAAAAAGTAATGATTTAGTGTAAATAGTTATCTTTCAACCCAGTTTCCAAATATTAGCATAGAACTTGCTGTAACCGACCTATCTGCCTGGTGAAGGAGTGAAACGGAAATGCGACCCTATACTAGTGTGTTTACTTTCTTCCGAGCTCTTTCTCCTGATTGAAGATATATCTATTCCTGGGAGATATTTCTCCTGATGGAATATTGTCAGACTCCAGTATCTTCAGGCCTTGCTCTTCTTAACTCTACTAATATGTCCTCAGAAGGATATAATAAAGTGAAAACTTCTTGACGCAGAAAGAAAAGTGAGCTTTCTCCTAAATTTTTTCTTGTTTAAAAAATAAGGCAGAATTTATAAAGACAATCTTTATTTAATATTTCACAAAAGAATTTGTATTTCATTACACCAATTCTTTCACTTTTAAAAATCCTTATCTAGAGTTTTCTACTATATTGGTAGGCTTAGAGCAGATGAAGGACTTGGTAAGAAGCAGCTCTATGAGAAGAAAAACACCGCTAAGAATAATTAGCTGTATATGGGTGAGAGCCGATCGTAGTCAGCACCATATCGAGCAAATATCAATCCCCATAAAAAGTAATCTGAATTTAAACATTTTTATCAAGAATGAGGAACATTGGAAATAGAAAATCTAAGAAAGTAGGAAGACAGACTGAACTAATTAAACATGAAAACCATGTCCATTCTTGAGAGTGTGGCTAAGGCTTGGAACTCATTCTCAGAAGGATTTGGTTTGTTTGATCTTTATTGGTAATTTACAATGTGTACAGTTATGTACAATAAGTAAATATGGCCAAACTATACATACAACACAGTATACTATACATACAACACGGTATACTATACATACAACACAAACCAACAACTCACTATCCTAGTTCTCCTAGATTTTTCAAAAGCATTTGATACCGTTGATCATCAAATCCTCCTCACCAAACTCCAATCTCTTTCCTTTTCCAACAGTGCCATTAGCTGGTTCCAATCCTTTCTATCCAATCGACCCCAATACGTGGTCATCCCCGACAGCAATCCTTCTAGCCCTCTTCCTCTTTCCCGTGGTGTACCCCAGGGCTCCTCGTTATCCCCAACTCTATTTTCTGTTTACATCAATGATCTTCCTCTTTTCATAATTCATTCCAAGTTCCATCTTTACGCTGACGATACCCAAATCTATTTATCCTTTAAGCCCTCTTTGCTACGAGATGCTGTAGACAAGCTGCAAATAGATCTTAATAACATCAATGCTTGGGCCGCAGCTAATAAGCTTTCCCTGAATCCAGACAAATCCAAAGCCATTCTTATAGGCTCCCAATCCCTCATAAGTTCCAATTTCCCTTTTCCGGCCCTTTACCTTAACAGCACCCCTATAAAATATTTTAAATCAGTTAAAAATCTTGGGATCATATTTGATCAGCACCTTTCCTGGAAAAATCATATTTCCCAAATTTCCCGTTGATCCATATTTATCTTGAGACAGCTCAACCTCTCCCGCCATCTCCTGCCAACAAAGACCCATCAACTCCTCGTGACCTCCCTATTATTCCCCCAGTTTGACTATGGTTATTTGGTGTACGGTGGACTTTCTGGCGATCTCGAGGCAAAACTCAAACGCCTCATGAACTGTTTCATTCGTTTTATCCTCGGGATCCCCAGAGACTCCCACATATCACATTTCTACCAGGAGCTAAATTGGCTATTCCCTCTTTATCGTCGACAGTACTTCCTCGGCTCAGTCCTTTACCAAGTAATTCAATCCCGTAGACCTTCTTATATTTTTCAACTTCTTAAATTTAAATCCTCGGTTCACTCCCGTAATACCCGATCTCGTCCTTCCAATCTTTATATTGCTTCCCACCGAACAGCAATATTCGAAAAATCATTCGTCACCCGTGCCACCTCGCTATGGAATTCCTTACCTCTGTCTGTCCGCCATTCTACCAACCTAGAAACCTTTAAATCCCGATTCTTCCACCACCTTCTATCCCTGCAAGTTTTACCCAACCCCTAGTCTATATTGAAGCTGTATACTATATACTGATACTGATAGCATTTATTAGTTTTTAAGTTTATACGTAAAATTCACAATTATTTTGTAATTTTAAAATTATTCCTATGGGACTTGTGTCCCGGAATAAGAATAAAACTTTTCATTCATTCATTAACAGTGAATAAGATGAGGGGAGAAGGCAGACATTACTGCCAATCACAATGAAAGTTATGGCATTTCGTATTAGCGCGGTTCCTCCCTCCCCCATAGGGAGGAACCCCGCTTATAAGGTTGATACAATGAAACAATCCGGAAGTGCCGACTAGAAAATTTTGCGTTTCAGAACCCCTAGAAACCAAAAATAACGGTGGTTCAAATTTGTATATATATATATATGTATATATTTATATATATATATATATATATATATATATATATATATATATATATATATATATATTTGTCTGTTCGCTCTCTAAATAGAAGACGAATGGTCCGATTTTGATGAAATTTGGTACAAAAATCTGTCGTCCAATTTGAAAGGTCAAGTTCGTTAACCAGCAAAATCCGCCCACTGGAAGATGGCGTTTGGGGCGAAATTCGCGCAAAAAAAATCGTAACGCTTACGTTTTTGAGTTCATAAGCTTGTAAGTACTCTTTTTATAGGCTTCTTGGGCAAGGAAAACGAATGAAACCATTTTCAAGGCGATAGCTTTAACCGTTTTCGAGAAAATTGGAAAAATAGTTTTTGAATACCGTTTTTGGTTTGGGTACTTAGAATCACGGGATTCAGTTGAAACATTATCTGCATGTTCTACTTTCATTAAAACTAATATGTTGAAAGTTATGTTACGTTTGGAGTTAAGGAAGGGTTAGAATAAAATATTTAATGAACAGACATGAAAAGTTTTGGGAACTTCGTATACTTTCATTAATATCTTGAACACGGTTGGGAAATCGTGGTAAGTGGATAGAAACTATTTGAAAGCTTAATAAATTCTCTACAAAAATGATTCTAAAACTATTTTTGATTAGGTTATGTCAATCGGAGAAATAAGTGCTTAAAACTTCAAATACGTCTGTTTTGTTCTTATGAACGGGTTTTTGTCGTTCTTTTTGTAATTTTTGTCTCTTTCCCTTGGTTTTTTATTGCTTTTTATTTTTTTAATTTCTTATGTTGTATTTGTAAGGAAAATGTATGTGTGTGTAAAACAGGATAGGTAAAATGAGACCTATTTTCTGTTGTCAGAAATAATGAAAAGTTTTGGGAACTTCGTATAATTTCTTAATATCTCGAAAACGGTTGAAAATCTTGGGAAGCGAAAGGTTACCATTCGAAAGCTTACTAAATGGTCTACAAGAAAGGTTCTAAAGAAAGTTTTGAATAAGCGATGTCAATCGGAGAAATAAGTGCTTAAAATTTGAAGTAATTGATTTCGTTTATTCGAACAATTCTTTTTGTCTGTTTTTATTCCTATTTTTACATTGCTTATAGTTGGATAATGTATTTGACAATAAAATAGATTAATTAAAATAAGAAAAACAATTCATTGTTAGAAATATATCAGGCTGTACCGTATGAAATGTCAGTTTTGGATTTGCCGATTTCCTTCAAATGTCTTGAAACTGTCGAGGCTCCTAATCCGAGTTCTTTGGCATATTCCCTATTGTTTGCAATTGCTTATAGTAGTCAAATGTATTTGCCAATAAAACAGGATACGTATAATTAGAATATTTTATTTTTGCGGTATCTTGGGGTTCTCAGATCCCTTATGAATATCTATTAGGCCCCCTTCGTATTTTTTCCTTAATATCTCGAAAAGGGTTAGGAGATCGTGGCAATTGAAATGTAACAGTTCGAAAGCTTACTAAATTCTCTACAAAAAATGTTTTACAGAAATGTTTGATGGGGTCGTCACATTAGGAGAAATAAGTGCTTAAAACTTAGTTAGTTTCCTTTATTTAAACGGATCTATTTATGTGTTTCCCGAAGTTTTTTTTTCACTGCTCGTTATTTTTGTACTTGCTTATAGTAGTCTAATGTATTTTTCATTAAATAGGATATGTATAATTAAAAGCATTATTTTGTTTGTTAGAATTCGAAGATGCCGTATGAATATCTAGATTACAGTACTGGTTTTGATTTCGTATTTTAGAATTGTTCTTGGTATTCCCTATTTTCATGTATTACCCTTGGTTCTTTATTGCTAGTAGTTTTTTTTTTTTTTTTTTTTTTATTGATTATAGAATATAAATCTATTTGGCAATAAAATAGGATACGTAAAATTAGAAACAATATTTCGGGTATTTCTGAGCGAAATGCCTTGTAAGATTGTCTACCACCACGAACGGCGTTTTTCCTCTATTTACCTCACATTTTAATTGGTTGCTGTTTTTAGCTTGTTTCCTGCTTCACTTCACAGATAGGAAACACGCTTCTGACGTCGACCCAATGACGTAATCCGAAGTGCCTAATAAATGATTTAACGTTTTAGAACAGGTAGATATCGAAAATAGCTGTTTTTAAATTAGAATCTATTGTTGAGTAATTATATGAATCTTTATACGGCTTTATTAGCCGTATTATTCTATATAGGCTTTATAAGGCAGGAGATACTACTTAATCTTGAAGACTTGTTCTTAGTCCTTCTTTATCAACTAGATAGGCTTTATTAGACATATTATTCTTCATAGGCTTTATTAGACAGGGAATTCTGATAAAATGTCGTGTTGTCGCAGCAAATTGTAATTACGATTTATCTAAGGTCAGGTAACATTAGCGAGTCTACATTGTTAAGATCACCGACAGCGAAGGTAGACAATTGCTATGATTTAGTCTACATATGTATATTAATTCCTAAATGTAGAAAATAAACTTTACAACGGTTAGATACTATGAACGAATAGACAGTCGGTTCAGTCCCAAACAAACAGAGGGTTTACTAGAAATTTACCTGCTAGGAGTTAATCCTCAAGAGAAGTAACCCTTGTAGGGTAATATAACCCAGGTATCTGCCGACACAAATACAAAGCCTTGCAAGAGTAGGTAGAGCAACTTTAAGATTTCGTTCACTAAAATTTCTTAAACTGACCTAGATTCAGACATAACATAACATAAATTATATTGTAAATATTGATAAAGATTAATTAGTTGTCAACATAAACATAAATTAGCAATCAACAGTTTTCTTTGTACGACTATTATTAACGACTATTTAGTTATGAGACAATCCATAAATTAGCGATCAAAAGTTGCAGGTGATTCCGTATTAGATATTTATTAAATATTCATAAAGACTATTTGGTTGTAAACCGATTCATCAATAAGCAATCAATATTTTTAAACACTGGATATATACTAACCAATTATAACGACTGTTTAGTTATGAACCGATTCATAAATTAGCGATTAAAAAACACAGGTTTATTGACTAAATATTGATAAAAGTATTTAAATAGAAGAAAAAAAGATTTCCTCAAGACTTGCTCTTGTTCAATTTGTATTTACTCTATTGACTTTATTAGGCATATTCTTCTATATAGGCTTCATTAGGCAGTGGTATCTACTCAATTTTGGGAACTTGTTCTTGATCCTTCTGTATCCACTAGATTGGCTTTATTTGGCATATTATTCTATATAGGCTTTATTAGGGAGTGGTATCTACTCAATTTTGAGAACTTGTTCTTGATCCTTCTGTATTCACTAGATTGGCTTTATTAGGCATATTATTCTATATAGGCTTCATTAGGCAGTGGTATCTACTCAATTTTGGGAACTTGTTCTTGATCCTTCTGTATCCACTAGATTGGCTTTATTTGGCATATTATTCTATATAGGCTTTATTAGGGAGTGGTATCTACTCAATTTTGAGAACTTGTTCTTGATCCTTCTGTATTCACTAGATTGGCTTTATTAGGCATATTATTCTATATAGGCGTTATTAGGGAGTGGTATCTACTCAATTTTGAGAACTTGTTCTTGATCCTTCTGTATCCACTAGATTGGCTTTATTTGGCATATTATTCTATATAGGCTTTATTAGGGAGTGGTATCTACTCAATTTTGAGAACTTGTTCTTGATCCTTCTGTATCCACTAGATTGGCTCGCTGGGAAAATTCCTCGCTGCACCCTGGATGTCGGAACTAATGACCTAGATGTAAATGCGCGGTTAAAAAAAAAAAAAAAAAAAAAAAAAAAAAAAAAATAAATAAATAAATAAATAATATTGTATATATGTGTACATAATTTAACTAATTAAGAATATCCATACGTATTTGTTTTTATGTATTCTAAGTGAACTTGGGCACTGTGTGCGCCTCCTCGTGGCAGAATACGGGCAACTGATTGGTGGCTCTCGAGGCGGACCTGACATTCAGGTCTCCGGTTGGGGAGAAGGAATTGAGTAAGGTTTGATTGTTTTAATAGCCAAACCTTGTTCAGTTCTGTGGCAATCAGGCTAAGCACCTTAAATTCCAGGCAAGTTAGACGTAAAGAGATAATTTTAGCGCGGTTCCTCCCTCTCTCCATATGGAGGACCCCGCCCTCCAAATGGAGGCCTCATGACGCAATCCAGAAGTCCCGACAAAAAAGTTTGCGTTTAAGAACCCCTGAGAGACCGAAAATAACGGTGTTTCAAATTGGTATATATATATATATATATATATATATATATATATATATATATATATATATATATATGTGTGTGTGTGTGTGTGTGTGTGTGTGTGTGTTTGATCGCTCTCTGGACACCCTTAAAAAGTTTTGGGTACTTTGTATATTTTCCTTAATTTTATTTTTTTATTTTTTTAAATTATTTTCCTTATATCTCGAAAACGGTTTGAAATCTTCATAAGCGGATCCTTACCATTCGAAAGCTTACTAAATGCTAATAATTCTGAAGCAATTATCGATTCATCGGAGAAATGAGTGCTTAAAAAAATAGTTTTTGAATACCGTTTTTGGTTTGGGTACTTAGAATCATGGGATTCAGTTGAAACATTTTCTGCATGTTCTACTTTCATTAAAACTAATATGTTGAAATTTTTGTTACGTTTAATATTTTATGTATAATGTATTTGACAATAAAACTGGTTAAGTAAAATAACAAAAACAATTTATTGTTAGAAATATAGATTTCCAAGATTCATAGACCTTGCCACTAGCGGGTCCGTTTCTAGTGTAGCCGACCCTTCCAGGTAAGATTGTAAATCATGACCTCTCAAGACTTTACTACTCACAGGAATGGCATTAGTGACCTTAAGGGTTGACACGCCATTATAATAATTAATTAAAAAAAAAGACTGGTAGAACCAAAATAATAACTGCTTCTATTTTAATCTTTCAAAATTAGACTAGGGATATGAACGGAACCGCGCTAAGATGATGCAGTTCCTGCGAGACGGACTTTTTTAATTAAAACTTGGTCTCTTTCTTAAACTATGTACATTATTAACAATATTTACACTATTTTATAAAGCAGGCTAATTAACCAGTAGTAAATTGTTTCGTGGCCAATGCGGGCGAGGAGAATTATCAGGAATAACGTTAGAAGAGAGAGATCTGCCTATTGGATCTGGATTGAGGTAAGCTGGGAGTTTAGAGAAAAAGGTCAGAAATCGGGATTTGGCTAAATCGTGGACAAAAGGAAACACCAAAACTTCTTCCACTTTCTCTTGAAGCTACTGAAGGTGCTGTATGAAGACAACAAAGCTGCTCCCAGCCCCACTGGCAGTCCCATCCAAACCTCAGCTTGGCAATATTTTTATATTTTACTATTATAAAGTTAATGCTGTTTTGTTAAATATAATCCTTTAATAGTTGTTTTAATTTCTAGATGACGGTGTGCCTCCTGTTGAACAATCTGGAGATGGATTTTTGAACTTCACGTCTATAAAGCGAGAACACAGCGGCTGGTACAAATGCACAACACGTCATCTTCTATCGACTTACTCTTCTATTGGTTATTTCCTCAATGTTCGCTGTAAGTCACACTTCTCCTACGCTTCATAAAATACAGATTCTTTTATTTTATTTGATTTTTATTGCAACGTATCGGACTTTATCGGTCCTTCAGGAATATAATATGTAATATTCATATTTTATGGGGGCGAGGTTGCTCAGTGGTAGAGCACTGGACTAATAAGTTGGAGGACCTGAGTTCAAATCCCGAGCAAGCACTAAAGATTTTTTCTTCTAGTGTCTTCGTTCAAGGGTTGAATTCGGCCTCCCTGACCGTCCCTAGGCCAACCCAGTCTTTAATTAATTTTAATAATGGGTACCTTGTAGTGCTAATGACTGCTAGCAGTCGAAGCAGCCAAGGGGAAAATCAGGCGGCCGGAGCATAGTACCGACCACACTATCTCCCTAGTGTGCCGTATGGTCATGAATCAGATACCTCTATAGTATCTGCCCCTCAGGGCCCTTGTGGCCTGTTATGGGACTGATTTTTTTTTTCTGATACATATTTTATATAATATGGTTATAAATTATCGTACACTGTATTATGTTATGTTGAAAGTATACTAACATTATGAAAATAATAATTAGCAAACATAATTTATTATTGTTTTTAAAAGAATAGATAATATTAATATAGTTGCCTGGCAATATTTGCGATTGGTTGATCGCACACCAGTTCCCCGACCATGTGCTGTTGGTATTATAAAAGGGTGGCAACCTGTCAATAGCCTGGCGTCCATAGCCCAATTCTTGATATGCCAATAAACAAAAACAAAAAAAAAAAAAAACAAATATAGTTATACCTTCTGCAAACTGGAAATATACGAGGTAAGGTCCAAAAGTTTCCGGCCTGGGGTACAAGGAAAGGTGAAAGAAAAAAACTGGTTTTACTGTTTTTCAATATATTCTCCTCTAAGTTCAACACACTTAATACAACACTTTGGCAACATTTCTATACCATGAATAAAATAATTTTCTTCTTTGTTAAAAAAATGTTCTTCCACTGCTGCTTGGAGCTCTTCGTCGCTGTTAAATCGCCTTCCACAAAGATCAGATTTTAACTTTGAGAAAAGGTAGAAATCGCTAGGGGCCAAGTCTGGGCTGTAGGGTGGATGAGAGATTTCTTGGAATCCACAGTCCTTCACAGCGGCCTTGGAAATCAATGCTCTGTGGACAGAGGCATTGTCGTGAAGGAGGCGGACACCTCTGCTTAACTTCCCTCGCCTCTTCTCTTTAATGGCGTCTCGTAACCGGTGAAGTAGGGCTGCATAATACTCACCATTCATTGTGGTATTCCTTTCTTTAAAATCTATCAGTATTATTCCTTTACAGTCCCAAAAAATTGTGGCCATTACCTTTTTTGTTGACTGCGTGACTTTTGCCTTTAAAGGAGGCGCTCCTCCTGGTCTTCTCCATTCCATGGACTCTCTTTTGCTGAGTGGGTCATAATATAGAACCATTGTCTCATCCCCAGTTACAATTGAGTCCAAAAAATTTTTGGAACCCATCTGGCACTAACCTTGTTCATATGCAAATGTTCTTTGATGATCCTCAAAACACTTGGTTTTGAAAGCCCTAACCTCCCTGCTATTTCCTTGGTTTAAGTCGCCGGTCAGACAGCAATTCAGATTCCACGAGTTGAATTGTGTTCAGAAGTGACAGCTTCCAATGGGCGACCAGGACGTGGGTCATCTTCTAGACTTTCTCTCCCTAACTTAAATAATTTTGCCCATTCTTTCACTGTGGAATACGAAGGGGAGGACTGCCTGTATACACAATCCAAGCGTTCTTTAATTTGCGCTGGAGTAAGACCCTCTTTGCAAAAGAATTTAATTACCGCACGGTACTCGAGTTTGAACATTGTAAAAATGGGGAGTTTCCTTCAAGGCTGGACACTGACTGACAAGACTGAGGAAGTGCGGGCGATGGGTATGGAGTGAGCAGGCATGGACCTGCATAGGCGTGCAGGTCCCGGCACGTTTGAAGGAGGACAGGCCGGAAACTTATGGACCTTACTACGTATGTAGGAGTTTAATAGTATAAAATTAAGAGATTTAAAAATCTTTATACTTCAGGCCATGCTGGATGTTATGCATGTGCTCATTTTCATCCATAAATTACAAAGAGGATTTCCTTTCTTTAATTAAGGTTTGGTTATAATAATGAGTTTTACTGTAAATTTGGTTATTAAAACCAAAACTTAATTATAGTTGATAACTAAATTAATAATATCCTACCAACAAGATTACTTCATCCCATTTTCTAGCATGGCTATGGTGTAAAACTGTTAAAATCTTATATTTTTATATCATTAGACTCCTAGATATATTTAATTGGATGAAGGTATGCTTTAATATTAATGTTATCTATTATTTTTGAAACTGTTATTGATTATGCTCACTAATTATTATTTTCATAATGTTAGTATACTTTCAATATAACATAATATATTATATGATAATTTATAAACAATATTATATAAAATATGTAAATTACAGATTATATTTCTGAAGGACATTAAAGTCCGATATGTTGTAGAAAAAATAAAATATAAAAAGTTTGCAATACACCAGGAGCCATCTTCATAACTCCAATATAATGTTTTGATTGGTATAATGGTTGAATATTGTTTTAGACGGTGAAGATGCAGACTTGGAACCTGGAGGTAGTACCGAAGCTGCTATGGAAGTATCCGTTGGAGGTGCTGTACAATTAGATTGCGGAGGAGGGAGTCGTGGATGTTGGGGTAGAGTCGATCCTTCAGGGAATGTCTCTCCGTTAGGTCCGGGATCACCGTTATCTATACATTCAGTCTTGTATCAACAAGCTGGACAATATCGCTGTTATGCTCCGGAACCTGACAGATTGAACTCTTGGAGGACTCACAATGTACACTTGAGAGTCACAGGTGAGTTTAGAAAGCATTTTAATCTCCTTCAATACAAACACTCAAAAATAAATACAACTCGACTTATAAATACAGAAGAAAACAATAAATTATACATTTCATTAATAATTTAGATAATATTATATTTGACCTGAGTCTTAGCCTCCGCTTTGCAGGATGCACATCATCCTCCTATAGAGGGTCACCTCCTAAAACTGGTCAAGTCTTACCTTAAGCTCCTGATGAATCACAGATACTGCCTGACTTTCGACGACTGTCTGATTTCATCCTCATCATGGCTACAATAAACATAGGACCAGCCTCCTTTCCAACGCTACACATTCAAATGTAACATGCTTAGTTGTCTCATCCTTGTCTCTGCACCATCTTTAGATTGGTGATGACCTCATCATCATCCGGAAAGATAGGCATTTATTTTTGGTTAAAATAGGCAGGCAAATAGGCACTTGAAATACTGAAAATAGGCAGTACTGTAATTAAAATAGGCATTTATTAGGAGTGAAGGCAAAGAGGAATCTCACTCATTATTAATGAAAATATGTATTTTAAATACTCATTCATTTCTTTATTACCAATTTATCACAGAATTGTGTACTTACTCTTGTACTTGGTCTGTGAGCTGCAGGTAGATTGGCGTAGATCTTTGCCTGAAATACTGTTGGGGGTTTCCTAAAATAAAACTATACTCTATTACCAACCTCCCCTTCACTCCACACCCCCGGTCCTGCTCCATTCCTTCTTTTAGAGCCATCTGTATATATATATATATATATATATATATATATATATATATATATATATATGTTGATTTCATTAGGTGGATTGAAAGCCTCGTCTTTGCTTCAGCAGATCAGATGTTCTTTGTACTTTGCAGTATTTGTCAAGTTCCTTTCCATGTCTGATGTCACCCCCAGCTCTGTAAATTCCCTGATGTAGATAAATACCTAAGAGTGTCCTATTTATCCTATAGATTTGTTGATAACATCTTGTTTTATCGTCCTATAGGCTGATTCCATTGCCTCAGTTTCAATGAAGATATCTATTGATAACAGGCCTACTATTACTTCCATAGTTATCACCATCCATCACTAGTTTATCAATGTAACTTTCAGCTAAAGTAGCAACAAGTGTGAAATAAGAAAATATTAACAATTCCCATTTGAAGGTTTCCTATTCTCACTATGAATTGAGGATTATATAGGAAAGCGTAAAACAGGGAGAGGTTGGCAACTCTAATTCCCCTCCCCCATTATATCTACTGTTGTCTTCTTTTTATTATTATTATTATTTAATTGTTGTTTTCTCTACAAGATCTAAGTTTCAATAAAGTTTTATAATAAAAGAAATAGAATAAAATAGCTTGTGAATTTGGTTGCAGGAGTACCGATGGTCGTTGCTCACAATACAACAATGACAGTATCGAATGGTGATGATGTTGTCTTGACTGGAGAATATTGCTGCAATCCTGGAGCTACTCGTATACTATGGTTGCTACCTTCTGCTGTTGTCATCGCTCCAGGGACGACGTTCGGGTCGTTCACTGCTCACAATTCAACGGTTAGGCAACGTTCCATACAGTAGTATTTATTTACTGTCTTAAAAAACTCTAAAATAGACAATCACCAGAAAATAAGCTAAGCACACATATTTATGTGAAAAGTTAAAATAGCTTGTTGTGAATATATTAAAGATAAAATTAATAATTTAAATATAATAGTTAATACAAGATAATGGTAAAAAAAGAATTTTTTAGCATGATAGCATTTGGTTAGGGATAAAAAGTCATTAGCATTAGGGCAGTAGCAGTAAAACAATTTTTAATTTAATTATTTATATTATGATATAAAATATATGAATCCGCAGAGTCTAATAGTAACATTTTAAGTAGTCACCTTGAAGGTGGATAGTAAAAAAAAAATTCAAATTACGAAAAACTGAGATGTTTACAAAGCATTAGAAATAAAAGTCTCTACTTGCTTAAGAGTTTAATCAAATTCCCATATCCTTTAAAGAAATTAATAAAACTATTGTACTACTTTAGTTAAATAAATATTCTAGGCTCAATGATAATATTATTCTTAATTCATTCAGAATAAGATTTATATTATTAAAAATTCTTCTTTGAAGTCAATCTATAAGATACTCAAAACTCATCAATTATGAAATATTCTAATATGAATCTGCCGAAAAACTTCTCCCTTAAGACAAGGATACTGAAACTCTCAATCGTGAGTGCTTTTTGAGTTGACCCTGAATAAAAATTTCCGATATACAACTATTCAGAGATTTTGTATTAGGGTCATTCCATGTCAAATCAACACACTTTTCGGACTTTATGTCTCAGATTTTCATGATTTATGGTATGCAGTAATATATCATAGACTTATGAAAAAATACCAAATTTCAGTGATGTAGCACAATTATTTTTGGAGTTATTAATTTTTAAAGATTTAAATTTTTATGAAAAAGTGTCATATTTTGGCACCTTTGGATGCCTGTAGGCTCACAACCAGTGATGATATTAACCTTTGAGTGGTCTCATTTTAAAGCTGTTGAATGGGGCTTTAATATGATATGCCACAATATAGGGGTTACAATTTCAAAAAAGTTAAGAATTTTAAAATTTAAATTTCTCAAAAAGTGGCAATTTTAAAAACTCCAAAAAATTATCAAATATAGTTTGTAATGTCTTAATACATATAGCAAAATTTTATCATGGGATCTCAATGGGATCAGGAAATACAGGGCTTCAGAAATACACATGCTTTGGAAATATTTTATTTATTTATTGAGATGTCACAACGAAGCGATATGCTCTTTAGGTCAATGTGCGAACAAAAAACAATGAATTTGGGAATATATTTCATAAAATAGTAATTTTGAACAGTCGGATTGAAAATGCAACAAAAATAAAGTTTTTAATTAAAAAATTAAACATGAAAATATATGTTATATTACCTATATATATATATATATATATATATATATATATATATATATATACAACTTGAAAACTTGTAATTTTAAATGAATTATAATGTTAAATGCATTTAACTGTTAAATAAACAATAGTGTATTAAAAAAGTTGAAATTTCTTTATAAGTATCAGATATTTTAATATATTGTCTATGTGTGTACTGTCCTCAGTAAGTAGTTGGTGTAAATCATTTGGAAAGTCAATGTTTTCTCTTTCTCTGCAGTCTGTAAGTAGGTGTTTAATTGTCAGTGGAACGTTGCAAATTGTACAATTCGGTTTGTCCTGTTTTGTCATTAAATATGAATGTGTCAAGTGCGAATGTCCGATTCTTAGTCTAGTAAGCACGACTTCTTCTCGCCTTACATTCCGGATACTGGAACTCCAGGCTCCTATTGTCGGCTTAATCTCCCGTAGCTTGTTGTCTTGTGTGTTTGTCCAGTCAGTTTCCCACTTGTTCATTACGTGTTGTTTTATGACATTATGTATGTCTTGTCGAGTCATGTCATAAACGTCTTGTGTTGATCGTCTCGTTGCTAATTTAGCTTCCTTATCTGCTTCAGTACTTCTTGAAATGTTGTCATGTCCAGGAATCCATACAAAAGTTAAATAAATGTTGGTGTCCTGTAGATAGTATAGTTGTGAAAGTATGCTTGTGATTATAGGATGAGTACTGTAAATGTCCGATAGGGAAAGAAGAGAGCTTAGTGAGTCTGTGAAAATAATGATGTGTTTATTAGTATTTTTACTATGTGAAAGGGCCAAAAGAATTCCGTTTAGTTCTGCTGTGAATATGCTAGTGTTATTTGGTAATTTTGTGTGGTATGTTCTATCGTCAATGAGTGCTGCTGAGCCTGTCCCGTGTAGTGTTTTGGATCCGTCTGTGAAAATGAAGAGAGCCTCAGGATTCTCTGATATTATTTTATTAAAGTTATGATTGTAGAAATGAGTAGAGCAAGGGTCATTTTTCTTATGCTTTGAAAGTGATATATTAATACTAAAATTCTTTAGTCTCCATGGAGGGTGTGGAAGGAGTTCGAAGCTATGCATTGGAATTTGAAGAATATGTGAATTATCTGCATATTTCAAAATTCTTTTCTTTAAATAGCTTTGTAAATAGCTTACTGTATTAGTTAAATTTTATTTTTTAATTACTAATTTTGCTATTAAGTGTGCAGGACTCTATTAAACTAATAAAATGTAATGTTTACTTTATAGTACCATGTTTGGAAATCTCTTTAAAAGAAAACTGAAGCTGATTGGCCTACAAGTAGAGGGAAAACACCTTTTACTCCGATAAAACTGGGATTCCTGTCCTACTTCGTTCTTCACTTCACAGTAAAGTCCATTTGTGAGATATACCAAGGAATATCTTCTGGAATGTGAAGTGGCTGTCATTTGTGGCTTTCCTGAGAATTATTCCATCAGTTTGCAAGATAAGACACAATCATATTATTGGTCAAATGCTCAGGCTAGCATTCACCCTTTTGTGGTGTATTTTAAATAGAAAGCAGTCAAAAATTTGATTTTTTTAATAATATCATACTGTCTCAACCTCAACACTAGAGCCTTCAACCTGTTACAAGTTATATCTGGGAATATCTGAAGTGCATGGTTCAAAGAGATCTAAAAAATTCTTCTACTTATCCTACAGCTCTCCAACCCAATACAAAAATAAACAAAACTATATTAACTTGTGTAATCAAAAGCAATCATTTGGAGCTAAGGCTGAATGGCATTTTTCAGCAACACAACATGGAAAAGGACCATGTGATGGGCTGGGGGCCATGATGAAAAGACTAGCAGCCAGAGCAAGCCTACAAAGACCATATAAGAATCAAATTAAGGATGCTAGGCAACTGAATGGTCACATCAGAACGTATCTAATATAAACTTTGCATTTTTGAACCTTGAAGAATACATTGCAACTGAAGAACTGGCCAACCAGTACAATACATATATAACTTTATAAGGCACCCAGAAATTACATGTCTTCATGCCTCTCAAACGGTTTAGAAAACCGTGAAGTTCACCAATGTTCACGTGTTCAACGTACCTTCCAACGATTCAAGTCTCGATGAACTAATTTGTTAGCCCTTAACTTTACTCATAATATTGGATGGTATGTGTCTATATGACTTTTATCAATTGAAAAAATGTAAAAGTAATAGCCACTGCTTGTTTCATTGTAAAGTGTTGCTTGTTTCATTCAGTGAATTATTCAAAGTATTCAAAAACGATACTAATACAGTAAGCTATTTACAAAGCATGTGTATTTCTGAAGCCCTGTATTTCCTGATCCCATTGAGATCCCATGATAAAATTTTGCTATATGTATTAAGACATTACAAACTATATTTGATAATTTTTTGGAGTTTTTAAAATTGCCACTTTTTGAGAAATTTAAATTTTAAAATTTCATTTTAAAATTCTTAACTTTTTTGAAATTGTAACCCCTATATTGTGGCATATCATATTAAAGCCCCATTCAACAGCTTTAAAATGAGACCACTCAAAGGTTAATATCATCACTGGTTGTGAGCCTACAGGCATCCAAAGGTGCCAAAATATGACACTTTTTCATAAAAATTTAAATCTTTAAAAATTAATAAGTCCAAAAATAATTGTGCTACATCACTGAAATTTGGTATTTTTTCATAAGTCTATTATATATTACTGCATACCAAAAATCATGAAAATCTGAGACATCAAGTCCGAAAAGTGTGTTACTAAAACAAAATGTAATGAATAAACAACTAAAATTTATTGTATCCATAATTAGGCGAGAATAACCAACTCATTGTAATAACCCCCCTGCTAGTGGCAGAAGGCGGAGTTATCAAAGGAACAGGCGTGTTTTTCATTTCCTTGATTTTTCTAGAAATTTCTGATTTTTATTGCAACTTGTGAAAGATCAGTAGAAAAGAATCTGAAACATTTTCCATATTTGAAAGCAAAGATTCCTCAGTTCAATTATGATATGTGTAAGGCAGAATTATAAAATATGTTTTGCCAATTCAAAATACATTTATATGGTTTCAGTAAATTAGCAAAAATTGTATACATCTCAAAGCCACATTATCAGATAGAAAATTCTGGTGTTTTATATCTGAAGACAAATATCTGAATCTAAGGCAAATCACCCTTCAGCTGACGGCAATGTTTGGGTCAACTTACTTGTGCGAGTCTGTATTTTCTGAAATAAAGATAATTAAGTTAAAATATCGCAATAGACTAACTGACGAATATATACCTCATCATGCTTGCTATTAGCACTAGGTAATTACATACCATCTTATGAAAAGTATGCTGAGGACATGCAGTCTCTCTGCTTCAACATACAAAGTCAATCTTTAGTTGAGTTTAGACACTAGGAGATGTTTCTTTTGGAAGAACAAATAATTATGATTTTGTTTTGCAATTGTTGAATATTTATGAGTTTTTTCATTTGGATTTTCGAACGGACCTACACTTACCTTGACTAAAATTCTACTAAAGTTCTTATCTCTCCGATGCTCTTAGCCAACTCCATCGCTCTTATCATTCATTCACTCACTCATTTATTTAAAAATTTAGAATATGAAATTTTTATTAAATATTAACTGGAATCAGCCCCTAAATTTAAATTATCATTTCTTGCCTTCCTTTGATATATTTATTATTAACTATTAGTAATATCAATCAAATCAAATTCTACAAATAAATAAACTTACATCCTTAAATGTTTTGAACAAACATAAATATAAGTTGGATTTTATCTTTTTCAATATAATTACGTCCCTAAAGTTTATATTCGGAGTTTGTACGTGCGAATAAACAATTCAATAGATGATGATACCTACTCGTCATGACCTCGGGATGGGAGTGTTCAAGTCCGGGTTTATAAATTATAAAACTCTATATTCTAAGAATACTTTTTACTGAGAAATAATACATAAAACATTAAGTTAGAATAGCATAGACCGTGCGTAAGACGAGGAACACTGGACTGTAACAAGGCAGAGGAGGTTACATGGCCTTCCTCATATGGATAATTCTTATAGAGTTTGATAATAGTGTAATGGATACTTTAACTCTTTCGCTCTGGCTGTCATTGTTTGGAATACCGAAGTATTCGTTACATTTTTTATTTGAATTTTTCATGTAGACATTTTTTTTTTCATAAAAAAATCTTCCAGTCAGCAGATATGAAAACGGAAAACACTGTTGGAAAGCCCAAACAATACCTACAAGGCCTTTACCTGGAGCTGTAAAAGTGCCTTTTGAATCTAAAGATAAAAGTAATGGAGTGTCCTTCAGAAAAGACACTCGTAAGCAGGTAGGATCGCTAGTGTCCTTCCGTAATGACACCTGCAGTGAAAGTGTTAATAGAGAGCAATCCCTCAATTCCATGTTCTGCAACCGGAATATAGATTCTATTTAAAGAGAACTTCTCGAAGTGTGCCCCTTGGCTTAGTGAAGAGTCCGGATTGTATATGAGAGTAACTCGGCTCGAAACATGTCTAGTTGATTTTTAATTAAATTTTTAACATCCATTATTATTAAATAAGAATTTTTGGATGGGTTATCTATAGTTTACCACCCTTTTCTAGTTGATTTTTAGTTGAAGTGAATATCTATTTTCCTACTCTGTATATACTTTAAGAATTCTCATAACAATGTATTATCATAACAATGTTTCTATTTTTCAGAAAGGGAATTGGACCGACTGCCATCGCACATCCCTGAGTTTGAGAAGAGCTGGTAAAGAACACGCTGGAGATTACAGCTTGCTAGTATGGTCGGGTCGAGGAATTGGGCAGGCTACGATATCTGTAAATGTCACTGGTCCTCAGCTCGTTTCAAAGTCAACAAGAACACAATTTACATTATCACTTTTATTTATAATTTTGATTTTTTCCTAACAAAGGGATAAACCATTTCCCTTCTTTTTTTTGGTACGCATCTAGTTGCCCGAGATGATTTAAAGAGGTTTGTAATCTCGAGCCAGCTCGTAATGTTCCAATGAATCATTTGCCAACTTCTACAGTTGTTTGTCTAGACTTGAGATTGTTCTGTATCAAATCAAACCTAATATTCTCATGAGTGAATAGATGTCCAACAAAGCGTCTGCTTCTCTCAATCCACTTTCAAAACAAGACAAAATATATTTATTGCCATTCTAATTGTAAGTTAAAACATAGTTTTATGATTTAGTTCCTATTTGTCTTGTCTGTGTTTTCATATTTCTTCTCAATGTTATAAATGGTATAATAAAAGAAAACGGGCTGAAGAATAAAGGAGTTACTATTGTTTAATTAAAGGGAATAAACACGTAACCATAATAACTATATAATCTATTTAAAATAAGAAAGACTAGCTCAGGAAAATCATAAACACCATTTATTCAAAAATATATTCATATATATGTAAGGCAAGTTGTATGTTTGCCTCCATTAGTGGTTTCCTCTACGAGACGACTGCACATCAATACAGAAGTATTTTTCTTTATAAAAACATTAGTAACATGATTTATTAATTATTTTCACTAACTTCATTAATTTTTACTTTCAAATCAATTATATTTACTTCTTTTAGAATAAAATATATTTATTTTTGTAATAGCCAATGCTGTGATGTCGCTTAGCCATTCCAACTGCTACAGGG
The DNA here is from genome assembly GCA_946811695.1 of Gonocerus acuteangulatus. Taxonomy (NCBI): domain Eukaryota; kingdom Metazoa; phylum Arthropoda; class Insecta; order Hemiptera; family Coreidae; genus Gonocerus; species Gonocerus acuteangulatus. Next base: position 80,730,911 of record OX328130.1, on the reverse strand, counting down.
AATTCAGCTCCGTTGAATCTACATACCTTAAGGTAGTGATCTGCAGGTATCCTGTGTGTTTGGTACAGACAACACCAGGTTCTTGATTGTTGTATGTCGAGAGGTTAATCTCTGTATTCTAACAACGCTGGAAGATGCTACGATGTCCACCCCCAACCTTGCACTCCAACCCCTACTTCAGCTAGAAAAATGATGTCTAAGGATAATTATTCCTGTATAAAATGAAAGCTGGTTGTTATATGGAGATCATTAAGAAATGGTTGTTTAATGAAGGATTATATTAAACTAAATTAAAAGGATTATCTTTCTTTATCAAAGATAACATCCAATATCTTCCTTTGACAAAAGGAAATTGCAATGACACCACAGAGAGAATATACCCAAGCCTTACTCCCCCCTCCCTTGGATCTGCTTTGGCTTGTCAGTATTAAAGTTTATTATTCAATCCATTTTTTGTATTCCTACTTTAAATATTAAATAGCCAATTGTTCATAAGAAAATCTTCTTTACTCCAATAAAATTCAATTGTAATTATTATAGATTTCATTATTTAATTAATTCTGCTGAGTCTCTTGAAATTCTTAACATGTTATTATTTCTGCCTTTTTTCCAGGAAGTGGAACAGATCATTAAACGATGAAATGTTAGATTCTGAATGTAAATAAATGATTAATACAAATCTAAATGTTCATTCATAAAATACTTTAATTATTCTTCTGCGTAAGAATCCTGGATCCGTGTATTTGTTTGGAGAAGATTCACTCCCAAATACAGACTGACTTTCTCAAACTCGCAGTTCTCTCAGCTTAGCTCAATGGTTTACTCCAACTCTCTTAAAACAGTTTCATATGCACTATTATTTTGCAAATAATATCAAAAATAAAAAAAAGAAACAGAAATTAAATAACATTATCCGTACAGAACATTGTTTTAGAAAACCATATAGTTCAGTTAAATTCTTATCGATTCCAGCATATGGAGTTGTTTGTTGGATAATGGTTAGGTTGAAATCGAGGTTCACCGTCGTATAAATAGGTTTTGGTCCTCGTTAAGCAATACCAGGTTTCATATTGTACAATACCAGGTTTCATATTGTACAATACCAGGTTTCATATTGTACAATACCAGGTTTCATATTGTACAATACCAGGTTTCATATTGTACAATCGCAGATCTCATTTCAATCTTATAATGACTACAAACAAATCAGTAGATGGAAGGAAGTTTAACAACGCTTCCATTTCATTCACAAACCAGCGTGTTGAGGAGCAATGGATCTCCTTCCTGTAGAATAATATCTTCCAGAGTTCTATCGTAGTTTGATTGGACTCATCTTGATATTGGTTTTTACATTGTGTTGTTGTTGTCCCGAGAAATATTCCCCGAAGACACAAGATTGAAGACTCCTGATTTTAGAAGGAGGTTTGTGATTCTTCAGAGAATAACCCCTAAGATCCCTAAATAGAACTTCGAGCAGGACTTTCAGTTAGAATTCTATAGTTGTTTTCTTCTGAAAATGTTTTAATACTTTACAATTGATTGTATATGTGTAGTGGCCTAAGAAAAGAAAAAATGGATACATTTTGAAAGTAATTGTGTTTAATAATAATTGTATTAAAGAAATTAATCTCTTCCAATTGGCCTTTCTAAAACAGGCTCTATTTGATCCTAAGATGTTTTGTAACTAGTCAAAACAAATGTTTATATTATTCATGAATGTGGTATTAGTTGTTACTCTAGTAAAAAGAAAATAATAAAAATTATGATATAAATATTTGTATTATAGAAATAAAAGATTGTACATAGTCATATGGAAGATAATAATAAATATGATAAATTTATAAAAATATAAATATATATATAACTCTACATAAAATTACCCATTTGTTGTTAATTAGTGCGTATGTGAGGAATGAGTTTATTTATTGTTGTTATGTTTGATGGCAAACGTGCGCATCCCGATCCAAATATTTTATGTTACTATCCGATCTGTAAACTATATGGTGCTTATATTCATTTTGATTTATTTACATATTTAGACTGACATTACTTACTCACTATTTAGTCATAAAAGGTTATAATCATCTTTTATTTAAGCACATGGTTAATTATAATTTTTCGAGAGTTTATTAATTATGTATAAATTGAATTTATTTTCTTATTTTTAAAATAGAGAAAAACATTGTAGGAGTATATTTATCATCATCTACTTTTTTCAAGCTCATCGTTTAAATTGTAAGAATATTGAAGCAACAATAATCCCTTAACTAAAAATCCAAACCTACAAAACAAAATTTAAATGAGTTTGAAATTTCTTTTCTCCGACAGTTACATTAAATTTTTTAAAAAAAAGTCTATATATTTTTTTATGTATTAGTTGAACTATTATGGCTCTAAGTAGAACAGTCTTTTCTAGTTTTTAACCAAATTCATTTTTAAGCTCGCATTTGAGAATGTTAAAAATGCATTTGTCTAAATTAGATAAGATATAATCTCTAAATGACTGATTGCATTCAATTTATATCAACGTATCAGTAGGAATATCTATATTTTCATATGAAGAACAAGATGAAGTGTAAATTTTGCAAGAGTATTTAAGCATTCATTGCCAAATTGAATTAACTATTTGAATACAAAATTAATTTTGAATTTGAAATTTTGTTATATAATGATCATGTAGAAAGTTTGCGAAATTGTGTATATTTTTTATTGAAAATGAATTGATGTATTTTCCTTGGAGAATTCTTGTGTGTGTCTATAATAATTGTATGAAGAAACGTCCGTGTCGATGGCACGGACAAAGTGTAAGATATTAATTCTTTATGAATCCGTATTATTTTTGAAAATGTAATTATCCATTATGTAGTATAACTATTCCATCAAGGAGGAGAATAGAAATACATAAATATCTCTGTAATATGTAAACAGAACACCACAAATGCTTATTTTAGTCCATTTCATTTATTTTATCAAAGAGTTATTTCATGGAAGCTATTTTTTATTTCTTCATTTTTTAAGTGAGTATATATATATATTTGATTTATGTATTTTATGTTGTATTGAAAAAAGAATAAATGAAAAGAGTACATCCCAGTGAACGGGATGTATGAGAAGTTGCTCAAGAGAGATTTCAGTCACAGGCCTTCCCATTTTAGTTGTCTTAATCTTAATGTATTGATTTAAAGGTTTTTTATCGCACACATAAGCATTTAGAACCGTCGTATTTATTCAGCTCAAAAACCGTTGGTGTTATCGGTTGGAAAATATTGAGTAGAGTTTTATTGTTACTCTAGATAATGGAAATATGTACGGAATAAAATATCACTGTAACTATGGCACTGTAGCTGATTCAAATGTAATACACTAGGAGACAATTCAATACGTCGTCTTTACTTAGCCACAATATACAAGACAAAGTGTAATAGACTAGGAGACAATTCAATATGTCGTCTTTACTTAGCCGCAATATACAAGACACAGTGTAATACACTAGGAGACAATTCAATATGTCGTCTTTACTTAGCCGCAATGTACAAGACAAAGTGTAATACACTAGGAGACAATTCAATACGTCGTCTTTACTTAGCCGCAATATACAAGACACAGTGTAATAAACTAGGAGACAATTCAATACGTCGTCTTTACTTAGCCGCAATATACAAGACAAAGTGTAATACACTAGGAGACAATTCAATACGTCGTCTTTACTTAGCCGCAATGTACAAGACACAGTGTAGGACTGCAAACCACACCAAACAATGATGGCGTCTGGTAGGATTATAAAATATGTGTGCATTTAATCTTATGAATTAAGACAATATAAGATGGGATTACTGTATTTTTTTTAATTCTCAAGGAAATTGTTTTGTAATTTTTTATAAAGATGCATGTAAATAAATGTAGGTGGTCGTTGACTACATGCAAGTATAGTCATCTGTCAATTCATACTATTTAGATAAAAAAAATACAAAAAAAAAACTTTTACACATGTTTAAAAAGCATATTGATTGTTACATTAGTGCTAAAAATGCAACATATTCGATGTTAAAATGCTGTCATACGTCCATTATTATGAATAAAATGTGTTGTTAATAAATTATTGCCTATATGGTAAAAATTGTTTCTTTCATTCTAAGACCTTTATTTATAATTCACTTGCAGAAGATGATTTGAATAAACCCAATATATATCATTTCAAGCAAAGTTTAAAATAATACATGGTTAATGCACGTTTAATTTATCAATAACTAGCTGAGTACCCGCGCTTCACCACGGCTGATAAGTAGTTTTTATACTGCGTTAAATAAGGTATGATCAAAATAAACGCTGCTACATAATTTTGTACAGCTTATTATTGCACGGACTTTAGAGTTATCCAGGAAACACCATGTGGAGGTGCTTGTTACTGTTGGGGAGTAAAAAAAAAAATAAATAAATAGAAAATACAACAACCACTAAAAAAGGTAGGTACACAGAGACAAATATACGTTAAAAATAATAAAACTAACAACTTTGAAGTTTTAAGCACTTATCTCTTCGATTGACATCGCCCCACCGAACATTACAACAGAATATTTTTTGTAGAGAATTTAGTAAGCTTTTGAATAGTCGCCTTCCACTTACTACGATATCCCAAGCGTTTTCGGGATATTTTAGAAAATATACTGAGATCCCAAAATTTTGTATCACCATTAATACAATTTTATGCCATTTACTTCCTACCTCCAAACGATACCAAAGTTTAAATATCTTAGATTAGATGAATGTCAAATACCTGGTATAAGTTTCAAGTGAACCAATCATCGTTTCTGAATATCCTAACAGAAAATTAGTTTGGAAGAGTATTTCTAGCAATTTTCCTCGTAAACGGTTACAGAAATGGCTTTAAAAATGGTTTCGTTCGTTTTCCCATGTTTAGGAACCCGTATAACGATTTTTTTGCTCAAAGTTTGCTCCAAAAACCATGTTCCAGTAAACGGATTCAGCTGGTTAATGAACTTGACCTTTCAAATGAGAGGAAAGATTTTAGAACCAAATGTCATCAAAATTGGACCATTTTTGAGCCAATGAGGACCTTCTTAATAATTCATACCCCCCTAAAAGTCCTTAAACATTTGAATATCAAAAAAACCTTTCTTAGCGGGTGTTTACATTCTTAACGGATTGTCTGTGAAAAATTGCAAATTTTGGTGTCCAATGGTTTGGGATATTATTACCTCGGAAGGACCATCACCAAGGCTTACTGTTTATTTCTATTAATTCAAGGTCTCCCATCATAGTTGATATTAACCTCCATTAAAAATAATACTATGACATACATACAGTATGTTAACAGCTGTTCTTTTATCGTCCTAGCAACACATGCTGCCTAGGCTTGTCTGCTCTAACAAACTAAAACTTTAAACCCCTCTAAAAATACCTAAAAATTCGAATATCAAAAAATCCTTTCTTAGTGAGTGTCTAGGTTCTATAGGGAGTGCCCATACAAAATTTCAAATTTTTCTGTCGAGCGGTTTGGAATGGGGGATGATAGGTCAGTGAGTGAGTGAGTGGTATTTGACAAATATATAGTAGATATACAGAGGGTTCAGGTTCAGAGCACAACTAGACCAAGTCTATGCTTGGCATTTTATCTTGTAATGGAAGTGAAAAGAACTAAAATAGCTCTATTTAGTGCTACAGGAGACTAAGTCTTAACTTTATTATTTTGCCACTTGTAGTAGTTCTTGTTACACGTCTGCTAGTCATCCTCCTCTGGTTTCGGAGCAGAAGTAAGCCAAGTCCAAGTTATAATTACTTTATCAACAAGGCTATACATAAATAATGTCAGTGTTTAAGTTCAAATCTTTGGTCAATAGGATTTATATAACGTCTCTGCAATTAAAACGTAAAATACTCATTTTCTGAAAACTCTATGACATGGACTTTGCCTAGTTGTGCTGTGAACCCACGATATAATAAAAATAGATTAAGAAGATAAGACTATGACACACTATTTAATATAGAGAAAAAGCCGGGTTCCTCCCTTCATAGGGAGGAACCCCGCTTATAAGGTTGATCTCATGAAACAATCCGGAAGTGCCGACTGGAAAAGTTCACGTTTCAGAACCCCTAGAGACCGAAAATAACGGTGGTTCAAATTTGTATATAAACATATATATATATATATATATATATATATATATATATATATATATATATATATATATATATATATATGTATATATATATATTTTACTTTATTAATTTTTGTTATTTTTATGTGAGTTTCCGGGGATTGTCGGAAAATGGGAGGGGGCTGTCAGGGGGAAGAGAGGACAACTTAATGTAAACAAACAGCCGGGCGGATATATAACGCCCGGCAGGATGGAATAAAGTTAGTAAGCAATATGGCAGGATGGAATAAAGTAAGTAAAAAAAAAAAAAAAAAAAAAAAAAAAAAAAAAAAAAAAAAAAAAAAAAAGTTAGTTACTGTCTAGCTCTTGTGTTGTTCACACATGTTTGTAGTCTACTATCCTTTTTAAAAACTTATACAAGTACGATCCGTACTTAAGTGGTGCCGAAACCCGGGAACGCGTTAACGGGTGTGTGTTAGTGTATGGTGCGAACCAGAGTTAAGGAAACCCTCGCGGATCGCCTTAACGAGAGGAGAATGGCCGAAGGAGGCGATCAAAACGTGAATGTGAACGTCTGCACCATTCCAGTGGCGACAATTGAATGGGTGAAACTGAAGGCGTCATGCGCACAGGATATGCGGACGGCTATAAGCCAAATCGAGAGATTCGCTGGAGATGTAGGTGAGCTAGGTAATTTTATTAAAGATTGTGATAAAATATGGGACCTTATAAAGAGTAAGGAGGATGCAGCTTGGCTGGATCCTAACGACGCCGACACACATCGTGCCGCCCTGATAGGAAGGATCAAAAGGCAGGTCCTCAATCAGATCCAGAGTGACTCAGCGACAGACTGGGCCACCGTGAAGGCGAGGTTGAAAAAAGCGTACGGAGGCGGACGATGGTCACCTGAAGAAGACTTCGTGAAGATGTTGCAGGAAAAGAGGGGACCTTACCAATCAAAGGCAAGCTTTGCAACAACCATGATAGCTTGGTACAACAAGATATCAGATAAGCTGAGTGAGCTACCCGAAACAGCAGGATCCCAGGCAATGAAATTATTAGTGAATAGGGTACTGCGAACTCACTTAGGCAGAGAAACAGGGCAGGCATTAGCCCCCGAGGGAGAGTTTCTCGTCGCAGCTCACGCCCTAGTAGACGAAGGAGAAAGAGAAGCGGACGCACATGTTGCTGTGCGAGAGGAGATACCATGGAGCAGAGTAAAAGAACGACCGCGCAGAAACTACGTCGCACAACCTGAAGGAGCAAGAAGAAGTGCTGATTATGAGCGGAAGATGGACCGTGGCAGGGTAGGACGAGAGGAAAACCGGAGAGGCGCACCGAAACGCAGAGAGCAGCCCACGGACAAGAAGTGTTTCGAGTGTGGACGACCGGGCCACATAGCGGCGAAATGTCCACATATAAAATGCTTCGAATGCGAAGGATTAGGACATGTAGCACGGCATTGCCCTTACATAAGACGACCCCGGAAAGATGCAGGAGAACCTATGGAAGTCAATTTCCACAAAGTAAATAGAGGAAGAGTGAGTCGAAGAGACACCCCTAGTATTCTGGACTCGGATGATAGCAGTGACACGGACCAAGAGATAGAAAGAAAACAGCCAAGGCAACTTGCTTCTTACGCTGCGGTGCTGCGTAACAACCATGTTACGAAACACAGAATATGAGATGAGTGTCAGCAGAGCGGCGAACCTAAACCAGAGTGTGTGACGAGAACAAATGGGTTGCCGATAGTGGAGGAGGCCGGGATGAAGTGGCTAGTTGACACTGGTAGCACGTGCAGGCTGTTGAGTAAGGGAGCAATGCAGAAGGGAGACCACGCATGGAAGCCTGCCAGTGCCGACTATTGACGTTAGGAGGTGATTGCGATGTCGTGGGCAAGATCCAGCTCCCGGCAGATCTATGGGGGGGACAAACGAGAAACACTAACTATCCATATTGTTGATAGTATGCCTTCTGAGTACCAGGGAATATTAGGGTGTGACGCATTAGCCAAATTCGGAGGAGAAGTGACCATACGAGGGAAGAACTGCCTGATTAGAGTGGGAAGCCGTGAGTACACTTGCCGTATGAGAACTCGGAGAGCGAGTGCTATAGCTGGAGCAGTGCGAGAGAGCTCGTCCGACTTCAAAGAAGTAATCGAGGATTTTCGTGATGTCTATCATGAGGAAGGACAGCCGCTCAGTGCAACGGGGAGGACACGCCACCAGATTCGAGTGAAAGACGAACGGCCAGTATACGTGAAGGAGAGACGCTACCCTCAAGCACTTAAAGAACCGATAGCAGAGGAAATTGAGAACTTGCTCCGAGAAGGAATTATAGTGCCGAGTACCTCAGCGTACAATAGTCCTTTATGGGCCGTCTCCAAAGCTGGAGCTCCCGGCAAGTACAGAGTTGTAGTGGACTATCGCAAGTTGAACGAGGCCACCGTGGACGAAAGGTATCCACTTCCGCGACTGGAGGACATACTAGACAGATTAAGTGGAGCTAAAATCTTCAGTACACTCGACTTAAAGGCCGGATACCACCAGATTAAGATGGACCCCAGAGATGAGGAGAAAACGGCGTTCTCATTCGAAAGAGGCCACTGCCAGTTTACGAGAATGCCGTTCGGCCTTAAGAATGCTCCAGCGACATTTCAAAGACTCATGGATGAGTTTCTCACCGGGCTGGACACTTCCTTCTGCCAGGGATACATGGATGACCTCCTAGTCTTCAGTAGGTCAGCGGAAGAACATGCAAAACATCTGCGGAGAGTTCTCTCCAGACTTCGTGAGTTCGGATTGAAACTATCGGCGGAAAAGACTCGTATCGGTCTTAAAAGTGTCACATTCTTAGGACATGTCATATCGGCGGAGGGAATCAGACCAGACCCAGGGAAGGTTGCGTCACTGTCCACAATGAAACCCCCAACGGACGTCAAAGGAGTTCGGCGACTGTTAGGAGCGCTGAATTATTATCGGAGGTTCATCCCAGACATGGCAGCGAAAGTGGCAGAACTGAATGATCTCCTGAAAAGGGGAGGCGAATTCGAGTAACCCCCCAAATGTCCGAAGCCGTGATGAAGTGTATCGAAATGCTACAACACGAACCAGTACTAGCTTTCCCTGACTTTGAGAAACAGTTTGTGCTTACCACAGATGCAAGTAACCATGCACTAGGAGCGGTTCTTAGTCAACAGTGGCCCGGAGGAGAGCGTCCGGTAGCGTATGCGAGTCGCCGCCTCACACCAACTGAAGAAAGATATAGTGCCCTGGAACGGGAACTCCTGGGGATAGTATGGGCGATAGATCATTTTCGACCATACGTATATGGCCGCCCGTTTCTCGTGAAGACCGACCACAAACCGCTCCAGTGGGTCGCAGGACTGAAGGAGACGTCAGCGAGAATCCAGCACTGGAAAGAACGGCTACTCCAGTACAATTTTAAGGTGACATATACCCCGGCGAAGACCAATGTGGTAGCTGATTGGCTCTCACGCCTTCAATATACAAATGCTCTCACGACAGCCGAAGAACAGCAGCGACAGTCCCTCAGACAATTTTTCCAGGATTGGAACCCGGAAGAAGAACCAGGTGCTGCTGAAGGAGCCGCCGAACTGGATGACACAGTCGTTAGTGAAGACACGGTTTCGGCTGATGAACGAGGGCGAACCATGGCCGAATCAGATGATGTGATCGTCGGGAAGAAGAGACACATTATATGGAAATCCACGACGACTGGGTCCCCACAAATTACATACAGCAGAAAAACGAAGTCCAGTTTACGCTGCACAGTGCGCGCTCCGATAACAGCGAGTGATGATGTCATCTGTCGCCTCCTGGAAGACGCTTCTGTGCCGGGAGTAACGACCTTCCTGTACGTCGGAAATGCAACCATCTGGGAGAAAATCACACGACTGTGGACTCGGGAGCGAATTGGGCTAGATAGAATCTTCATTCGCTGTACGCGCCTAGGAGAAGTTGTAGCAGACCCCCAGCTGCAGAAAGACCTCACGTTAGCCCAACACCAAGGCAAAACTAACCATAGAGGAATCAAAGAGACACTGGCCAACCTTAAGAGACACTATTATTGGCGGAAGATGTCAGAAACAGTGCGTCGGGTGGTCGCGGCTTGTGAGATTTGTAATCGGACGAAATACGACAGACGGCCACCACAGGCACAGCAGGAGGAAACCCTCACTCCACAGAGTCCGTTACTGGTAGTACAAGCAGACGTTTTCACGTGGCAAACACAGTTTTGGGTGACGTTCGTAGATATCTTCAGCAAAGTAGCTATGGCTGTACCAGTCCTGACTAAATCAGCTCAAGAAGTTGTCCGCAGTCTCTTACGTTGGAGCCAGGTCTATGGAACACCAGAGATGCTGGTTACGGATGGTGGGAGAGAATTCAAGAATGAGGCAGTGCGAGAACTCTTACAAAGATGGAATACTTAGCTACATATCACGACCCCCGGCAGACCGCAGAGCCACGGTGGAATAGAACGGCTGCACGGCACGATCAGTGAACACTTACGAATTTTACAAGCAGATCGCAACGTATCGGGAGAGGAAGCAATGGACATAGCAATAGTCGCATACAACTCTTCCGTTCACTCCTCCACAGGGTTTACGCCATTCGAAGTCCTGTTTGGCACCCTAAAATTAAGCAGAGACGTGCGAGACTCAGCAGGACGTGACGGAGTCGTTGCGGCAGTAAGACACCTGCGAGCGAACCAGAGGAGGGTCCAGAAGAAAGCGCAAGACAACATCCGGAGAGAGAAACAAAATAGAGTCCAACGTCACAACACCCAACTGAGAGATCCAAGAAGACCGCTACAAATCGGTGATGTAGTTTTCCGCAAAATTCCCACGAACCGGGGAAAACAACCTACAAGATATGAAGGACCGTACACGGTCGTAGCGCTTCGGGAGAGGAACATCGTGACGTTGAGGTCACAGGATCAACCGGAGCGATACAAGACCGCGCATCTCGAGCAGCTCAAGATACCAGCTGGCCATATCCAGGACTCAAGAGACTGAGACAGTGTCTTTGTGGTAATGTTTATATGTAAGATATCCTTACTAATTATTTATTTTTCTGCGTTGTACTTCTTTTTTGTAGTATTACTTTCAATTGCTGTACAGTAGGCTTATTATTCAGTACGAGTTAATTTTCTTTTTCTTTTTAGTTTTTATTATGTTAGTATATTCTTTCTATTGTATTAGATTCTAGATTTTATTGTTCATAGATCGTAAGATTGTATTTCCTATATGTACCGTTTTTTTTACTTTATTAATTTTTGTTATTTTTATGTGAGTTTCCGGGGATTGTCGGAAAATGGGAGGGGGCTGTCAGGGGGAAGAGAGGACAGCTTAATGTAAACAAACAGCCGGGCGGATATATAACGCCCGGCAGGATGGAATAAAGTTAGTTACTGTCTAGCTCTTGTGTTGTTCACACCTGTTTGTAGTCTACTATCCTTTTTAAAAACTTATACAAGTGCGATCCGTACTTAAGTTATATGTATATATTTATTTATTTATATATACATATATATATATATATATATATATATATATATATATTTGTCTGTTCGCGGATTTCTGGCGTCTGGATGGTCCGATTTTGATGAAATTTGGTACAAAAATCCGTCGTCCAATTTGAAAGGTCAAGTTCGTTAACCAGCAAAATCCATCGGAAGATGGCGTTTGGGGCGAAATTCGCGCAAAAAAAATCGTAACGCTTACGTTTTTGAGTTCATATGCTTGTAAGTACTCGTTTTATAGACTTCTTGGTCTAGTAAAACGAATGAAACCATTTTTAAGGCGATAGCTTTAACCGTTTCTGAGAAAATCGGAAAAAAGTTGTTAAATCAAGTTTTTGGTTTGGTTACTTAGAATCATGGGATTCAGTTTAAACATTTTTTGCATGTCTGAATTTCATCAAAACTAGCATGTTAAACTTTGGGTTACTTTTGGAGTTAAGAAAGGGTTAGAATAAAATATTTTATGAACAGACATGAAAAGTTTTGGGAACTTCGTATAATTTCATTAATATCTCGAACACGGTTGGGAAATCGTGATAAGTAGATAGAAATTATTTGAAAGCTTTATAAATTCTCTACAAAAAAGATTCTGAAACAATTTTTGATTAGGTGATGTCAATCGGAGAAATAAGTGCTTAAACTTTGAAGTAATTAATTTCGCTTATTCGAACGGTTCTTTTTATCTGTTTTATTCCGTATTATTTTTTAATTGCTTATAGTTGGATAATGTATTTGACAATAAAACAGATTAGGCAAAATAAGAAAAATAATTCATTGTTAGAAATATAGCTTGTCAAGAGAAAGAGATTCGATGACGTCTTTTGAATATTTTCAATTGCCTTCATGCTCTTGGTTTTTTTACTTTATTTTTTAATTGATTTTATTTGTAGAATTAATACTATAGTAAAAGAACACAGTAATATGTGAAAAATTTTGATATTTTCCAATTCATTGAAACGTGAATGAAATGAAGTATCGGTAGAAGAGGATTCTAGGGTCTGGCGGACCCGACCAGTTAAAGTCATAAAACATTTTGAAGAAAGGCCGAGGAAAATATCTGTTACTATTCTAAGCTTTTCAAATGACAATGGGATATGAACAGGAACCGCGCTAAGATGATGCAGTTCCTGCGAGTCGGACTTTTTTGTTTCTTTTAGTTCTTGGTAATCCTTTCTATTTTGAAGCGCACAATAATAACCATAATTTGATAGTACTGATACATTTAAGATAATATTAACAAATAGTTTATTGTTAAAAAAATATTGTAAAAATAATCTTTCAATTTGTTTACTATAAATATATGAATAATATAAATAATATATGAATATAATCAGGGTGTAAAAAAAATCAGATTTATTTGATTTAAATCAGATTTTTTTTATTTAAATTGGATTTTTTTACTAAAACCGGATTTAAAAAGTAAATCAGACTTTTTAAATGTATCTAGTCTATATGGAGAGCTAATGTCATCCCTACCTAGTTGTTCATTATATAAACCTGTAACTAAAATATTTGTTTATTTACAATGCAAATAATGAAATTGCTATTCTAAAGTGTTTTGTCTTAAGTGGATAATTTTGGGAGCATAGTAGAATTGTCAGATCACATATACATGGGTTGAAGTTGTCCGATATTTTGAGACCGGAATTTCTGTAAATTTAAGGACTTAAATCCACGAAAATCTTTAATTTTCGGCGATTAAAGACATTAAATTTAAATATACAGAAACTCTGGTCTCAAAATATAGAACAATTTTGACCCCTGTACATATGTTGAAAGATAATTCAGTCGCTTCAAATGTATACTCAGATCAGACCGGCATCATTTCACGTTTGCAAATTTCAAAATTCAAGTTGTAGCAAAAAGAATAATGAGTTCCTAATTTTTATTTATGCTTTATTTTTCAATATTTTAAACATTTTTAGTCATTTTCTTCTATACTTTTGTTCTTTCCATTAATAATAGAGTTCCTACTTATTATTTATGCTTTTCTTCTCAATATTTTATAGAGTTTAATGTATTTGTTTACTAAATATTTTCAATTTTTTATTAAATATTTTATTATAAATAGTTTACAGTTGTTTAGTGTTAATTTTTGTCTGTTGAGTATTGTAGGTATGAATTTGTGTAAATGTCTTTCTGTAATTGTGTTCGTCCATCTTTCGTCCCATTTTCGCATTGATTCGTCTCTTAGTCGTGATTTTATAGTCTGTGATGTAAGTTTAGAGTAAGATATAGGTAATGTCTTGTCCTTCGAAGCTGATTTTGCGAGTAAGTCAACTGTCTCGTTCCCTAATAGTTCTGGATGTCCTTTAATCCAGGTTATTGTAACTGTAACGTGTTTCTGTTTACACATAATAAGTAGTGTTCTAATGTGTTCAGTCTGTTCGTTGTGGATTTGACTGTTGTATATGCGGGCTATGTTTGTCTTCCTGTCAGCGTGTAATATGCATGTGTCTCCGTCATGACTTATAGAATATAGTTAGATTTACGTTAAAAAAATAAACTAAAGTTAAAAAAAAAGATATAATAATAATTTTTTTAATAAAATCAATTGGTTTAAACCAATGATTTTTTTTAAAAAAATCAAATGTTTTCCTGATATAATTCAATTGATTTAAATCATTGTAAATATTATCATTATTAAATTACAATGTCCATTAATATTAACTACGAATTTTAGGACGGGTTATCTATAGGTTACCACCCTTTCCAAGCCAGGATAGGGGTGATGCCTTTCTTTTTTCTAAAGAAAAGCCACCACCCCTAGTGGGAATCGAACCCAAGACCCTTGGCACGAAGAACAGTGTAAATAATATATTAAGTTAAATTTCGAATTATATAAAATTTATTGAGAGGAGATCATTGACCTTTGGTGATGCGAAGGTGGGAATTGTCGGGGTATGGTCGTTATTTCTTAATAAAACTACATTTTACATGTGAAAATGGTTTTATTAAGAAATAACAACAATTCGCATCACCAAAGGTCAATGATCTCATCTCAATAAATTTTATATAATTCGATATTTAACTTAATATATTATTTACACTGTTCTTCGTGCCAAGGGTCGTGGGTTCGATTCCCACTAGGGAATGGTTTTATTAAGAAATAACGACCGAGCCCTGACAATTCCTACCTTCTCGTAGAAAACTTACGATGTCATTGACTGTGAAATTGTTAAAATATTACAACTTTTACCAGACCCAAAATGGAAAGAAACAAAGTGTCTAATATTGATATTATTTGTACAAGATATATCTTACAGAAATAAATCAATATCTATCTATCTACTTTATGTTAAATAGCTGTTACCCGGTATTTCATCGTACATCTACTTTAGATCAATAAAAAAAAAAAAAAAAAAAAAAAAAAAAAAAAAAAAAAAAAAAAAAAATGAATGATATCATATTTGTCCTTATTCTGAGAATGTGTTGAGAACTCAGCTAAAAAAATATTTTTCAAGTTTTTAGTGAAAGCGGGGTGGAAAATAAATGAACCTTTATTTTAAAAAGTATAATGGAATAATTTATTGGTAATATCATTTTAAGGAAAATCCAAACCAAACTGTCCAAGTTTAATATGTTTAAAGAAAGAAATGTGTGGTCCATATATAAATAGAATTAAAAAATAGCAATAAAAATGAAGCATTTAATTAAGGTTATACTCAGTTATAAATTTTAATCTAGTATAACTAAATTATATTCTTTATTTGTATTGTTGTTTTTTAAAAATATAATATTAATATATTATATTGTATGCCTGTTCATATAATAATCTGTAACTGAGGTTTTTTTCTATGAATGAAAAAGTAAGTTATTTATGCCAAAAGGAAAGTTTTAAAAACATTTTAACATGAGCAACAAAATTATTTAAAGCTATTTTGGAATTTCAATAAGGACTTATATTATACTTTGATTTGGCTTGCAACAATATTTCTGCCAGAATTGCAACCGTATTTAAACAATGGTAATAGTAAGAGGATATAACTATCTCAGACAAAAGAAAGCATTTATCAGAATGTAATAGAACTGCTGTGTGTAAATATGCCAATAATAAAGAGAGCTGCATATTAGATTAATAAGAAATTCCATGGAAAATTTAATTAATTATTTACTTATTAGAACACCACAATTCAAGAGACTTGCTCTTCTTATAAACATAATATTTTAATACATTAATTTATCTGCAAAGAATAATAGCGTACAAAAGAAAGAAAGAGAGAGAGAGAATTAATTATTTAATAAGAGAGAAAACTTTAATAGAAAGCGAAGACAGGTATAGTTGGGATTCGGCTAGGAGAAAAACGTCAGACTTTCAAAAAGAAATCTGTATTTTGGACGTTTCGACTGCAACAATGGCAGCCTTCTTCAGCTAAAAAATAGCTGAAGAAGGCTGCCATTGTTGCAGTCGAAACGTCCAAAATACAGATTTCTTTTTGAAAGTCTGACGTTTTTCTCCTAGCCGAATCCCAACTATACCTGTCTTTGGATCTCTACAGCGGCTAACTATCTCCATCTACACTTTAATAGAAAGATAATGTTTCAAAATGTGTGGAAAATTAATTTATTTATAGAAATTTATATACATTCATTTGTATGATTATAAACATTTATAGAATGTATTATGTAGATCTATCTACGTACAAATACAGAAATAGGTTAAATATATCAATTTGCATATGTATGTAATAGAATAAATTTAAATTTTATAAATTTAAGTCCCTTTACAAAATGACACATTGTTCACAAAGGAGTTTTTAATGTTTTGTGAAGTCATAAATCCTACTATTTAAATGTTTCTTACCATTGTCACATCTCATAATATTAATTCTCTTATTTGTTAAGTTTTCCGAACTGTTACCACAGAGATATAAATATACCTCTCAACAAAAGTATTTGAAGTATTAAAGTTCTGTAAAGAAAAATTAATACTTACTTATATGATATTAGTCCAAATTCTGACTAGATAAACATAGAACATTTTTATGATATACTTTCCTATACGATATTATTAGTCCAAATTCTGGTTACAGCACAGTGTTGCCTTTTTCAACAGATATTGAGAAAATTGATCTTATAAGATATGATTTTATATAATATTTGTTCAAAGTCTGAGAATATAAGGCTATCATTAAGATAAAATCAAAAAGGTTACAGCTAAAAAGTTTGGTGGGCAAAAGAAAAACTTGTCCCCCCCCAAAAAAAAAGTTTTAAGTTTTGTATTGCCCTTCTTCTTAGAAGAAGGGGCAACACTGGAAAGAAGATGGCGATTTCTGACAATTAACTCTTCTGAAACTGTTTCGAACTTTGAGACAGTAGATAGTGGAGGGAGTGTTATCTATCAGGCTGTACCGTATGAAATGTCAGTTTTGGACGATTTCCTTCAAATGTCTTGAAACTGTCGTGGCTCCTACTCCGAGTTCTTTGGCATATTCCCTAGTGCTTTTTGAGGGACAAGCTTCAACCCTTTCTTTCAGGTGTTCATTGTCAAGCTTGGTTTCTGGCCTTCCTCGCTCCTCGTTGTCAAGGTCAAAATTTCCCCTTCGGAACCTGGAAAACCATCGGTAAACAGTTCGTTCATTAACCGTTCACTCCCGAAAGCCGTGTTAATGTTCATACACGCCTCATCGCTATGACCGAGCTTAAATTCATAACGAAAAATAATACGGATTTCCGTTGAAGTCATAATTTAAATTTTTCTTTTCTCAGAGGATCGTTCTCACAAAACAGTACGCAAGTTACTGATTAAATAATAGGAATAAAAGAGCTTTAATTCTATATGAATAACAATGATGTTTGTAAATAATGAAATAAGAAAGGGAAAGGATTAAATCGTAAAGTGAACAAAACTGACATTTCATACGGTACAGCCTGATATCTTCCAATGATAAGAAAGTGTAGGTCTGAAATCGGCCATGCCAGTGTGACTATAGTACCAGAAGTGACGCGCGAAAATTTCAATCTGAATATGATCGTAAACAAACAATGAAATTGAACGAATTTACATATATATACAGTATTCGTATAAATTTACATTTATAAATATAAATCAGTAAGAATATATATATGTATATATATATATATATATATATATATATATATATATATATATATATATATATATATCATATCATATTCTTACTGATTTATATTTATAAATGTAAATTTATACGAATACTATATATATGTAAATTCGTTCAATTTCATTGTTTGTTTACAATAATATTCAAAAATTCACCTTTCCGCGCGCATTTTGTCACACTGGCATGACCGATTAAGGCTTCAACTTTTTCCGTTTAGACTCCCTCCCTCCCTTCTAACTCAATAGTTTCGAACCAGTAACCTCCGACCTGTGAATCGTAGATTATTATTACCTTGGCGACGAGACTTCCCGTATCAAGACCTACCTTAGGCCAAGTTTGGTCCAAATTGGTCAAACGGTGTGGATTGGTATAAGGAACAAACAGAAAAACAGACAGGTGATTATATATATATATATATATATATATATATATATATATATATATATAGATAGATAGATTAAATACTGGAAATACTGCTTATTATGCCATTTCCGAATCTCCATGAATCAGGCATGTTTTCCTTAATTTGGCCTTCAGGTAACAATTTTTTTTTGTTTGTATCACGTTAGGTTAAACTTGGGAAAGAAATAAGCAAAACGTGAAATTGGAGTTAGATGTTTAAAAAAAAAACTCCAAAAAAACTTAGTTTTTACAGAGCATTTATCCAGGAGCACTATCCAAAAACCAGAATAAAAAAAATCCTTCATTTGGAGTCGTGACACCAAAAAGAGTAGCAAAGGGTGTATTTTTGGGAATTTTGGAAAATGTCGAATATCTGGAAAACCGAAGTATTTTCACTAAATATAAAACATATTTTCCCCAACCGCCACAACGTCCTCTACCCACAAGTATCATATTATCCATTACGCCACATCCTGTATATATATATATATATATATATATATATATATATATATATATATATATATATATACAGGGTGTCCCGTAAATGTCTAGTCATATTGTGGGAGGTGATAGAGCACCTTTAGGGGAACAAAAAATGCTCTATGACGATTTTCCGAATTCTTACACAAAAGGGAGAAAATGTGTTTTTATTGTTTTATCGAGAAATTCTGAATATGATCCGTAATCTTCCAATACAGCTGTTTCTATATGATTGCCTACTAGAAGCCTTGGAAGTGAAACAGCTGTAGCGAGGATGCGCAATCAAGGCCAGCTATAGAACTTGACCCAGGGACAATAGTCACGGCATTGGTTTTATATTCCTCGGTCATACCAATGCCCAAGTCCGGGGAGAGATCTGCCTTCCGATAACTTGGGTAGGACCACATGGGCTGGGTGCATTACGTGGTTCTGTTTGCGGGCGGACTATAGGTGAACCAAGGCCCAAGTCCGGGGAGAGATCTGCCTTCAGATAACTTGGGTAGGACCACATGGGCTGGGTGCATTACGTGGTTCTGTTTGCGGGCGGACTATAGGTGAACCAAGGCCCAAGTCCGGGGAGAGATCTGCCTTCAGATAACTTGGGTAGGACCACATGGGCTGGGTGCATTACGTGGTTCTGTTTGCGGGCGGACTATAGGTGAACCAAGGCCCAAGTCCGGGGAGAGATCTGCCTTCAGATAACTTGGGTAGGACCACATGGGCTGGGTGCATTACGTGGTTCTGTTTGCGGGCGGACTATAGGTGAACCAAGGCCCAAGTCCGGGGAGAGATCTGCCTTCAGATAACTTGGGTAGGACCACATGGGCTGGGTGCATTACGTGGTTCTGTTTGCGGGCGGACTATAGGTGAACCAAGGCCCAAGACCGGGGAGAGATCTGCCTTCAGATAACTTGGGTAGGACCACATGGGCTGGGTGCATTACGTGGTTCTGTTTGCGGGCGGACTATAGGTGAACCAAGGCCCAAGTCCGGGGAGAGATCTGCCTTCAGATAACTTGGGTAGGACCACATGGGCTGGGTGCATTACGTGGTTCTGTTTGCGGGCGGACTATAGGTGAACCAATGCCCAAGTCCGGGGAGAGATCTGCCTTCAGATAACTTGGGTAGGACATTCTTGCTGGTTCTTACATTCAGCTGTATAAAGCTAAAGGTAGAAGAGCTAAGGGTCTGTTTGCTAAGAGCATCCAGTTACTTGTGAAGTATCTGTAGTGATTATAACAGTGATTCAGCGCATAAATCATTAGCATTTACATTGGTTGTTGCTGGTATTAAAGTAACCTTCAACACTCTAGTCAATCCAACCCCCAAAAATTGTTAGAATTCTATTAATTTTAGCTAGTTGGATTGAGTAGAGTTTTGATATCTTCTTGAGCGAGCGTAAACGCATAGAACGCATGCCCATAATGCGAAATAAATATAAAATATAAATATGTTAAAGAACCACCGGTCAAACAAATCGGTGAGGAGGCTCCTAAACTTCGCAATTACCGTTGATTTTCATAATATTAACCCTTTTATTAATAAATATTGCTAGGGGAAATATATTCTGCTTATTTTCATATGTGCTTTACAATCCTAAAATTTTTACTTACAAATAAGTAGTCAAAAAAAGTTACTTTTAGTAGTGATTGCAGTGATTTTAAATACTTTTCATTACTATATTAACGTATGATTATTGTATTTATATAATATGGTTTCTAATCTTAGATAACATGTAAAGAAGTAATAGATAACCTGCAAAGAACCTGTAACCTAATCAGTAAGCATCAAAATCACTGTTTAAAATAACGACAGATACTTGAAAGTATCTGAATGTGGTCTTCGTAAAAAGACCCAGAAGAGCTAAGCGTCTTGATGAACCACGCTAATCTGTATGAAGCAAGCTTGGAGATCCAAAAACATGTGGTTCACGTATCAAGGGTGTGATTACTATATGTTTCCACAATCAGCTGTCACTAGTCAGCTGTGTAGCTGTCACTAGTCACCTGTGTAGCTGTCGCTAGTCAGCTGTGTAGCTGTCGCTAGTCAGCTGTGTAGCTGTCCCTAGTCAGCTGTGTAGCTGTCACTAGTCAGCTGTGTAGTTGTCACTAGTCAGCTGAGTAGCTGTCACTAGTCAGCTGTGCAGCTGTCACTAGTCATCTGTGTAGCTGTCACTAGTCAGCTGTGTACCTGTCACTAGTCAGCTGTGTAGCTGTCACTAGTCAGCTGTGTAGCTGTCACTAGTCAGCTGTGTAGAATAGACTCGAGTCCAAAAAATAAAAAATAATTATTAGATTAAACAAACATCACTGCCCTTGTCCAGAGCGTTGTTAGAATGCGGGTACCCGCTCTTCCTCGTGTAGTTCTTCCTCTCTGCAGAACTAGCCGCTACTTCCGGATGTTCCTGGATGAGGATATCGGTGATTCAACTACTTCATATCTGTAGCTAATCCAGGAACATCCGTAAGTAGCAGCTACTTCCTCCGAAATGAAGTAGTCTAAACACCGATATCCTCATCCAGGAACATCCGGAAGTAACAGCTACTTCCTCCGATATGAAGAAGTGGAAACACCGATATCCTCATCCAGTAACATCCGGAAGTAGCAGCTACTTCCTCCGACATGTAGAAGTGGAAACACCGATATCCTCATCCAGGAACATCCAGAAGTAGCAGCTACTTCCTCCGATATGAAGAAGTGGAAACACCGATATCCTAATCCAGGAACATCCGGAAGTAGCAGCTACTTCCTCCGATATGAAGAAGTGGAAACTCCGACAGCCTAATCCAGGAACA
Source organism: Gonocerus acuteangulatus (assembly GCA_946811695.1). Classification (NCBI taxonomy): domain Eukaryota; kingdom Metazoa; phylum Arthropoda; class Insecta; order Hemiptera; family Coreidae; genus Gonocerus; species Gonocerus acuteangulatus. The sequence goes on along the minus strand of OX328130.1, from coordinate 80,709,489 downwards.
TCCGAAAGTAGCAGCTACTTCCTCCGACATGTAGAAGTGGAAACACCGATATCCTCATCCAGGAACATCCGGAAGTAGCAGCTACTTCCTCCAACAAGAAGAAGTGGAAACACCGATATACTGGTCCAGGAATATCCGGAAGAAGCAGCTACTTCCTCCGACATGAAGAAGTCCTGGATCAGGATGTCGGTGTTTCCATTTCTTCGTATCGGAGGAAGTAGCTGCTACTTCCGGATGTTCCTGGATGAGGATATCGGTGTTTCCACTTCTTCTTATCGGAGGAAGTAGCTGCTACTTCCGGTTGTTCCTGGACCAGTATCTCGGTGTTTCCACTTCTTCATGTCGGAGGAAGTAGCTGCTACTTCCGGATGTTCCTGGATGAGGATACCGGTGATTCGACTTCTTCGTATCGGAGGAAGTAGGCTTAGGCAGTCCCAGCTTTCAACGTTCTGTCGCTTCTGTACTCACGAAGAGGGACATATTAAAGCATCGATGTGACAACATGCAATGCTGACATCCTCACAGGTTTTAGTTGGGAGCTAAAGAAAGATCTGCATAATATTAATCATTTCCCAACAGCTACAGAATTGCAACCATTCCTGAGATGCAACACTAAGAATGCAGACTGGACAAAATATCAATAACTCATAACAAACGAACATAAACACAATTCATACGAACCAGTAATTAATGCCGCTTAAACATGGATTCCGAAAACCAGGACAGTAAAGAAACACGGCCTCCTTGGTGAAATGAACGATGCAAAAATGCAGTAAAGGAAAAACCTACTGCTCTTAGCGAATCCCTACTACTGAGTTTTTAATAGAGTATACGGTGTCAAGAAAGATAACCTAGAGATAACCCCTTATCTATAGGTCTTATAGGAGTTTAACCAGTACAGGTTGTAATTCGGTGTCAATAATAAATATACGTTAAAATTTAAAAGTTTATGTTTCCAAGATGTCATTTGGAAACACCCATTGTATTTCCGATCATGACCAAGAAGTGTTCTGACTGGGGACGCTGATGGGTGAGGAGGCTGTGCAAGGGTTGGGGATATTACCCACCCATACACGAGCATTCTTTCCCTACGTTCTTTCCTTTCAGTGTAATCCTTACAGAAAGGCCGAGAGGATTATAATCCTCTCGTGGCCACTAACGGCAAAACTTTCCTGCAATCTTTCCTCTCAAGTTATCCCGCCGTTCCATTCGTAAGGAACAGCGAGAGGAATATAATCCTCTCGTGCCCACTAACAAGAAATAGCAATCCGTGAGGATTCTTGACTGAAATCTATCCGGCAGGAAAGAGTGTTCGTGTATGGGGGCTTTCCTCTCACCTTCAGAAGGATTGCTGTCCTTTGAAGGGAAAGGTGTGTCCTCTCATCCAATCCCGCAGGATTAAAGATGGACCGAAGGAAAGTGGTATATATATATATATATATATATATATATATATATATATATATATATATATATATATATATATAGTTATATATATATAAACATTTGTAATATATATATAGTTATATTACATTCCATCAGTCATCAGTTATTGATTTCAAATTGTTAAAATTAATTTTGTGTTTTAAAATCAATTCATATATTTAAAAAATTGTAATCTACAACAACAAATGTTTGTAGTGAAGTTTTATGAAAAAAGTTATTTGGATAAAAGTTTTAAAATACCTAACTTTATCCAAACATTTTCCTAATGAAAAAGTTCATCTTCAATAAAAACTACAAGTAAAATTTAAAAAAATATAAGTTTAACTTTTTAAAAATAAAAAGTAACTTGAATTTTCGAACCCTGGAATAAATAATCTTAAGAAGATGTTTTATAATTTATTAACACAACTAAAAAAATTACGAATTGAATAGGGTATTTACTTATGGGATATTCCAAGCCAAATTACGAATTGAATAGGGTATTTACTTTTCGGATATTCCAAGCCAAATTACGAATTGAATAGGGTATTTACTTTTCGGATATTCCAAGCCAAATCATCCAGCCAAAATGCATTTCGACACCCAAGGTTGTCAAATTTTGATGAAACTTGGTGCGTATATTGTAGTAATGGACATGAGTAAAAGACCCTACTTTTATGTTCATTAGTTTTTGAAATGCAGCACTTTAAAAATTCTTAAAAATGTGGAAAATATGATTGATAGTAGATCTGGCAACAATCTATACTTTTACAACTTTTCCTTTAACACTGTTAATTTTAATGATGGGGGGTTAATCTTTTTTTTTTTTAAATTGTTCAGCATTCAATCGTGAATGGAAATATATTGCTATATATATATATAAGATTTAAAGCCATAGAAATATTTGACGCAGTGTCTCCATAGCTATAAGCAAAGTTAAAAATCTGATAGCTAAGAAGTAAGGACTGACACGCAATCCTGCAGACTACAGTGGAATCTGAGAGGAAAGAGGAGCGCCCACTAACGAGAGGAAAACTAAACGGATAAAACCAAAGGGAGCCGACTGAAGGGATGACCCGACCGGCAAGCTTTCCTTCCTTACCCATACACTGGCGTTCTTTCCGTGCGGATTCATCTTTCCTGCAGTAAAGAATGCTCGTGTATGGCCGCCTAATATTTCCTTGGATGGGCCATCACCAGGTATAGTGGAAACTCTATAAGGGATACAATCACAGTTTATTTCTAGTAATTCAAGGACTGCCATCATAGTGGAAATAAACCGTAAAGAAAAATAATATTATGATATAGATACAGTACGGTAACAGCTGACCTGTTATCGTCCTAGCAACGCCTAGGCTTGCCTGCTCTCTTTAAAACCAACAAAAAATTCAAACTCGTCTAAAAATACTCAAAAATTTGAATATCAGAAAAACCTTTCGTGTCGAGTGTTTACATCCTAAAGGGAGTGTCCAAGCAAAATTTCATTTTTCTGTCGAGTAGTTTGTGTTGGGCGATGATAGGTGAATGAGTGATAGGTGAATGAGTGATAGGTGAATGAGTGATAGGTGAATGAGTGATAGGTGAATGAGTGATAGGTGAATGAGTGATATTTGGCCAATATATAGTTGGTTTTAGTATATTCATTTTTAGCACTTTCCTCCGAAGGAAAGTAGCTATTGAGGTTGCACTCATGACGGAATTTATTTATTAATTTATTTTCTATGTATTTTAGCACTTTCCTCCGAAGGAAAGTAGCTATTGAGGTTGCACTCTTGACGGATTTTTTTTATTTAATTTATTAATTTATTTTCTATGTATTTTAGCACTTTCCTCCGAAGGAAAGTAGCTATTGAGGTTGCACTCATGACGGAATTTTTTTATTTAATTTATTAATTTATTTTCTATGTATTTTAGCACTTTCCTCCGAAGGAAAGTAGCTATTGAGGTTGCACTCATGACGGAATTTTTTTATTTAATTTATTAATTTATTTTCTATGTATTTTAGCACTTTCCTCCGAAGGAAAGTAGCTATTGAGGTTGCACTCTTGACGGAATTTTTTTATTTAATTTATTAATTTATTTTCTATGTATTTTAGCACTTTCCTCCGAAGGAAAGTAGCTATTGAGGTTGCACTCTTGACGGAATTTTTTTATTTAATTTATTAATTTATTTTCTATGTATTTTAGCACTTTCCTCCGAAGGAAAGTAGCTATTGAGGTTGCACTCATGACGGAATTTTTTTATTTAATTTATTAATTTATTTTCTATGTATTTTAGCACTTTCCTCCGAAGGAAAGTAGCTATTGAGGTTGCACTCATGACGGAATTTTTTTATTTAATTTATTAATTTATTTTCTATGTATTTTAGCACTTTCCTCCGAAGGAAAGTAGCTATTGAGGTTGCACTCATGAAGGAATTTTTTTATTTAATTTATTAATTTATTTTCTATGTATTTTAGCACTTTCCTCCGAAGGAAAGTAGCTATTGAGGTTGCACTCATGACGGAATTTTTTTATTTAATTTATTAATTTATTTTCTATGTATTTTAGCACTTTCCTCCGAAGGAAAGTAGCTATTGAGGTTGCACTCATGACGGAATTTTTGAAAAAATTCTTCGAATCTTTATCGATCCTACCTAGTAGACACCGAGAATGACCCCCGTTCAAATTTATATATATATATATATATATATATATATATATATATATATATATAAAAATAGTTATATATGTGTACGTTAACACGATACAGGCCAGAGTTTTTGTTTTTAGGCCACGAAACTTGGAATGTAGTATTCTTCCATCAAACGGTTGAACGAGTTCGTTAACGAAATCGGTCCATGTGGAGGAGGGGGGGGGGGTTACTCCGGAGCCAAAGTAGTTACTTGCCCATACCAGCCATAACATTTGTTATATTTTAACGAAACTCGCTATTCGTTGTGTTCAAATAAAGAGCAAACTTTGTTATAAAAATAAACTAAACCGGTCGACTAAAAGGGGGGGGTTTACTCCGGAAGAAATTACTAATTTCCTTATACCGGTCGTAATTTCGATTGTATTGTAACGAAACTCTTTATGCGTCCTGGCTATCTAATAAGAAAGAAGTGTTGTAAAAATGAACTAAATCGGTCTATCGGAAGGGGGGGGGGTGTTACTTTGTACTATGTTTGAATTGAATTCTCCCGCCAAACGTAGGTTCGCGAAACTCATCAAGATCAATAGATGAAAATGTGAAGCTTTGTGTATTTATTACCTAGTGTAGTACCACGCATACACAAAACTCTGCAAGGAAGTCAATTACAAAATTAATAATAGAAACAGCTGATCATAAAGAATGCAAAACAGTAGAACAATTTATGTTTTTATTTTATTTATCTATATAGGTTATTTTAAGCAAATTATTCAGGAATGCACTTGACACTACCCAATTCTGAGGAAAGTCCTTAGTTATGCAGCTCCTACGTGACGGACTTTTTATTATTTTATTTATTTATTCACATCGATAAACAAAAAAAAAATTGAACCAAGATTAAATGATCACTTAAGATATGCTTTTTGAGTGGGATCGCAACACCTGCATTAACTCTAAAAATTCTACTTAAAAATGTGTCATTGTTGCCAATTGATCACCAAACAGGATATATATATATATATATATATATATATATATATATATATATGTACGATTTTTGTATGCTAATTAGTCGCTGTTTATAGAATTTCAGGTTATAATTGATTTCCATAGCCGCCATCTTTATCGCTGTCATGAATCGGAACTACTTAGAGATTTAGTAATCCTAGTAACTCTAGTTTTAATGGCTAGTATATATTGAATCTGTCATAGCTGTAGATATCCTTGACATACTATCTATACGCGGAAGACTGGAGGAATTGGAAGGTGTTTTCAGGAATCGAACCTCCGACAATTATCCGTTCCTAGTAATTGTTGTGAACCAGCGAGCTGTAGGATATGAGAATGTAATCGTAACGACCTTAACAAAGGTGAGTTGAGTAGATTTTTCCGTTGCATAACCAGAACTCCATTATTGAACTATCAGATGAAGGACTTGACCTACACAGCTTTCCGGGGCAGTAGTTCTGTACCTTGTTACATCTACCACTTACAGCTCTCTTCACCTTTCAATCATGAATGGTCTTTTGAAACATTTCTTCAAATCTTCTTTCAGCCTACCTAACACGTGCATGTATATAAATATATATATATATATATATATATATATATATATATATATATATATATATATATATATTAAGCTACACCTTTGATTTGTTCCCTTGAAACTGGGCATTGGGTTTGTTTGCTAAGACCACATCCAGTTACTTGTGAAGTACCTGTAGTGATTATAACGGTGATTCAGCGCAAGCGCATAACTCATTTGCTTTCTATTGGCTATTCCCATGGGAAATTCTATTAGTTGTTCCTGGTATTAAAGTAACCTTTAACACTCTAGTCAATCCAACTCCCAAAAATCATTAGAATTCTATTAATTTTAGCGAGTTGGATGCACTAGAGTTTTGATATCTTCTTCAGCGAGCGGAAACACATAGCACGCATCCCCATAATCCAATATAAATATGTTAAAGAACCACCGGACGAAAAAATCGGTGAGGAGGCCCCTAAAGTTCATAATTAACATTGATTTTTATAATATTAACCTTTTTAGTAATAAATATTGCTAGCGTAAATATATTCTGCTTATTTTCATTTATGTTTTACAAGCCTAAGTGTAATACGTACAAACATATGTTATCTAACGGTTAGTTAGAAGCCATATTACATAAATATAGTAGTCAAAAAAAGTTACTTTTAGTAGTGATTGCAGTGATTTTAAATACTTTTCATTACTATATTAACTTTTGATTACTATATTTATATAATATGGTTTCTAACCTTAGATAACCTGTAAAGAAGTAATAGATAACCTGTAAAGAACCTGTAAGCACTGAAATCACTGTATAAAGTCACGACAGATACTTCAAAGTAACGATGTGGTCCTCGCAAACAGACTCTGGGTATTTTGTATTCCCATAATATATGATAGGACGAGTTCGTTTTCCAGCAAAATTGGTCCATCTGGAGTGACGGATTACTCCCTTACTGGCTGTCTTTTAGCGCGGTTCCTCCCTCCCCCATAGGGAGGAACCCCGCTTACAGGGTTGATACAATGAAACAATCCGGAAGTGCCGACTAGAAAATTTCGCGTTTCAGAACCCCTAGAGACCGAAAATAACGGTGGTTCAAATTTGTATATATATATATATATATATATATATATATATATATATATATATATATATATATATTTGTCTGTTCGCTCTCTAGATAGAAGACGAATGGTCCGAATTTGATGAAATTTGGTACAAAAATCCTTCGTCCAATTTGAAAGGTCAAGTTCGTTAACCAGCAAAATCCGCTTACTGGAAGATGGCGTTTGGGGCGAAATTTGCGCAAAAAAAATCGTAACGCTTACGTTTTTGAGTTCATAAGCTTCTAAGTACTCGTTTTATATGATTCCTGGGCTAGGAAAACGAATGAAACCATTTTCAAGGCGATAGCTTTAACCGTTTTCGAGAAAATTGGAAAAATATTATTTGAATACCGTTTTTGGTTTGGGTACTTAGAATCATGGGATTCAGTTGAAACATTTTCTGCATGTTCTACTTTCATCAAAACTAATATGTTGAAATTTTGGTTACGTTTGGAGTTAAGGAAGGGTTAGAATAAAATATTTTATTAACTGACATAAAAAGTTTTAGTAACTTTGTTTACTTTCCTTAATATCTCGAAAAAGGTTGAAAATCTTGGGAAACGGAAGGATACCATTAGAAAGCTTATTAAATGCTCTAAAAAAAAGGTTCCAATGAAAGTTTTGATTAGGCGATGTCAATCGGAGAAATAAGAGCTTAAAACTTTAAAGTAATTGATTTCGCTTATTCGAACTGTTCTTTTTGTCTGTTTTTTATTCCTGGTTATTTTTTAATTGCTTATTGTTGGATAATGTATTTGAAAATAAAACAGGTTAAGAAAAATAAGAAAAACAATTTAATGTTAGAGATATGGATTTCCAAGATATATAGCTTTTCAACTGCCTAGCGTCCTTCCTAGGGAGGGTTCTTTGTCTTTGATTTTGGTACTTAGAATTATGGGATACAGTTGAAACATTTTCTGCATGTTCGAGTTTCATCAACACTAATATGTTGAAATTTTTGTTACGTTTAGAGTAAAGGAATGGTTAGAATAAAATATTTTATTAATAGACAAAAAAAGTTTTGGTAACTTTGTATAATTTCGTTAGTATCTCGAAAACCGTTGACAATCTTGTGAAGCGGAAGATTACCAATCGGAAGCTTACTAAATGCTCTACAAAAAAGGTTCTGAAGAAAGTTTTAATTAGGCGATGTCAATCGGAGAAAAAAGTGCTTAAAGCTTTAAATTAATTGATTTCGTTTATTCCAATGGTTCTTTTTGTCTGTTTTATTTCTTGTTATTTTTTAATTGCTTATAATTGGATAATGTATTTGACAATAAAACTTGTTAAGTAAAATAACAAAATCAATTTATTGTTAGAAATATAGATTTCCAAGATTCCAAGACCTTGTCACTAGCGGGTCTGTTTCTAGTGTAGTGGACCCTTCCAGGTAAGATTGTAAATCATGACCTTTCAAGACTTTACTACTCACAGGGATGGCGTTAGTGACCTTAAGGGTTGACACGCCATTATAATAATTAATTTAAAAAAAAAGACTGGTGGAACCAAAATAATAACTGCTTCTATTTTAATCTTCCCAAATTAGACTAGGGATATGAACGGAACCGCGCTAAGATGATGCAGTCCTGCGAGACGGACTTTTTACTTCCTTCCCAGATAACTCGCTGGATTTGAGGCTTATATAATGAGAACCAAGTCTTGTAAAGATACAGCGAAATCTCTCCAAGTTAGCACAACTACTTGGGAACAAATAGTACTTGAGCCAGTTGTTAATCGTGTAACACATGTAGGTTTTCGGTACGGGTGGTTTACAGGTTATCACCCTTTCCATGGTAGGATAGTAATCTAGTCAAAACAAATACAAAAAGTCCGTCACGCAGGAGCTGCATAACTAAGCACTTTCCTCAGAATTTTTGTAGTGTAGACTACATTACTGAATAATTTGCTGTAAATAACCTATATAAATAAAATAAAAACGTGAATAGTTGTGCTCATTTACATTTCTTATGAGAACTGTTCAATTATTAATTTTGTAAATAATTTGCTTCCAGAGTTATGTTAATACATGATACTTTACTACTTAATAAATACACAAAAACTTCATTTTCCGTGTTTTGATCTGACACAGGAACAGGATACAGTCCCCCTAATGGGAGATAGCGCTCCTCGCGGCGGCTTTAGGAACCTACGTCTGGCGGTTTACATTTCTAATGAAACAGAGTTTAAAGTAAACCCCCCTTTCCGATTGACCGATTTACTGCATTTTTCACTTCTTTCTCATGAGTTACCCACGACGTATACCGCGTTTCGTTACAATACAGCAGAAATTACGACCGGTATGAGTATATTAGTACTTTAGGTCCGGAGTAACCCCCCCCCCCTTCAAATTACCCGATTTAGTTTATTTTTACAAACCGATTTTCTCTGTTGTTTACCACCATGAATACCGAGTTTCGTTGAAATGTAACACAAATTACGGCTGGTAGTGGCAAATTGGTAATGTGGGTCCGGAGTAAACCCCCCCCCCCTCCTAATGAACCGATTTAGTTTATTTTTACAACGTATTTCTCTCTTTAGATCAGCAAAACGAATACCGATTTTCGTTGAAATGTAACAAAAACTACGGCTGGCATGGTCAAATTAGTGTTTTGGATCCAGGGTAAACCCCCCCTCCCGGTGGACCGATTTTGGTGGTTAACGAACTCGTTCAATCGTTTGCTAATTGAACGCTATATACCACGTTTCGTGAAGAAAAAACAAAAACTCTGGCCGCTATCGTGTTAACAGACATATATATATATATATATATATATATATATATATATAATATGCATATAGATATATATAAATTTTAACGGGGGTCATTTTCGGTGTCTACTAGGTAGGATCGATAAAGATTTGAAGACATTTTTCAAAAATTCCGTCATGAGTGCAACCTCAATAGCTACTTTCCTTCGGACGAAAGTGCTAAAACAACATTTTCTATGTTTATTCTGTACTTACATAGTTTGTACTTACATAGACTGTATATACATAGTTTGTAATTACATAGATTGTATTTACATAGTTTGTACTCACATAGAATGTATATACATAGTTTGTAATTACATAGACTGTATTTACATAGTTTGTACTTACATAGACTGTATATACATAGTTTGTAATTACATAGATTGTATTTACATAGTTTGTACTTACATAGATTGTATTTACATAGTTTGTACTTACATAGACTGTATATACATAGTTTGTTATTACATAGATTGTATTTACATAGTTTGTACTTACATAGACTGTATATACATAGTTTGTAATTACATAGATTGTATTTACATAGTTTGTACTTACATAGACTGTATTTACATAGTTTGTACTTCCATAGATTGTACTTACATAGTTTGCATTTACATAGACTTTATTTACATAGTTTGTACTTACATAGAATGTATATACATAGTTTGTAATTACATAGATTGTATTTACATAGTTTGTACTTACATAGATTGTATTTACATAGTTTGTACTTACATAGAGTGTATTTACATAGTTTGTACTTACATAGAATGTATATACATAGTTTGTAATTACATAGATTGTATTTACATAGTTTGTACTTACATAGACTGTATATACATAGTTTGTAATTACATAGATTGTATTTACGTAGTTTGTACTTACATAGATTGTATTTACATAGTTTGTACTTACATAGACTGTATTTACATAGTTTGTACTTACATAGAATGTATATACATAGTTTGTAATTACATAGATTGTATTTACATAGTTTGTACTTACATAGACTGTATATACATAGTTTGCATTTACATAGACTGTATTTACATAGTTTGTAATTACATAGATTGTATTTACATAGTTTGTATTTACATAGACTGTACTTAAATAGTTTGTACTTCCATAGATTGTATATACATAGTTTGTACTTACATAGTTTGCATTTACATAGACTTTATGTACATAGTTTGTATTTACATAGCTTACTTTGTAGATTCCTGAGTATTGAAGCATAAACTAACAAGTATCACAAGTATAAATAAAACAAATATGAGAAATATGTTACAAGGGCATCGGCCATTTCTCTAATCATATTTTGCAGGTCAAATGCAGAAAATCATGTAATAATCTAAGATATAGCAGTTGTTGTGTTGATAATGTTATCAATCATCCCAGCTGTTGACTTTACTAGTCGTTGTGTTGGTATGTTTGTCAATAGTTACACCCGTTAACATGATAAAGCCAGTTATATAGCAGTTGTTGTGTTGATAATGTTATCAATCATCCCAGCTGTTGACTTTACTAGTCGTTGTGTTGGTATGTTTGTCAATAGTTACACCCGTTAACATGATAAAGCCAGTTATATAGCAGTTGTTGTGTTGATAATGTTATCAATCATCCCAGCTGTTGACTTTACTAGTCGTTGTGTTGGTATGTTTGTCAATAGTTACACCCGTTAACATGATAAAGCCAGTTATATAGCAGTTGTTGTGTTGATAATGTTATCAATCATCCCAGCTGTTGACTTTACTAGTCGTTGTGTTGGTATGTTTGTCAATAGTTACACCCGTTAACATGATAAAGCCAGTTATATAGCAGTTGTTGTGTTGATAATGTTATCAATCATCCCAGCTGTTGACTTTACTAGTCGTTGTGTTGGTATGTTTGTCAATAGTTACACCCGTTAACATGATAAAGCCAGTTATATAGCAGTTGTTGTGTTGATAATATTATCAATCATCCCAGCTGTTGACTTTACTAGTCGTTGTGTTGGTATGTTTGTCAATAGTTACACCCGTTAACATGATAAAGCCAGTTATATAGCAGTTGTTGTGTTGATAATGTTATCAATCATCCCAGCTGTTGACTTTACTAGTCGTTGTGTTGGTATGTTTGTCAATAGTTACACCCGTTAACATGATAAAGCCAGTTATATAGCAGTTGTTGTGTTGATAATGTTATCAATCATCCCAGCTGTTGACTTTACTAGTCGTTGTGTTGGTATGTTTGTCAATAGTTACACCCGTTAACATGATAAAGCCAGTTATATAGCAGTTGTTGTGTTGATAATGTTATCAATCATCCCAGCTGTTGACTTTACTAGTCGTTGTGTTGGTATGTTTGTCAATAGTTACACCCGTTAACATGATAAAGCCAGTTACATAAGTCGTTTTGTTTATATTTAGAGAGTGTTAAGGCGTGAGCACTTAACACTCTGTGCCTAAGGTCGTGGGTTCGATTCCCACTAGGGGGTGGTGGCTTTTCTTTAGAAAAAAGAAAAGGCATCAGCCCTATCCTGGCTAGAAAAGGGTGGTCACTTTGCCCTTTTCCCTTTAGAAAACCCGTCCTACAATTCTCTGTCAATAATAATGGACGTTGAATTTTAAATAAAATTACATTTAGTCAATGAGGAAAATATAAAACAGCTAATTCCATGATAGTCCTTAAAGGGCAAGATGAAGTCTTCATTTCGATAGGAAACTAATGTTGTCATTATTATGCTCTGACCGCTTGATATTATCTTTATCAGGCACCCATACAGGGCTGGGTGGGCGTAGAGACTCAAATCCTTTAACTCGGTTACTAAATTACGTCTGAATCCATGAAAATTTCTGTTTTAGTTAATAAATTATTTACACATCCTCTTTGTGAGATATTTCTCAAGGAGTTCCATGAAGAATTTAGCACAATCCCAGTAAATGTAGATTTTGGGCTTGAATTCATTTAAGAAGTTTTGACAAACGTCTTGAAATTATTTGTCATGCTATTTGTATACAATTGCCCCGAGGTCACATTGGACGTATACTATACTAATACACCTGTGAAACTATTCCGTCATTATGTACAACTATATATATATATATATATATATATATATATATATATATATATATATATATATATATATTGGAGTGAGTGATTTCCTGTTAGATTTGGCTACTGCTAGTTTCCTCTGCATTGAGTCGGATGAATCTAGCTTCTCATTGAGATATTTTTGCAGGAAGTCTTTAGGAAATATTTAAAAATATATATATTAACAGTTTTTATTGTATTTTTTTTCTAAATAACATTAGGGATTAGAACGTAAACGCTCTAAAATGACTGGAGTTGCACGTACATTTTGTTATATAATATTTCTTTGTATGTTGAATGGTTGAATAGTCCTGCCCTAGTTTAGGGATAATAGTAGGCACGTGGCTAGATTCAAACCTATGACTTTAACCTTAATTACATAACCAAAACACTATTTCACTCTTTAATACAAACCCGGCGAATCACCTAGATGTAGATGCGCCGTAAAAAAAAAACAAAAAAAAACAACAAAAAAAAACACATTATTGTACATTTTTTTTTTCATGTTTTCCACGTTGGAGTAACCCTTCAGCGTTGGAGTTTGTTTATCTACGTATGCCATTCTTTCTGGATACTACACGTATTTTGATTAGGTATGTACATAAAATAATGAATTCTTTTACAATTAATATGAATACTGAAATTAAATGACAATAATAAAAATAAAACGAAAACTTATAAAAAAAATGAAAATAAACAAAATTATATACATATGTAAATAAGATAATACATATGTAAATAAGATAATACATATGTAAATAAGATAATACATATGTAAATAAGATAATACATATGTAAATAAGATAATACATATGTAAATAAGATAATACATATGTGGGCACTCAGATGAGTTCATTGATATTTTTTAGGTCCAGTTGTTTAATAAATGCATCAAATTCGTGAAAATATGTAAGTAGTAAGTCGGATTTGTGAGTCCGTCCTTAAGGTAATGTCCTTAATGAGTTTTGTCCTTGGCCCGTCCAGTAATGTACAGTCATACAGGACTCCTCAGTCATATTGTCGCATTTGCATGTGTTATTTGTGATTAGTTTAAATTTATATAAATAACTTTTCGCCGGTCCATGTCCTGATATGAATTGTGTTACTTTAAAGTTGTTAAGTGTTAATTTTTGTCTGTTGAGTATTGTAGGTATGAATTTGTGTAAATGTCTTCCTTTAGTTGTGTTCGTCCATCGTTCGTCCCATTTTCGCATTGATTCGTCTCTTAGTCGTGATTTTATAGTCTGTGATGTAAGTTTAGAGTAAGATATAGGTAATGTCGTGCCCTTTGAAGCTGATTTTGCGAGTAAGTCAACTGTCTCGTTCCCTAATAGGCCAGAATGTCCTTTAATCCAGGTTATTGTAACTGTAACGTGTTTCTGTTTACACATAATAAGTAGTGTTCTAATGTTTTCAGTCTGTTCGTTATGATTTTGACTGTTGTATATCCGTGCTATGTTTGTCTTGCTGTCAGTGTATATTATGCATGTGTCTCCGTCGTGAACTGATGGAATATAGTGTTTCTACTGCTTGTATGATTGCAAGGTTTTCTGCCTGGTTGTTCGTACATAGTGGTGATAGTCTGTATTGTCCTCTGTGACTAGTTATGTCGTCCTTTAGTATTATGTATGCAGATCCAACACAGTCATTGCTTTTACTTCCGTCCGTGTAAATGTGATAAGTCCATGTTGTTTCTACATCGTCAGCCGGTACAATGTTGTATTTAGGGTGTAACCAGTTCGTGAACCGTATGTCTTGTTCTATGTCATGTGCTGTGATGTTCTGATAAGTAAAGTCTTCTGGAATTTCTTTCAATTTCAATAACCTATGTAGCCTTATCATTTCCTCAGCTTTGATATGAATTGGCAATGTGTTAGCTAAAACACATGATGCTTCATATGATAATGTACGATATCCCCTGGATATTTTAATCGCAGCTAATCGCTGTACTCGTTCTAGTTTTTTCACATTTCTTTTCACACTTAAAGCATGGCCCCATATTTCAATCCCGTATGTCAACATGGGGACAATCGCCCCTTTGTAGATTGTGGCTAATGCGTCAGAATTAAGACCCCAAGTAACTCTGGCAGCCATCGATAGTCCATTTATTATTGAAAATAGTCGTGTTTGTAAGTTAGTAATGTGATAGTTCCATTTCAACTTGTTGTCAATATAAAGTCCTAAGTATTTAAGAACAGTTTTTTCTTGAATAGTTTGTCTATTTAGAGTAATGTCTAATTTAGGTATATTTCTTCTTCTTGTAAATAGTGTGTATGTAGATTTCTCCAAGTTAAACGTAAGTTTGTTTCTGTTCGTCCATTCATTAATTGTGTCTAAAGTTAAGTTTGCACGTTCTTCTATTTCAGTGAAGTTTGTCCCAACTACTGTAAGTATAATGTCGTCAGCAAATGCTATAATCTCTGTCCCTTCAGGGGTTTCTGTTGTGAGTAAACTGTCCATAATTAGGTTCCATAGTAGTGGTGAACAAGCTGATCCTTGTGGAGTACCTCTGTCCCTTCAGGGGTTTCTGTTGTAAGTAAACTGTCCATAATTAGGTTCCATAGTAGTGGTGAACAAGCTGATCCTTGTGGAGTACCTCTGTCCCTTCAGGGGTTTCTGTTGTGAGTAAACTGTCCATAATTAGGTTCCATAGTAGTGGTGAACGAGCTGATCCTTGTGGAGTACCTCTGTCCCTTCAGGGGTTTCTGTTGTGAGTAAACTGTCCATAATTAGGTTCCATAGTAGTGGTGAACAAGCTGATCCTTGTGGAGTACCTCTGTCCCTTCAGGGGTTTCTGTTGTAAGTAAACTGTCCATAATTAGGTTCCATAGTAGTGGTGAACAAGCTGATCCTTGTGGAGTACCTCTGTCCCTTCAGGGGTTTCTGTTGTGAGTAAACTGTCCATAATTAGGTTCCATAGTAGTGGTGAACGAGCTGATCCTTGTGGAGTACCTCTGTCCCTTCAGGGGTTTCTGTTTTGAGTCCATAATTAGGTTCCATAGTAGTGGTGAACAAGCTGATCCTTGTGGAGTACCTCTCTCCCTTCAGGTGTTTCTGTTGTGAGTAAACTGTCCATAATTAGGTTCCATAGTAGTGGTGAACAAGCTGATCCTTGTGGAGTACCTCTGTCCCTTCAGGGGTTTCTGTTGTGAGTAAACTGTCCATAATTAGGTTCCATAGTAGTGGTGAACAAGCTGATCCTTGTGGAGTACCTCTGTCCCTTCAGGGGTTTCTGTTGTGAGTAAACTGTCCATAATTAGGTTCCATAGTAGTGGTGAACGAGCTGATCCTTGTGGAGTACCTCTGTTCTGTAATGTATGTACCGTCGTGTTTTGTAGTGTCATGTATACATGTCTATTATGGAGATAGTCTGTTAGTAATCTGTAAATATTTTGGGGGCATTGGTGTTTGTGTAGTGATTCGAATATCGATGGCCACCAAGCATGGTCAAATGCTCCTTTGATGTCCAACGAAATTACCACAATATGTTTCTTTTCTAGCAACTGCGATCTCAAAAAATTCACAATTTTATGAAGAGCATCTACAGTACTTGTTTGAGGCGTGAACCCATATTGATTAGGGTGCAATGGTGCATGCTTAATAAGGTGAAAAGAAAGTCTGGAGTTGATAATTTTTTCGTGGCCGTACTGGTGGAAGGTTATCCTCCTCAGGTGTAGGCTGTAAGTTTTATTTTTATTATTTTTGTAATTTTTTCCCCTGAAGAGGCACCAATAAAGGTGTGAAACATGTAGGGATGAAATAAAGTTGGTGATACTGAGTGTTGAAGATTTTATTTGTTGACCTTCCGCCGTCCACGAAGATAAGAATATTTAGAAAAGGGTCAGTTGAAGAATAATTATGATAATTTTTTCTAGAACTTTGCCTCCGACTGGACAGATACTTATAGGTCTGTAGTTCTGTCCATTATGTTTAGGTACTGGGATTACCTTAGAAATTTTCCATACATAAGGGAAGATTCCAAGTTTATTATAAAACATGGAAAAATATTAAAAACTTTTTGAAATATTTCTACAGTAATTAAATCAAATCTAGCAGCTTTGCGTGGATTTAAGTCATCAATCAAGTTTTTTTATCCCTGTATCTGATAAAGTACTGTCGTCCTGCGTATCGGGTAGTAGATTACTGTTTCGTCTCTTGGTGATCTCTTGGTGGTCTCTGTTTCGTCTATGTCAGTGTCGTTAGTAGGGTCGTCCCTTATGAAGAAGTTGTTCATTAAATGTTGTAGTGTTTCCTCAGTGTCTGTCGTGAAAGTTCCGTCACTTTTCTGTATTGTACGTAGTTGTAAATCAGTCCTTATTTTTCCAGAAGGATTAGTTTTGTCTATGTTATTGCAGTACGTTTTCCATGAATTTAGTTTTTCCTCTTTATTGTTTTTGTGTAAGTAGATTTTATTTGTAAGTAAGCATTTTTCCGAGTTTGTCTTAAATCTGGATTGTTTTTTGTACGTTGGAATTGTCGTCTTAATGTGTTGGTTTTGTGTCTTAGTTCAGTCAGTTCTTGAGTCCACCAAGGAGCCGATTTCATAGTCCTATGCTTTTTGTGTCTTAAAAATAGACTGTTGCATGTCTTAATTAGGCACTTATGAAATAAGCTTATGGTTATATTAATTCCTCTTGAATCCAGAGAGTCAATGAAGTATGACTCCAGATTTGGTAATGCATTAGTGGTAGGTACAAATTTTATTTTAATATAATCTTCCAATTTTTCCTGGACAATATCCCAGTTGGCATGTTTGGTAATATAAGCTTTTTAATTTGTAAGGAATTGCCTATTATCTGTTGATATTTGCAATGTGTAAGTTAATATGGAATGGTCTGAAAAATTCTCTTCGTCGTGGTTTGTCCAGTCATGTATGTATTTGGTCATAGTTCCATTTGTCATAGTCAAGTCTATGTTGCTGTTACCATTAGAGGATGAGAAAGTAGGTTTTAAGTCATTGTCATTTATTATAAATAGATTATTAGATAGAATAAAATTCTCTAATATTCGACCTCTTTCATTCCTTATTCTATCAAACCAGAGAGGCGATCTACAGTTCGTATCAGCTGCGATTAGAATACCATGGTTAGGATATCTATTCATTACCTTTTCGATTTTTATTAAATCCTCCTCAACATTTTTAGTAATATCAAAATACATATTTATTAAAATGAAACTTGTATTTATTATATTAAGTTTAATAACGCACATATCATCGTCCGATAAATCTGTTAAAAAAATAATATTAATATATTTATTAATTACTATGGTACTAGCACGTGTTTTGTTTTTTCCAAATTCAAATACTCTATATCTATTTGAATAACCATATGTTTTATTGTGTTTTAGATAAGGCTCTTGTAATAATAGAATCCTTGAAACAACAAAACACTTGACGCAAATAAATTCAGATGTGGCCCCCGGGACTTCCTTTTGTTTTCTCGCCTGAAAAGACAGATGGGATCCAAGCAGCTTGTACTGCGGCTCTAAAGGTTATTCCGCAGAATGCCTACCGTAACGCCTTCAATGCTTACACAGACAGCCGTTTTTAATCGACTCAGTCCTATTGCTTCCCGGACAGACCCTGTATATACACAGACAGCCGTTTTTAATCGACTCAGTCCTATTGCTTCCCGGACAGACCCTGTATATACACAGACAGCCGTTTTTAATCGACTCAGTCCTATTGCTTCCCGGACAGACCCTGTGTATACACAGACAGCCGTTTTTAATCGACTCAGTCCTATTGCTTCCCGGACAGACCCTGTATATACACAGACAGCCGTTTTTAATCGACTCAGTCCTATTGCTTCCCGGACAGACCCTGTATATACACAGACAGCCGTTTTTAATCGACTCAGTCCTATTGCTTCCCGGACAGACCCTGTGTATACACAGACAGCCGTTTTTAATCGACTCAGTCCTATTGCTTCCCGGACAGACCCTGTGTATACACAGACAGCCGTTTTTAATCGACTCAGTCCTATTGCTTCCCGGACAGACCCTGTGTATACACAGACAGCCGTTTTTAATCGACTCAGTCCTATTGCTTCCCGGACAGACCCTGTATATACACAGACAGCCGTTTTTAATCGACTCAGTCCTATTGCTTCCCGGACAGACCCTGTATATACACAGACAGCCGTTTTTAATCGACTCAGTCCTATTGCTTCCCGGACAGACCCTGTATATACACAGACAGCCGTTTTTAATCGACTCAGTCCTATTGCTTCCCGGACAGACCCTGTGTATACACAGACAGCCGTTTTTAATCGACTCAGTCCTATTGCTTCCCGGACAGACCCTGTATATACACAGACAGCCGTTTTTAATCGACTCAGTCCTATTGCTTCCCGGACAGACCCTGTATATACACAGACAGCCGTTTTTAATCGACTCAGTCCTATTGCTTCCCGGACAGACCCTGTGTATACACAGACAGCCGTTTTTAATCGACTCAGTCCTATTGCTTCCCGGACAGACCCTGTATATACACAGACAGCCGTTTTTAATCGACTCAGTCCTATTGCTTCCCGGACAGACCCTGTGTATACACAGACAGCCGTTTTTAATCGACTCAGTCCTATTGCTTCCCGGACAGACCCTGTATATACACAGACAGCCGTTTTTAATCGACTCAGTCCTATTGCTTCCCGGACAGACCCTGTGTATACACAGACAGCCGTTTTTAATCGACTCAGTCCTATTGCTTCCCGGACAGACCCTGTGTATACACAGACAGCCGTTTTTAATCGACTCAGTCCTATTGCTTCCCGGACAGACCCTGTATATACACAGACAGCCGTTTTTAATCGACTCAGTCCTATTGCTTCCCGGACAGACCCTGTATATACACAGACAGCCGTTTTTAATCGACTCAGTCCTATTGCTTCCCGGACAGACCCTGTGTATACACAGACAGCCGTTTTTAATCGACTCAGTCCTATTGCTTCCCGGACAGACCCTGTATATACACAGACAGCCGTTTTTAATCGACTCAGTCCTATTGCTTCCCGGACAGACCCTGTATATACACAGACAGCCGTTTTTAATCGACTCAGTCCTATTGCTTCCCGGACAGACCCTGTGTATACACAGACAGCCGTTTTTATTAAAAATGATGTTTACATAAAAATGTCATAATTTTTGACCCCATACATTGTTTTTTCTTTTTTTAGTTCGGTTTCTCCGCAGGGAAGAACGCCGCTTAGAAGGTTCACCTCATCAATCCCGAAGTGATGACTAGAAAATTTTACGTTTTAAAATTTCATATTGAAAATATGAGAATATATATATATATATGAGCGGTGCTTATATATATACAAAAACGTTGAGGTTGCTGGCAGAGAAGGAAGATCTTCAGATAAATGAAAAAACGTCCAATTCCTTCACTTCAGATTTCTGTTGTGAAGGAATTGGACGTTTTTTCATTCATCTTATATATATACACACTGCTGGGCAAAAAAAACGGCGCATCTTATATATATACACACACTGCTGGGCAAAAAAACGGCGCATCTTATATATATACACACTGCTGGGCAAGAAAACGGCGCATCTTATATATATACACACTTCTGGGCAAAAAAACGGCGCATCTTATATATATAAACACTTCTGGGCAAAAAAACGGCGCATCTTATATATATATATACACACTTCTGGGCAAAAAAACGGCGCATCTTATATATATACACACACACTGCTGGGCAAAAAAACGGCGCATCTTATATATATATATATACACACACACTGCTGGGCAAAAAAACGGCGCATCTTATATATATACCCACACACACTGCTGGGCAAAAAAACGGCGCATCTTATATATATATATATATATACACACTGCTGGGCAAAAAAAACGGCGCATCTTATATATATACACACTTCTGGGCAAAAAAACGGCGCATCTTGAATTTCGTCGTTATATCTTTTCCAGGTTAATAGAATTTGCAAATTTTCAACTCAAAAAGCATTGTATAGGATTAGGATGAGGATTTAGTGGGGATTAACATTTTATCATGTTTTTACGCCAGCACCTACATTGTTTTATATAATTAGCATATCCAATCTCTTAGGTGGTATTATTTCATACAGATTAAAAAGGACAAGGGAAGACCTGTACAAGAATAATAATAATATTAGTGGATTGAGAAGATATGGTCGACCGTTCGGAAGTAGGAAGCGTTGATCGTCGGGGTTTCGGTCAGTGTTCTTATTCAATAAAACACATTTTATTTGCTAAAATGTATATTTATTGCCGCCAACGTTTCGCCTTGCTATACAAGCCATCTTCAGGGCTGTAAAAACATATATGGTATAACTAGGTAAGGACAAAAAAAAAAAAAAAAAAAAAAAAAAAAAAAAAAAAAAAAAAAAAAAAAAAAAAAAAAAAAAAAAACCATTAGCATAAATATGAGTACCTATATGCTTGAAAATATAAATATAAATATATATATATATATATATATAGTATAATAATAGCAATATAAATAAATATACATGTATATGGTATCCAAGAGAATACAGTACTAGTGTCATAGTAACATACCTATTGAGAAGATTGAGAACTGTCCCGTTTCAAGAAGAGAACATTTCTGAAGACTGGAAGGATGGGGCAGGGCTAGACAGGTGAGGATGGGGGGGAGAAGTGGAGCTGGGAGTAAGGACGGAGGGTAAAGACCGCGGTAAAGATAAAGGACTTGCCGATGGATATTGCAGGTACAGGGAAGGATTGGGCCAGGGCTAGACAGGAGAGGATTGGGGTGGGGAGAAGTAGACCTGGGAGTAAGGACAGAGGGACGGCGGTAAAGATATAGGACTTGCCGATGGGTATTGCAGGTACAGGGAAGGATCAGACGGTGTGTGGGAATAGGGCAACGAACCGGGTGGGATTACCTAACGGGAGGTTTTGAGGATATGGAAAATGTTGGAATAGGTTGAGGAGATGACTTCTTTGTCAATTTTGTCATTGACGGGATTGTTTTCTAGATGGATATATATGGATTCAGAAAGGAGACGCTTCTCAAGGTTGGGTTCAGTGGAGAGGATGGAGAAGTTTTGGAAATCAAATTTATGTCCGTCCATGATAGCGTGTCTAGAAAGAGCGGTTTTAATGTCTCTGTTCTTAATGTTGTATTTGTGTGTTGTGAGTCTGCTATGAATGCGGTTCTTCGTCTGTCCAATGTAAGTGCTGTTGCAGTGTGGTGTAGAGCAAGGAATTCGGTAAACGACGTTGGATCTATTTCCTTGTGGGATGGGGTCTTTGAGTGTGGTATATAGGGTTTTCAGTTTATTTTTAGTGGATAGACCTAGATTTAGGTTGGGAAATGTACTTCTGAGGGATTTTTGGATTTTTTCAGAGAGGTTAGGGATGTACGGAAGGGATCTGAATAGGGGGGCGACACTATCTTGTGAGGTGGAGGGGGGTTTAGGATTTTTAATTGAATTTATGAGGGAGGTGATGGTGTGTTTCGGGAATCCATTGGCTACCTGTGTGAACTTGGCGCCGAACATTAAGTAATCAAAAAATCAAACTTATGTACGGTTTGTACTTCGTTTGTACCTGTTTGTACCATATATGCTTTTGTTTGTACCTCCGCCAATAAAAAAATATAAACACTTAAAAAAATGGTCAGCGCCCGACATTAAAATATTTAAATTTTCTTTACGCCATTCGATACACAATCGTTTGTACCCGTTTGTACCACTTTTCATTTCGTTTGTACCTCAAAGGGTACGCGAGCACGAATTATTTAAACTTTTGACGGACGCGAAAACGCTAAATCCGTTATTTTCAGAGATATCTAAAAACGGCCAACGGGATTCGATAGACAATTGTTTGTACCTGTTTGTACCACTTTTCATTTCGTTTGTACCTCAAAGGGTACCGCCAGTACGAATTATTTAAACTTTTGACGGACGCGAAAACGCTAAATCCGTTATTTTTGGAGATATCGAAAAACGGCCAACGGGATTCAATAGACAATCGTTTGTACCCGTTTGTACCACTTTCCATTTCGTTTGTACCTCAAATGATATGCGAGTACGAATTATTTAAACTTTTGACGTACGCGAAAACGCTAAATCCGTTATTTTTGGAGATATCGAAAAACGGCCAACGGGATTCGATAGACAATTGTTTGTACCCGTTTGTATCACTTTTCATTTCGTTTGTACCTCAAAGGGTACGCGAGTACGAATTATTTAAACTTTTGACGGACGCGAAAACGCTAAATCCGTTATTTTTAGAGATATCGAAAAACGGCCAACGACAGAATGGAATTTTATTCGCCATGAAGCACATATTTACAGTTGATTATAACAGTAAAACGAAATTGCTAGTAAAACAAGATACTTAAAATGACAAAGAATTTTTGGTTGTTTAGAATAGAGCCTCCTCAGCAGTAGTCAAAGAGTAAGTACGTTTTCAGTACATAATTGTATTGACTAATTCAGATTAAGAATTATCCGCTTCTGTGTAAGTTGGCTACTGTCAGTTTCTTGTGATTTGTGATGCTAATCTATTCCATCTCTTCGAGATGTAAGTAACCGCGCTAAGATGACGCAGTTCCTGCGATTCGGACTTTTTTTTGCTTAGTAGGTGTCTTTACGGGAATGAGTTTCTAACTTTTGACCTGAGTAGTCCCAAGTTGGGTGAGTCTATGGAGGGGATAGACCGATGATTCACTTCCTTGCTGTACTTTTCCTATCCTAGCCAGTAGCATTGTTTGTTTTGCTAGGTTGTGTTCTCACACTTCTCTCTCATATTGCTGCTTTCGTAGGATATACATGCTAGGACTTTACTCGTCTATGGAGGGGATAGACCGATGATTCACTTCCTTGCTGTACTTGTCCTATCCTAGCCAGTAGCATTGTTTGTTTTGCTAGGTTGTGTTCTCACACTTCTCTCTCATGTTTCTGCTTTAGTAGGATATACATGCTAGGACTTTACTCGTCTATGGAGGGGATAGACCGATGATTCACTTCCTTGCTGTACTTGTCCTATCCTAGCCAGTAGCATTGTTTGTTTTGCTAGGTTGTGTTCTCACACTTCTCTCTCATATTCCTGCTTTCGTAGGATATACATGCTAGGACTTTACTCGTCTATGGAGGGGATAGACCGATGATTCACTTCCTTGCTGTACTTGTCCTATCCTAGCCAGTAGCATTGTTTGTTTTGCTAGGTTGTGTTCTCACACTTCTCTCTCATATGTATGTATGTATGAATGGGGTTTAAGGACGAAGAACGTCAAAGGTTACCATCGTCCTGACTCTCTCTCATATTCCTGCTTTCGTAGGATATACATGCTAGGACTTTACTCGTCTAACCAACACTTGTCAATTTCATTTATTCACAGATATTTCTTGGAGTATAAAATCTTACTCGCTTGTTGCTTTAACAAGTTTCGAAATTAATTTATTTCTGAAAGCAAATTTGGAATTAAAACTTGCAAGATGCCACGGCAACTAAAAAAGAATGTTGACGAAATTTTCATGGTAATAAAAGACTTAAATTTTTTCGATGATAATGGTCAAATTCTCCGATTGTCCAATCCAATCTGGAAAGATGTAGCAAGTATTTTGAATAAAGAGCTCTCTGTGAAACATTTATATTTATACCTTTCGCAAAATAGAAACGGAATTCTTGATCGCCTCTGTCAAAAATATAATATTTCGATTCAAGTTGCATCACTGGAATCAAGTAATTGTTCTATGAGTTGCCAATCAAATGGTTCGAACTGGTCAATGTCTCCGTCATGTGTTCTTAAACCATGGCGTACTATTTTACATTTAGACAAAAAAACGTGGCTTGCGATGTCTGAATCCAAGTTATCAAGTAACAACGATAAATGTACATTGTTAAAACCTGGATGGACAAACATATTTTATGATGAAATATGGAAACAAATAAAAATACCTTGTTGTTTTGCTTTTAAAACTGGGAAAGTTAATCATAAACCAGGTGAGATATTTTTAAAAAAAAGAGGAAAGTGTACGGAATGCGGTGCATCTATTAACGCATACAGTATGTGTGAACCAAATGAAGATATTGATTCAAAATTGGAAATCCACGTTTCTACTTATGATACTAGAGAAATTGTACACAAAAGAAAACGACACTTAAAAAAAATAGAAAGAACCAATGTGATAAAGGAGTTGCGTGCGACTTGTACATATAATTGGAGAGGAGAGAAGAAAAATGAGTTAATGACGTTTGGTGATTTAGAGCCAGCGCATTTGTACACTGAGTCTGTATTGCGAAAAGCAAAACAAATAGAAAACGACGAAAAGTTAGGACTTCATAAAATATCTGATCCAATCGCATCAATTTTACAATTAAAATATAAGCTGGAATTTTCATCAGCCATACGCGAGATCGGTTTGGATAAATTTTTTGTAATCTATTTCAGTCCAGAACAACTATTTATGTACCAACAATTTTATCAACGGACGGAGAAAACAGGCATGTTAAGTATTGACGCAACAGGGTCATTAATAAAATATATTAAATAACTTGACAAAACCTGTATTTTTATATCAAGCTGTCGTTCCTTTTCAGAAAAAAATTTTACCAGTGTTTCAAATGATCTCTGAAAAACATGATACTAATATTTTAACATATTGGTTAGGAGAATGGTTGAGAGCTGGTGCACCTTGTCCAAAAGAGGTTGTGACGTTCGCACTTCTAAACGCAGCATCTTTGTCTTTTAACAATTGCGATCTGAGTACATAGGTTGAACATTGTATGAGAATATTACAAACTAATGACTGGGAAAATATTCCTAATTGTATTCTTCGGATTGACATTGCGCATTTAATAAAATTAGTTTGCTCATGGAAGTGTTTTAGAGATAAACATGCGCGTGTAAAAGATTTTTTTGTTCGATGCGTTGGTGTTTTAAGCAACGCCAATACAATCGAACATTTTCAACAGATTTGTTTAGATACGTTAATCGTTGCCTTTTCAGAAACAGAAGACATTTTCGTAAAGGATAATGTGCTTGCATGTGTTAATTCCCAACAACGATTAATAAATCTAATTAAAACTCAACATTTTGAATTTTCTAAAGTTGATCTGGGAAAGGATTATCAGGCTTGGCGTTGGGACCAAGTTCCTAACACCAAGCCTGCTAAACGCATAAATAATTTTCTCAACAATATTGAAAAAACAAGTAAGCAAATCAATTCCGGAGATAGACCAAATCCTTATTATTGTCAAAATTTTGGTATCAGCTTACTTCGAATTTGCAAAGAGTTTCTTTTATGGACAGCTGTAATGGCACCAAATAAAATAAATAATATAGCGTCATCGGCTAGAAGCGAGGAGTATTTTAATGAACTTAAGAATTTGACTTTTAAGGGCGCCAAAAATATTCGTGTGGACAAATTTCTAACAGCACATACAAGATCTTTTGCCGGTGCAATGAAAATTTCAAATGCTGATACCAAAATTCCATTTTCAAATGCAGCTACAACTTTGAGCGCCAGGAATCCCAATGAATATACCTGTTCGTTTAAAGATCATGACGAAGAATTACCTAAATCTAATATTTTAAATATAACTAAAACATGGAAAGAGCCTAAAAATATAGAATTTAAAAAGCGTGGCAAGTATTTGAGAGTATGCCCTGATGTGGAAAGTATCCATAAAAAGCCTCGTGTCACATCGAAAATCCCAATATTAGAAAATGGCAATTGTTTACGTCCACAAAATATTAAAGGGCGATATATAATGATAAAAAATACCTGTGCGTTTGATAGCGTTTTCGCGTCCGTCAAAAGTTTAAATAATTCGTACTCGTGTACCCTTTGAGGTACAAACGAAATGAAAAGTGGTACAAACGGGTACAAACGATTGTCTATCGAATCCCGTTGGCCGTGTTTCGATATCTCTGCAAATAACGGATTTAGCGTTTTCGCGTCCGTCAAAAGTTTAAATAATTCGTACTCGCGTACCCTTTGAGGTACAAACGAAATGAAAAGTGGTACAAACGGGTACAAACAATTGTCTATCGAATCCCGTTGGCCGTTTTTCGATATCTCTGCAAATAACGGATTTAGCGTTTTCGCGTCCGTCAAAAGTTTAAATAATTCGTGCTCGCGTACCCTTTGAGGTACAAACGAAATGAAAAGTGGTACAAACGGGTACAAACAATTGTCTATCGAATCCCGTTGGCCGTTTTTCGATATCTCTAAAAATAACGGATTTAGCGTTTTCGCGTCCGTCAAAAGTTTAAATAATTCGTGCTCGCGTACCCTTTGAGGTACAAACGAAATGAAAAGTGGTACAAACGGGTACAAACAATTGTCTATCGAATCCCGTTGGCCGTTTTTCGATATCTCTGCAAATAACGGATTTAGCGTTTTCGCGTCCGTCAAAAGTTTAAATAATTCGTACTCGCGTACCCTTTAAGGTACAAACGAAATGAAAAGTGGTACAAACGGGTACAAACGATTGTCTATCGAATCCCGTTGGCCGTTTTTAGATACCTCTGAAAATAACGGATTTAGCGTTTTCGCGTAAGTTAAAAGTTTAAATAATTCGTGCTCGCGTACCCTTTGAGGTACAAACGAAATGAAAAGTGGTACAAACGGGTACAAACGATTGTCTATCGAATCCCGTTGGCCGTTTTTCGATATCTCTAAAATTAACGGATTTAGCGTTTTCGCGTAAGTTAAAAGTTTAAATAATTCGTACTCGCGTACCCTTTGAGGTACAAACGAAATGAAAAGTGGTACAAACGGGTACAAACGATTGTCTATCGAATCCCGTTGGCCGTTTTTCGATATCTCTAAAAATAACGGATTTAGCGTTTTCGCGTAAGTTAAAAGTTTAAATAATTCGTACTCGCGTACCCTTTGAGGTACAAACGAAATGAAAAGTGGTACAAACGGGTACAAACGATTGTCTATCGAATCCCGTTGGCCGTTTTTCGATATCTCTAAAAATAACGGATTTAGCGTTTTCGCGTAAGTTAAAAGTTTAAATAATTCGTACTGGCGGTACCCTTTGAGGTACAAACGAAATGAAAAGTGGTACAAACGGGTACAAACAATTGTCTATCGAATCCCGTTGGCCGTTTTTAGATATCTCTGAAAATAACGGATTTAGCGTTTTCGCGTCCGTCAAAAGTTTAAATAATTCGTGCTCGCGTACCCTTTGAGGTACAAATGAAATGAAAAGTGGTACAAACGGGTACAAACGATTGTCTATCGAATGGCGTAAAGAAAATTTAAATATTTTAATGTCGGGCGCTGACCATTTTTTTAAGTGTTCATATTTTTTTATTGGCGGAGGTACAAACGAAAGCATATGTGGTACAAACAGGTACAAACGAAGTACAAACCGTACATAAGTTTGATTTTTTGATTACTTAATGTTCGGCGCCAAGTTCACACCGGTCTATTGGCTTTGAGTATTTCTAGGAGTCGGGATGTGTTCTTGGGATGAAATTTAGGATCAGATAGGGTAAGGGATCGAAATATTAGGTTTCTAGCTGTATTGAGGATTTGATGAGGGGGGTGTGAGGATTGGTAATGGAGGAGTCGGCCAGAGTAAGTGGGTTTGGTGTACCAATCGGTGGATAAGGAGCCATCGGGGTTTCTAATCACAAGTAGGTCTAGGAAGGGTAGAGAGTTATTGGATTCGGTTTCAACGGTGAATTTCAATCGGGCGTGGTAGGAGTTAAAGGCGGCTAAGATCTGAGGAATACTATGCGGGTTGAGGATGAGGAAAAGGTCATCTACATATTTTTTAATGAAAATTATGTCGTTGGTGAACATCGGGAGGGTGAGATTGAGGAGGTCATTTAGGGTGATATTGGCTATATCGGGTGCGAGACAATTTCCCATGGCGAGGCCAGAGGTTTGGTGGTAGTATTTGTCTTGGAAAAGGAGGTAGCCAGATTTACGACATAGGGATAGGGATTCAAGATAGGAGGCTTGGGATAATTTGGTGTGGGGTTCTATAGTTTGCCAATTGGTTTCGACTAATTCAAGGGCTTTGTCAATGGGGATGTTGGTAAAAAGAGACTCGGCATCGAGGGAGGCAAGGATAAAATTAGGAGGGGCGTTAATGGAAGAAAGTTGTTGTTTTAGGTCGTAGGAATTCTGGACATCGTAGGAATTATTATGGCTAAGGGCTTGTAGGGGGGTTAGGAGAAATTTACTGAGATTAGGGGAGGGTGAGTTGATGTTGGATAATATTAGTGGGGAGGATTAACAGAGAGATACCTTTTTTTTCACCTTTTCTTCTTTTATTTATTTTGTACTTATTGATTTATATATATATATATATATATTTTTTTTCCCCATTTCTCCTCCTTTTTTTTTTTTTTTTTTTTTTTTTTTTTTTTTTTTACATTAAGATGTGTTATATATACTGGTAAATTAAATTATTACGAATGTAAGAATGGATTCATTTCGTTTATGTTGAGCACTTACTTACTTACTTACGTAAAAAATTTACAAAGATATAGTTCTGAATTGGGAAATACAGTTTAATAGAAGCAAAATTACAGTTTTCAGATAGAAAATATAATTACAAGATAGCAAAGTCATTATAATTACAAGGAAAAATACATTCACAAGCTCAAGCTCACACATTTATTCACAAAAATTTAAAAATAAAAAAAAAAAAACTTATAAATAGTATATACTAATATATATATATATATATATATATATATATATATATAGTATATACTTATATATATATATATATATATAAAAGAAAATATTTATATTTTAAAAAATTCGAAAATAGCAGTGAATAAAAGAACTGATCTGAAAAATGTACACCTAATTTTCTATGGAATAATAGATTAATACCCAAAAAATTTATAAAAAAAAAATATTTGACGAGTAGACTTAACTAAAACAACAACGAAGGACAGATAACGACAGGGCCATTTTGGCAATCCACTTACAAGGTTAGTATTAAGCCGGACTCCAGAGGGAGTACTTGGTAAAGGGAGGACTTCCTTGCAAGGTAGGACTCAACACCTTTTATAAAAAAATATGTAATTTAGTTATAATTATTGCAATATTTAGGGTAGGGGTAACATTTAATGGATCATGATAATGATTTAATGCATTTTGTGGAACAGTTCAAAGATCGTATTGATAGTTTTAATATAGTAGAAAAAAGGTTTGTGTGTATGTTCAAAAAATTATATTTTGTTGTAGAAGTGCCCCTGAAGAGGTGCGAAGAAAAGATGCACGAAACATGACGGGCCGAATAAATAAAGTGGTGTAATAAAGGAAGACTCCTTTAATGACCCCATGCCTCCTAGGATAAAAAAGAATATATATATATATATATATATATATATATATATATATATATATATATATATATATACACAAAGATAACAATTTATATGTTTTTTAGGAGACTGGCAGTTTTAAGAAAATTTAACAATCTGTCAACTTCTGAGGGATTGTTTCCAAGGCACACTGCGACGTTTCTGTTAATACCTTCAGCAGTAAATTGGTGCAGCAGTAAATTGGCATTCCTGTATTATGTGCTGGACAGTTAGTTGGACTTGGCATGTACTGCACTTTAGGGGTGGGTCCTTGTTGATTAGGTACACATGGGTAAGGTTTGTGTGACCGATTCGCATTCGAGCCAAAGCTACTTCCTCTCTTCTATTTCCGCGGATCGAGGTGGCCCATTCCTTGGTGGTATCCTTTATCCGCCGCAGTTTGTTTCCAGCTGGCTCGGACCTCCAAGCATTTTCCCAAGCTTGATATGCCTTGCTTCTCAACCAGCTTTTAATATCGTTTGGATCGAGTGCTGTTACAGGGGGTACAGACATAACAGCTGCTTCCTTGGCTGCTTTGTCAGCTTTTTCGTTGCCTGCAATACCTATATGTGAAGGGAGCCAAAGAAAGTTTATTGATTTGCTCTGAGAGCTTAAGATATTAATAAAATGGAATACTTTTGAGGTTAGAGGGCCTGTTTTATCATAGTTTGCAATACTTCTTAGGGACGACAGCGAATCTGTACATTTTAAAACATTTTTTTCTGGGGATGAAATTGCATTATACAGGGCAGTGGAAATTGCTAGCATTTCTGCGGTGTAGATTGGAGGCTAGTGAAGAGAGCTTCTGTTTTAAGACATTGTTATCCAAGACTATTGCTGCACCAACGTTATATTCGGATTTTGAGCCATCACTGTACATGACCAGCCCCTTTGGGTACGAGTTTATTAACTCTTCCGCTTTGTACCTGAGTGCAATTATTGGAGTATCCTTCTTTACTGAAATAAGGAGCAAGTCAATATTCGGAGTTTTGTACGTCCATGGAGGCTCATTAACCTATTCAGCATTGTATATATTCAGCTTATAGGACACCATAAGTGAAGACAAAAAGAAAAAAAATCTTAAAAATACAGTTAGATAGAAATACAGTTAGATAGAAATACAGTTAGATAGAAATACAGTTAGATAGAAATACAGTTAGATAGAACTACAGTTAGATAGAAATACAGTTAGATAGAAATACAGTTAGATAGAAATACAGTTAGATAGAAATACAGTTAGATAGAAATACAGTTAGATAGAAATACAGTTAGATAGAAATACAGTTAGATAGAAATATAGTTAGATAGAAATACAGTTAGATAGAAATACAGTTAGATAGAAATACTGTTAGATAGAAATACAGTTAGATAGAAATACAGTTAGATAGAAATACAGTTAGATAGAAATACAGTTAGATAGAAATATAGTTAGATAGAAATACAGTTAGATAGAAATATAGTTAGATAGAAATACAGTTAGATAGAAATACAGTTAGATAGAAATACTGTTAGATAGAAATACAGTTAGATAGAAATACAGTTAGATAGAAATACAGTTAGATAGAAATACAGTTAGATAGAAATACAGTTAGATAGAACTACAGTTAGATAGAAATACAGTTAGATAGAAATACAGTTAGATAGAAATACAGTTAGATAGAAATACAGTTAGATAGAAATACAGTTAGATAGAAATACAGTTAGATAGAAATACAGTTAGATAGAAATATAGTTAGATAGAAATACAGTTAGATAGAAATACAGTTAGATAGAAATACTGTTAGATAGAAATACAGTTAGATAGAAATACAGTTAGATAGAAATACAGTTAGATAGAAATACAGTTAGATAGAAATATAGTTAGATAGAAATACAGTTAGATAGAAATATAGTTAGATAGAAATACAGTTAGATAGAAATACAGTTAGATAGAAATACTGTTAGATAGAAATACAGTTAGATAGAAATACAGATTGATAAAAACACACTTCCAAAGTAAATATAAAACGCGCACTGATTTTTGCTTTGAGTTTCTCTTCACTGGAAAACATTTTTTCTTTACAAAAGATAATTTTTGAAGAGTTGAAGTGGTTTCGGATGCTGTTGTAGTTGCTCAGGTTGTTACTTTAATAGAGGACGGCCGGAGCCAGCGATACGCCCCCAGAGCACTAGGACTGAAACAACGGTTCGGCGTGCAGTTCAAAGGTACCGGGATACAGGAACCTTCGATAGGACAACGACTGACAGTGCTGATGACCGATTTATTCTGATTCAGGCCCTCAGAAACCGCCCCGAGACTTCAGTTGAGATCTCTCACAGGCTTCACGACGCTCGGGAAACGGATGTCTGCTCACGAACAGTACGCAGAAGGCTCACTGAAGCTGGTCTGAATGCTATGATCCCACTTCCGGTCCTCTCCTGACCCCAGAACACCTAGCAGCTCGCCGCCGATTTAGTAGAGAACATGACGCATGGACTGAAGATGATTGGGCCTCTGTTCTGTTTTCTGACGAGTCCAGGTATAACTTCCATGCTGCAGATGGGCGATTTCGAGTATGGAGAAGACCAGTAGATTGGTATGGGTATTGTAATGTAGCGGGAACAGTGCAGTTCGGAGGAGGGACGGTGATGGTTTGGGGTGGCATTTCTTTAGAGGCGAGTACAGACCTCCATGTGTTCCAATGGCCGGTTCTCAATGCACACACGTTCATCCCCGACGCCCTAGAGGAATATGTGGTGCCTTTGGGTCCGTTTATAGGCAAAGAATTCCTCTTTATGCAGGATAATGCCCGTCCAATGTGGTAAGATGTTACATGGACGAGCTTGGTATCCGGACCATGTAGTGGCCAGCATGCAGCTCGGACCTCAATCCTATTGAGCATCTCTGGGACCAGCTTGGGAGGTCCATCCGTCGACAACAGAACCCTCCAGATAACCTCCAACACCTGAGAATTGCCCTGGTATATGAGTGGAACCAGATTCTTGAAGGTAGCCAGTTTAATTTGGGGTACACCAGGAAGGACGGAGGCCGTTATTTGTGCCAGGGGAGCAAGCACTAGCTACTAGAAACAATATTCTTTATGTAGAACAAGAATTAGAGGTGTTTTATTTTTACTTTGGAAGTGTGTTCATTTTCTTTTTTGTTACATAGCTGTATATTTCAGTTTTTTTTTTTTTTTTTTTTTGTTTTTTTTGCCTTCACTTATGGTGTCCTACAAGCTGAATATATACACTACATTATGACTTGAAAATTTGCAAATTTTATTCACCTGGAAAAGAAATAACGACGAAATTCAAGGTGCGCCGGTTTTTTTGTCCGGCAGTATATATATATATTTAGATGGAACGGCATTTTTCTCCAGCGGTGGTACTCCTCCTCACTTCTTCCTGGGATATTTCGATGGGTTCATCTCCATCTTCGTCAGCCAGGTACTTGTTTCTTCCTCGGTGGTTGCCAAGGAAATGAAATTTTTCTCGATCAGGGAGCCCTTTCTCCTCTCTAGCCCCAGTATCGGCGGACCAATGGTGTTGAAGCTCCCTGGTGTAGTTGGGATTCTGTCCGTTAGTAGCGCTGATGGCATTGCGTCTTTTGGCAATAATCATAAATATCATTCCCTTGGCAACCACCGAAGAAGAAACATTAACAACCTGGCTGACGAAGATGGAGATGAACCCATCGAAATATCCCAGGAAGAAGTGAGGAGGAGTACCACCGCTGGAGAAAAATGCCGTTCCATCTAAAAATATCATCCCAGCGACGAAAAATAAACATCAAGCAATATATATATATATATTTGAATCCGTTCATCGGAACATGGTTTTTGGAGAGAAATATGCGCGAAATAAAGCGTTACGCTTACCTCATATACTTCCAAGTATTCGTTATATATGTTTCTTTACGTAGGATAACGAATTAAATTATTTTTAAGGGGATATTCTATATATATATAGAAAGAGTTTATTGTCCAACTTGTGGACCTCTAAAAATTAAATAAATTTAAAACAAAAAAATAAGCAGTACAGATACAGTAAAATATTTTAAATTCTTTTATAAACCATTGTTCTTTTAAAATATATGTATTAATATATATGTAGGACGAATTAGTATGTAATGTCCGTTGGAATAGGAGAGGAAGAGCACAGATTCTTATGCAGGACATTACTTCATGATAATAGCGAGGTAGACCTTTAGTTCATGGACTTAACATGAACTATTCATGGTGATACCGACTCCGAGGACTAGCAGATAGCCTCAAGATCTGAGGACGATATACACGCTGTTGATAGTATCTCCTATCTCATGGACTTGCAGGGGAAGACTTAGGACTTTAGACTTGATTCCAAGGTAGACCTGTAGTTCATGGACTTAACATGAACTATTCATGGACTCCGAGGACTATCCAATAGCCTCAAGATCTCAGGACGATATACAGGTTGTTGATAGTATCTCCTATCTCATGGACTTGCAGGGGAGGACTTAGGACTTTAGACTTGATTCCAAGGTAGACCTTTAGTTCATGGACTTAACATGAACTATTCATGGACTCCGAGGACTATCCAATAGCCTCAAGATCTGAGGACGATATACACGCTGTTGATAGTATCTCCTATCTCATGGACTTGCAGGGGAGGACTTAGGACTTTAGACTTGATTCCAAGGTAGACCTTTAGTTCATGGACTTAACATGAACTATTCATGGACTCCGAGGACTAGCCAATAGCCTCAAGATCTCAGGACGATATACAGGTTGTTGATAGTATCTCCTATCTCATGGACTTGCAGGGGAGGACTTAGGACTTTAGACTTGATTCCAAGGTAGACCTTTAGTTCATGGACTTAACATGAACTATTCATGGACTCCGAGGACTAGCCAATAGCCTCAAGATCTGAGGACGATATATACGCTGTTGATAGTATCTCCTATCTCATGGACTTGCAGGGGAGGACTTAGGACTTTAGACTTGATTCCAAGGTAGACCTTTAGTTCATGGACTTAACATGAACTATTCATGGACTTAACATGAACTATTCATGGACTCCGAGGACTATCCAATAGCCTCAAGATCTGAGGACGATATACACGCTGTTGATAGTATCTCCTATCTCATGGACTTGCAGGGGAGGACTTAGGACTTTAGACTTGATTCCAAGGTAGACCTGTAGTTCATGGACTTAACATGAACTATTCATGGACTCCGAGGACTATCCAATAGCCTCAAGATCTGAGGACGATATATACGCTGTTGATAGTATCTCCTATCTCATGGACTTGCAGGGGAGGACTTAGGACTTTAGACTTGATTCCAAGGTAGACCTGTAGTTCATGGACTTAACATGAACTATTCATGGACTCCGAGGACTATCCAATAGCCTCAAGATCTGAGGACGATTTACACGCTGTTGATAGTATCTTCTATCTCATGGACTTGCAGGGGATGACTTAGGACTTTAGACTTGATTCCAAGGTAGACCTTTAGTTCATGGACTTAACATGAACTATTCATGGACTCCGAGGACTATCCAATAGCCTCAAGATCTGAGGACGATATACACGCTGTTGATAGTATCTCCTATCTCATGGACTTGCAGGGGACGACTTAGGACTTTAGACTTGATTCCAAGGTAGACCTGTAGTTCATGGACTTAACATGAACTATTCATGGACTCCGAGGACTATCCAATAGCCTCAAGATCTGAGGACGATATACACGCTGTTGATAGTATCTCCTATCTCATGGACTTGCAGGGGAGGACTTAGGACATTAGACTTGATTCCAAGGTAGACCTTTAGTTCATGGACTTAACATGAACTATTCATGGTCTCCGAGGACTAGCCAATAGCCTCAAGATCTCAGGACGATATACAGGTTGTTGATAGTATCTCCTATCTCATGGACTTGCAGGGGAGGACTTAGGACTTTAGACTTGATTCCAAGGTAGACCTTTAGTTCATGGACTTAACATGAACTATTCATGGACTCCGAGGACTATCCAATAGCCTCAAGATCTGAGGACGATATACACGCTGTTGATAGTATCTCCTATCTCATGGACTTGCAGGGGAGGACTTAGGACTTTAGACTTGATTCCAAGGTAGACCTGTAGTTCATGGACTTAACATGAACTATTCATGGACTCCGAGGACTATCCAATAGCCTCAAGATCTGAGGACGATTTACACGCTGTTGATAGTATCTCCTATCTCATGGACTTGCAGGGGAGGACTTAGGACATTAGACTTGATTCCAAGGTAGACCTTTAGTTCATGGACTTAACATGAACTATTCATGGTCTCCGAGGACTAGCCAATAGCCTCAAGATCTCAGGACGATATATACAGGTTGTTGATAGCATCTCCTATCTCAGGGACTTGCGGGGGAGGACTTAGGACTTTAGACTTGATTCCAAGGTAGACCTTTAGTTCATGGACTTAACCTGAAGGATTCATGGTCTCCGAGGACTAGCCAATAGCCTCAAGATCTCAGGACGATATACACGCTGTTGATAGCATCTCCGCATATTGGTGATTGATTAACTCGGAGGGGGTCTGCCGGTGGTCCAGTGGTTAGCACGCTGGATTCTCTTGCGGGAGCTAGTCTATACGATGGCAGGATGACGATTTAATGTGATAGGCTCGGCTATGAAGGGTGGCTACTTGTTGATAGTCCTGCCTTCTTAGGGTTGAGGCAAAACACTGTTAAATCAAGTATTAGCATACATGTGCTTTAGCGATGACTAAGCTGATAAAAAGCGTTGCAAAAAGGTGTCCGCTGGCATTCGCACATGCGCCTATGTGACTACATATGAAATTCGGGTGGACTAAAGTATATTTATGTTCCTGAATTTGAGCAGCAGGCTCTAAACGAAATTAATTTTTATAATATATTTGCACATTTTCCAAAATCACTGGGAATATAAAAATTCCGACTCGCAGGAACTGCATCATCTTAGCGGGGGTCCGTTCTTATCCCTAATATCATTTGGAAAGCCACAAATAGAAACAGTTATTATTTTGATTAGAACTTTTGTGAAATACTTTTATGGTCCCAAATTTGTGATAGATAGCAAGGGTATCCTTTGTTGGAAAATGACCTCGGCCTTTTCAACGTTCGCTCCAGGCAAACCAGAAAATTATCATTGTATTGCCTTCTTTTACTATAATACTAATTACCATACGAATTTTATAAGTATGCCCCGATAACTTTCTAAACTATCTTTTAAAATTTTATAATTCTGTTCTAATTAATGAAAGCCTACCTCCGAGCTTTACAAGACCAATTATAATTCCCCTACACAAGAAAGGAGACCTGAATAGGTTCAAAATTACAGGGGGATTTCATTTATAGACTGTGTTGCAAAAATCTTCACTGGGATGTTCCTAAAAAGAATAGAGAGTTTTGTTCATAAAAATAAAATTCTGCCGGAAACTCAAGCTGGTTTTGGAAAAGGTTATTCGACAATAGATAACGTTTTTAATTTAATTAACATAGCTAGGCTTAAAAATTCTAAGAAAAGGGGAAAAGACTATGCTTTTTTTGCCGACCTCAAATCTGCTTTTGATTCACTAAGTCGTCAGGCCCTCCTATTTAAAATTTCAAAGATTGGATTATCAACGAAAGTCATCTACATTATTCAACAGCTGTATAGTAATACAATGTCAGGTGTGTGGGTGAAGAATAAAATTTCTGATTATTTTGAAATAAAAAATGGAGTTAAACAGGGAGATGTATTGAGTGCCTTGCTGTTTATTTTGTACATACTGGATATGCCTGAGAATGTCGGAGGAGGGGTAAGAATAGAAAATACCACGATAGGAAGTTTACTGTTTGCTGATGACATTGTGTTCCTTAGTGATAGCAAATCCACACTCCAAGAGATGATAGACAAACTAGCACAATACTGTAGTATTTGGAACTTGACTGTAAATTTGAAGAAATCTAAAGTTATGATTTTCAGAAATGGTGGGAAAATTGCTAAAGACGATGTATGGCACTACAATGGTGAGCCAATAGAAATAGTCAATGCATACAAGTATTTAGGGATAGTCATAACACCGAACCTGTCATTTCGTAAACACTTTGAAAAGAAAGTACCTGTTGCTATGCGCGGAATTCATACTACTTGGCGTAGTTTTATAATGAAGAAAGAAGTGCCTATCTCCGCAAAAATGCAAGTGTTTGACACTGTGACTAGAGCAGTTCTGTGTTATGGTGCACAGGCAGTCCTGTGTTATGGTGCACAGGTGTGGGGCGGGCGAAGCTATGACAAGGTTGAGCAGGTTCAAAGAAGTTTTATAAAGAGACTATTCTGCCTCCCTAGGAATTCGCCGAACTACGCTTTGCAGCTGGAAACAGGAAGAGCATCTACAGCTCTGCAGCTTCATCTCATGTATGTTCTAAAAGTGATGAATGCTCCTGAAGAGAGGCTCACTAAGCAGCTTGCAGCTAAAGTGGTTGTGGGTAAGGTAGGTTGGTACAATGACTTGCGTGATGTCTGTATCAAAGCAGGATTCGAACCGCAAACTTTTTTTTCAACCCCACTGGACAAGATACATGCAACCGTCAAATGCATAGTAGGTAGTATTGACTCCCAGGAAGAAGAGAAGTTACAAGACAGGCTAACGAACGCGCAGTTCCACTCAACCTACAAAATTTTGAAATTTGAATGTAAGCAGCTGTCTTATATCAACGACACTAACAGCCTTCATATGATAAGGGCCATCATGCGAGCCAGAACAGAAACGCTAAACCTGAACAAGAAGCCTTGGAGTTCTGATGATAGTGCCCTCTGCTCTCTTTGCAACATGAAACAACCAGAAGATATCATCCATTTCCTAGCTGTATGCCCAATCCTCTCCGAGATAAGAGTAAACATATTCCACAGAAATAGATTAACCCACACGCAACCAATAGACTATTTGAACGGCCAGGACTACTCAAAACTATACCACTACCTTAAAGAGGCAATTAATTTTAAATTTGATTATCAGGAATAAGGAGGATCAATTTTTGTTTTACTTATTTATTTGTTTTTATATTGTTTAAAATCACTCATATTGTTTTTATGTTATTTTCATGTGTATTATATTATGTGGTGTCGCTTAGCTGATGGATTATATCCAAGCTTATGTAAATTTATTGTGAATTTCTCAAGGACTTATTATTTGTACATGTATATAATAAAATATATTTTAGTACTACTACTTATTTTACAGATTAACGGAATTCAAGACAAAAATAAAACAATTGAGAAGCGAGTTTAACAACTACAAAAAACCGTTTAAAAGAACAAAACAAACACATTTGATGTTTTATGCCCTTATTTCTCCGATTGATATCAGCTAATCGAAAATACCTTTAGATCCATTTTTCTAGAGAATTTAGTAAGCTTTCGAACAGTCAACTTCCACAAACCACGATTTTCCAAACGTTTTCGGTCTCCTTCGGTATTTACAGAAATATACAAAGATCCCAAACCTTTTCATGTCTATTAATAATAATTTAGAGGAATGGCCTAGTTAGCTCTAATGAGTAAACAGTGCGCTTCATGTCTTGTGTGGATCGTAAAACAGATCTAAATCATTGCATCAGAATACTCATGGACATTTCATCAACAACTCAATTACAGTTTAGGCGAGAAGTAATGATGCAACAGAGAAGAATGTGGAGAGTTTTAGAGAAAGAGGGAGAGAAGGAGAGAAAGAGGGAGAGAGAGAGGGAGTGATGGATGGAGGAGGGATTGAGAGAGAAGGGGTAGAAAGGGAGAGGGACGGGGTGTAGGGGAAGGTAGTGTCTGTGTGTGTGTATGAGAGAGAGAGAGCGAGAGAGAGGAGCTGCACCGACCGGTGCAGGAGTTGCACGATAGATTGAGTAATCACTAGTAGATAGTAAGTGACACGAGACCTTGATCCAGTGATCTTAGACTGTCAGCAGGATTGAGGGCAGTAGAGCGGTCACCTCCCACTGAACCAGTCACTGTTTACCTTCCTCTCTCTCTATCTTCGGCGTCGTGTCGGTCTTCTACGTCATATAAGACGCAGTTAGTTAGGGTCATCTCACTGCGTCATATTAGCGTGTTTGCATGGGTAACGTTCTTATCCCTAGTGGCGCTTGGAAAGCTTGCAGTAGATACAGTTACCGTTTTGTGAATACTTCAAACACCTCCTCCAATGAGAAAAGTAAGATTTTAGGTGACATAATGTAAAGAGTTGCGGAAATGACTCACACTTCTAGAAGCTCTGCTAAGCTATAGTGCCCTATTCCACTGCTTAGCTTCTCCTAGTATACCTGATTCCCGTCAACGGCTGACCTCCCCCGGCTACCCCCTGGGAAAGGGCTTTTGGTGAATCCATAAGGACGGCGTACAGCAGAGGTAGGGATTCGCGATGAGGCAGGGACACCTCCCCTGCTGAGTGGATCCTCTCCTTTGGGAGGAACTGTGCCGGTCTGCCGGCCTAGGTGGCAGGCAGCACCAACAGCAGACTCGGTGACGAGGAATAGAGGTCTGAGTCGCCTAAACCTAGTCCCCCTACAACCAGCACTAATAATACAGCCACACTGCTCCTAATGGATTCCTCAGAGGGAAAGCAGGACCCTCCTAGAGACCTCTGCAGGAACATGGACTATTGAACGCTCACTCAAGAATCATCCCTTGCCCCCATTCAGAACATTAACAGAAACAGAGATGATGAAATTCTTGGCACGGAGTCCATCAGACACTTTCAGAACCAGGAATTTGAAAGCGATCTTCTCAAGGGTCAAAGCTCAGCTTCTCGTTATACTTTGGAGCCGTATGTAACGCCTTCAAAGTCACACGAGAAGAAGAAGCAAAGCCAAGCAAGAAAGCAATTGCTCTGAATTAAGTCCGCGTATAAGTAAATTTGCAAAATTTATTGTCCTGAGTAGGACGGACAAAC
Source organism: Gonocerus acuteangulatus (assembly GCA_946811695.1). Lineage (NCBI taxonomy): Eukaryota > Metazoa > Arthropoda > Insecta > Hemiptera > Coreidae > Gonocerus > Gonocerus acuteangulatus. The sequence continues at coordinate 80,668,736 of OX328130.1, read as the reverse complement.
AAAGTTTTGCTTAAGTTCCTCCGTTCCTCGTCAAAAAGGTAATAGTTCAAAACTTTGGGACAGTCTTGTGAATTAGCAAATTGGCAAACGGCTTTTTATTGATTGAGGCGTCTAGCAAGGCGTAAAACGATAACAAAATTAAAACAACAACTCAGGGAGGATTTAGTCTCAAAGCAGAGCTGGGTAAAACACTGCACGCGCCCAGAGGTATGATAACATGCTTTGATTTCGAGTATTGCATCGACGAATAAATTTTAGAGGGTCTAAAAGACCGAGATGGCATAGGCGTTGCCAGATTTGTTCGTAAGAAAAAATCTTTGAATGGTGTAGAAGAAGGAGAACAATTCACTAGAAGCGTGATGCTCACGTTTGATCGACCTGAGATCCCTTACAGTGTTCACGCTGCCTTCTATATACTTAAAGTGTGACTACACAGTCCACATCCCATAAGATGCTATAAATGTCAAACGTTTGGACATTCGGCATTGAGATCCCGGTCAACAGTCAAAATTTGGGTTTCAGAATACAAAATCATCCACTATATCTATTCCTCTCCCCTCCAGCCCTCATCCACCACCCTCCACCTTACTCCCATTCCCTTCTACCCATCTTCCCTATTCCTCTCCCCTCCAGCCCTCATCCACCACCCTCCACCTTACTCCCATTCCCTTCTACCCATCTTCCCTATTCCTCTCCCCTCCAGCCCTCATCCACCACCCTCCACCTTACTCCCATTCCCTTCTACCCATCTTCCCTATTCCTGTCCCCTCCAGCCCTCATCCACCACCCTCCACCTTACTCCCATTCCCTTCTACCCATCTTCCCTATTCCTCTCCCCTCCAGCCCTCATCCACCACCCTCCACCTTACTCCCATTCCCTTCTACCCATCTTCCCTATTCCTCTCCCCTCCAGCCCTCATCCACCACCCTCCACCTTACTCCCATTCCCTTCTACCCATCTTCCCTATTCCTCTCCCCTCCAGCCCTCATCCACCACCCTCCACCTTACTCCCATTCCCTTCTACCCATCTTCCCTATTCCTCTCTCCTCCAGCCCTCATCCACCACCCTCCACCTTACTCCCATTCCCTTCTACCCATCTTCCCTATTCCTCTCCCCTCCAGCCGTCATCCACCACCCTCCACCTTACTCCCATTCCCTTCTACCCATCTTCCCTATTCCTCTCTCCTCCAGCCCTCATCCACCACCCTCCACCTTACTCCCATTCCCTTCTACCCATCTTCCCTATTCCTCTCCCCTCCAGCCCTCATCCACCACCCTCCACCTTACTCCCATTCCCTTCTACCCATCTTCCCTATTCCTCTCCCCTCCAGCCCTCATCCACCACCCTCCACCTTACTCCCATTCCCTTCTACCCATCTTCCCTATTCCTCTCCCCTCCAGCCCTCATCCACCACCCTCCACCTTACTCCCATTCCCTTCTACCCATCTTCCCTATTCCTCTCTCCTCCAGCCCTCATCCACCACCCTCCACCTTACTCCCATTCCCTTCTACCCATCTTCCCTATTCCTGATATTCCCTCTACTTCCTCCAACTTGGTGTTTGAAAACAAACCAGCGAGGAAATTAACTTCCCAAAAAATATAGTCCGCCTTAGAGCAACTGTTATCAAATCAAAAACAAAAAAGAGTCCTGGGCTCATAGGCGGCTCTAGACAAACATTTCTGGGGGGGGGGGGGGTGGCTAATTTTGTATAGTCTTACCGCCGTGCCTGGGGGCGTAGAATCAAACTTGTTAAACCAGGCACCTGAAAATTATTAAGGAAGTATTTGGTAAACTATAAACATACGTTAATTAGATGTTATTCCTATTAATTTGCCTAAATGATTTATTTTTTTAACTTAATCGACAAAGATGGTGAATTTGCATTCTGGGGGGCTAAGCCCCCCAAGCCCCCCTCCCCCAGAGTGATTTCTGGAAAGACAAGGAACAAGCAAAACCCAATTCTACTAAATACAAACGTAAACATTGGCGATCCACAAGAGGTCGCTAACCCTTTCGCAGATTATTTCATTTAGCCAGCCTCCGCTACGGAAGACTTACACACCATCAAAGCCAACGCAACAGAGCTAACAACAATTTTATGGAATACAATTTTTTTTTCCAATATTTTCTTAACTCCAAATGTCACCAACATTTATTTATGTTAGTTTGGACAAATTTGAAACATGTAGAAAATATTTCAACTGAACTCAACGCTTCTAAGTATCTCTTATAAATTATTTAGAAAAACTATTTGTATCCACTTTTCTCAAGAACCGTTAAAGATATCGCCCTAGGAATATATTTTAAAAAATAACAAGCAATATAAGGGCAAGGGAAATAGACAAAAAGAACCGCACTCAACCACTTATTTATCAAAATGTGACTGTCCAATAGAATATTGCTTAGGAACATTTTTTATAGAGAATTTAGTAAGCTTTCGAATGGTAACCTTTTACTTTCTAGGATCTTCTAACCGATCTCGAGATAAAAAAAAAAATACGAAGTTCCCAAACCTTTTCATGTCTGTTAATAAAACATTTTTCCCCAATACTTCCTTAACTCCAAACATAACCAAAATAAAAAAAAAAAAAATTAGCCTGGTTGAATTTCAAACATGCAAAAAATATTTCTACTGATCCCATTATTGTATGAACCCAAACCGAAAATTAGATAAAGGAACTAGTTTTTCACTTTTCTCGTAAACGGTTAGAGATATCGCCTTCAAAATGGTTTCTTCGTTTTCCTGCGTTAGAGAAGGACGTTTTCCTACTGACATTTCTAAAGGATTAGATACAGAACAGTTAAAACGGTTGTTGATATCGGAATTGATATCGAGTGAAAAGCGTATCTCACAGTCACACGACAGAGAAGGTTGATTGGCCCCTACCATATAGCTAGAAATCTCATTCAACTTTTCAATGCATTTCAATAAAACAACCAATTAAAAAGTCCGTCACGCAGAAGTTGCATAACTAAGCACTTTCCTCAGAATTTGGGTAGTGTAGACTGCTTTCCAGAACAATTTGCTTAAAATATCCTACATAAATAAGATAAAAACATGAATAGTTCTCTTTTAATTTTGTAATGAGTACCTGTTCAATTATTAATTTATAATTAATTTCCTTCCATAGTTATGTTTACACATGGTACCTACTACACTACTTAAAAAAGTCCGATTCGCAGGAACTGCGTCATCTTAGCGCGGTTCCGTTCTTATCTCTAGTGTTTATGAAGGCATAGAATAGAAACAGTTATTACTTTGTTTAGATCAATAGCGAAACAGCTATCCAAATGAAATCTCAAACAAACCAGTCTTGAAAGGTCTTGATTTACAATCTTACCTGTATGGGTCAGCTATACCATAAGTCGGGCAGAAAGGCCTCCGCTCAGAGGCATTTGGAAAGCCTTGGGATCTCTCTCTTTGAACGCTACATTTCTAACAATAAATTGATCTTCTTATTTTACTTAATCTATTTTATTGTCAAATACATTATCTGACTATAAGCAATTTAAAAATAACAAGGAATAAAACAGACAAAAAGAACAGTTCGAATAAGCGAAATCAATTACTATAAAGTTGTATGCACTTATTTCTCCGATTGACATCGCCTAATCAAAACTTTCATCAGAACCATTTTTGTAGAGCATTTAGTGAGCTTTCTAATGGTCATCTTCCGTTTCCCAAGATTCTCAACCTTTTTCGAGATATTAAGGAAAGTATACAAAGTTACCAAAACTTTTCATGTCTGTTCATAAAATATTTTATTCAAACCCTTCCTTAACTCCAAACGTAACATAACTTTCAACATATTAGTTTTAATGAAATTAGAACATGCAGATAATGTTTCAACTGAATCCCGTGATTCTAAGTACCCAAACCAAAAACGGAATTCAAAAACTATTTTTCCAATTTTCTCGACAACGGTTAAAGCTATCGCCTTGAAAATGGTTTCATTCGTTTTTCTAGCCAAAGAAGCTTATAAAAAGAGTACTTACAAGCTTATGAACTCAAAAACGTAAGCGTTACGATTTTTTCTGCGCGAATTTCGCCCCAAACGCCATCTTCCAGTGGGCGGATTTTGCTGGTTAACGAACTTGACCTTTCAAATTGGACGACGGATTTTTGTACCAAATTTCATCAAAATCGGACCATCAGGGAAGCCAGAAATGAGCGAACAGACAAATATATATATATATATATATATATATATATATATATATATATATATATATATATGCATATATATATATAAATAAATATATAAATATATATATATATATATATATATATATACATATATATATATAATAAATATATAAATATATATATATATATATATATATATATATATATATATATACAAATTTGAACCACCGTTATTTTCGGTCTCTAGGGGTTCTGAAACGCGAAATTTTCTAGTCGGCACTTACGGATTGTTTCATTGTATCAACCCTATAAGCGGGGTTCCTCCCTATGGGGGAGGGAGGAACCGCGCTAAAATACAAAAAACTTCATGATCTGACGCGGGAACAGGATACAGTCCCTCTAGTGGTAGAAAGCGCTCCTTGCAGCGGCCTTGCGAACCTACGTCTGGCAAGCTAATTCTATTGAAATATATTACAAAGTACACCCCCCTTTCCGATCGACCGATTTGGCTCATTTTTACAACACTTCTTTCCCATGAGTTACCCACGACGTATACCGCGTTTCGTTACAATACAACAGAAATTACGGCCGGCGTGAGTATATAAGTAATTTGGGTCCGTAGTTAACCCCCCTCCTAATGAACCCATTTAGTTTATTTTTGCCACACATTTTTCCTGTAGATTACCACTACGAATACCGAGTTTCGTCGAAATATAACAAAAATCACGGCTGGCAGTGGCGAATTGGTATTGTGGGTCTGAAGTAAACCCCCCCCCCCTTCTAATAAACCGATTTAGTTTATTTTTACAACTCACTTTTAGCGCGGTTCCTCCCTCCCCCATAGGGAGGAACCCCGCTTATAAGGTTGATACAATGAAACAATCCGGAAGTGCCGACTAGAAAATTTCGCGTTTCAGAACCCCTAGAGACCGAAAATAACGGTGGTTCAAATTTGTATATATATATATATATATATATATATATATATATATATATATATATTTGTCTGTTCGCTCATTTCTGGCTTCCCTGATGGTCCGATTTTGATGAAATTTGGTACAAAAATCAGTCGTCCAATTTGAAAGGTCAAGTTCGTTAACCAGCAAAATCCGCCTACTGGAAGATGGCGTTTGGGGCGAAATTCGCGCAGAAAAAATCGTAACGCTTACGTTTTTGAGTTCATAAGCTTGTAAGTACTCTTTTTATAGGCTTTTTGGGCTAGGAAAACGAATGAAACCATTTTCAAGGCGATAGCTTTAACCGTTTTCGAGAAAATTGGAAAAATAATTTTTGAATACCGTTTTTGGTTTGGGTACTTAGAATCACGGGATTCAGTTGAAACATTATCTGCATGTTCTACTTTCATTAAAACTAATATGTAGAAAGTTATGTTACGTTTGGAGTTAAGGAAGGGTTAGAATAAAATATTTTATGAACAGACATGAAAAGTTTTGGTAACTTTGTATACTTTCCTTAATATCTCGAAAAAGGTTGAGAATCTTGTTAAACAAAAGATTACCATTAGACTGCTTACTAAATGCTCTACAAAAAAGGTTCTAATGAAAGTTTTGATTAGGCGATGTCAATCGGAGAAATAAGTGGTTAAAACTTTAAAGTAATTGATTTCGCTTATTCGAAGTGTTCTTTTTGTCTTTGATTTTGGTACTTAGAATCATGGGCTTCAGTTGAAACATTTTCTCCATGTTTGAATTTTATCAAAACTAATATGTTGAAAATTTGGTTACGTTTGGAGTAAAGGAAGGATTAAAATAAAATATTTCATTTTTAGACATGAAAAGTTTTGGGAACTTCGTATATTTTCATTAATATCACGTAAACGGTTCGGAATCTTGGCAAGCAAAAGATTACCATTCGAAAGGTTACTAAATTTTCTACAAAAAATGTTTTAAAGACATTTGCGATGGGATGGTCATATTTGGAGAAATAAGTGCTTAAAACATAGGTAATTTCGTTCATTTGAACGAATCTTTTTGTGTGTTTCCTACAGTTTTTTTTTCACTGCTCGTTATTTTTGTGATTGCTTATAGTAGTCAAATGTATTAGTCAATAAAACAGGATACGTATATATAGAAACAATATTTTGTTTCAACGGCATCTTGGAATTCGAAGATGCCCTATGAATATCTAGATTACTGTACTGGTGTTGATTTCATTCTTTAGAATTGTTTTTGGTATTCCCTATTTTCAGAAGTTTTTATCTATTTATTAATTTTTTTTTAAAATTCATTGAACGAAATCATATGAATTCGAAGGTGAGGAGCTAGGAGGCTTAGGGTGGGGGGCGTTTTCCCTGTCCCCAGGTACCCCGTCTCCCCGTGTACCCTCGTCATCTTCAAGTCCTTGTCTAGAGTCATAAAGATAAGCCTCCAAACAACTTTAGGAATGTAGTATTTCTAATTTTTGCCAGTATCAGAACAGCCGCTCTTTACATACCACAGTGGTACAGACGTACCGGTCTATACTAGTTGCACTCCACACGGTGGTAGTACTTAGTGTATGCCACAGCGGATCGCTCATTATAACCTTATTTTATACGTATTAAATAGGTACCTAAAAAAAGTTTATTTGTGTATAAGTGTTGCGTTATTGGGATTAGAATAAAATATTTTATTAACAGACATGAAATACTTCGGAATCTTTGTATATTGTCCTTAATTTTTTTTTTCTTTTATGGTGTATCGAAATCTGAGTCATGAGCACCATTTTTTCCTTATGAGCTTTATAATACTTAGATTTAGCTAGCAACAATATTTTACACCGCAATTAAAGTGATTTGCTCTTCTTATAAACATAATATTTATATTATAATATAAACATAATACATTAATTTGTCTGACAAAAAAAAAGTCCGACCCGCAGGAACTGCTTCATCTTAGCGCGGTTCCGTTCTTATCTCAAGTGCGATTAGTGAAGGAATATAGCAGCTATAGGTAGGTATTAACACCATTTCCCCCCTTAATATCTTCAAAACGTTTAAGAAATCGTGGGAAGTACGATGTAACCATTCAAAAGCTTACTAAATTCTCTAAAAAAAAGATTCTGAAGCAAATTTCGATGGGGCAATGTCAGTCGGAGAAGTAAGTGCTTAAAACTACGAAAGTGTTAGTTTTGTTATTTTAAACGGGTTTTTGTCACTGTTTACCTCACTTTTGTTTTTTAAGTTTATTTAACGGTGGAATGAGTATTTCATTAAAGCTGAGAAAATAAGAATCATATTGGTAATAGAGTTTTCCTAGAGTGAGCGTCGCGATGACGGGAGAGTCCCATCCGCTTAGAAAACTGTCAGTTTCCATGTGTGGCGCTTTAAGCTTCCTTCTCTTTGAGATTTTATTTTATATTTTTAACGAAAGATCAAAACCTACCGATAGCTGCTACTATTCCTTTACTAATCGCACTTCGGATAAGAACGGAACCGCGCTAAGATGATGCAGTTCCTGCGAGTCGGACTTTTTTTCTCTAGGTTACCACAACGAATACCAAGTTTCGTTGAAATATAAGAAATATTACGGCTGGCATGGTCAAATTAGTGTTTAGGGTTCGGGGTAAACCCCCCCTTCCAGTGGACCGATTTTGGTGGTTAACGAACTCGTTCAATCGTTTGCTAATTGAATGCTATATGCCAAGTTTCGTGACGAAAAAACAAAAACTCTGGCCGCTATCGTGTTAACAGACACATATATATATATATATATATATATATATATATATATATATATATATATATATATGTATATATATATATATATATATATATATATATATATATATGTATATATATATTTATATGTATATATATATATATATATATATGTATATATATATATATATATATATATATATATATATATATATATATATATAAATTTTAACGGGGGTCATTTTCGGTGTCTACTAGGTAGGATCGATAAAGGTTTGAAGAAATTTTTCAAAAATTCCGTCATGAGTGCAACCTCAATAGCTACTTTCCTTCGGAGGAAAGTGAGACAGATAGGGAAAAAACTGTTCCAAAGAACTACACCAACAGCTGGACAGTAGTAGAAAATATTCACAAGGAGTCTTCGAATCTCACTGGGAAAGCTCTATTTCTAACAACATTTGTTTTTTCTTATTTAACATATGCTGTTTTATTGGCAAATACATTCTCCTATTATAAGCAATTACAAAAATAACAAGAAATAAAAACAGACATAAACAACCGTTCAAATAAACGAAAGAAATTACTTCAAAGTTTTAAGCACTTATTTTTCCGATTGAACTCACCTAATCAAAACTTTCTTCATAACATTTTTAGCGCGGTTCCTCCCTTCCTCCATAAGGAGGAACCCCGCTTATAAGGTTGACCTCATGACGCAATCCGGAACTGCCGACTAGAACATTTTACGTTTCAGAACCCCCAGAGAACGAAAATAACGGTGGTTCAAATTTATATATATATATATATATATATATATATATATATATATATATATATATATATATATATGTTTGTCTGCTCGCACTCTAGTTCAGTGAATTATAGTCCGATTTTGATGAAATTTGGTACAAAAATCTTTCGTCTAATTTTAAAGGTCAAGTTCGTTAACTAGCTAAATCCGACCACCTGAACATGATTTCCATGACTCCCTTAAGTACCTCGGAGTCAACTATAGGAACCATGGAGGCCTGATGACGAAATCGGAAGGGCACTTTTATGAATGGAGATTGGGCCCCTCAATCACCTTCTTCCCCGGTATGTGCACAAGTTGGTACTTGGTGGCTCCTCCCGCGAAGCATTAAGGAAGTTTGAAATAAAAGTTAGAGCAGCGGTGAGGAGGTGGCTGAGATTGCCTAAGGATGTACCAGTTGGATATTTCCATGCTTCGTGCACGGATGGAGGCTTGGGTGTGCCTTGCATGGGCGTCCTGGTGCCGGCGCTGACTATAGGCCGTCTGTCTAGAATGGAATGGTCTGGTCTGGCCACGGCAAGGGCGGTTTATGATTCGGCGGACGTGACCAAAATGCTGCGGAGAGCGAGGGAGGCCCTGGCCAGCCAGGACTTGATACAAGATGACTCCTGGTGCCCTGAGGCTAGAAAGAGTTGCTGGTCTGACAGACTCCATTCGTCCAACGACGGAGCAGGGCTGAAGGAATGTTCTGCTTGTAAGGCTTCAACATATTGGCTCAATGAAGGAGCTGTGACCACTTCCGGTTGGGACTTCATCCAGTACGTTCGTACCTACATAAATGCTCTTCCGACCACCGTGAGAACAACAAGAGGCCGCCGTGAAGGCCGGATACTAACATGCAGGGTGGGTTGCCTGGAGGACGAGACCGGGACTCACGCTGTTCAACAGTGTTACGTTTCACGGGGAGGTCGTAATTTGTGGCACGATGCTGTGGTGGATGCTGTGGGGGCCTTAGCCGGCCAGACCTGAGAGCCGATGGCCGGCGATGGAAGCCTGATATAAAAGTGGCGAAAGAGGGTAAGGTAACGATTGTGGACGCACAGATTGTTAATCGGAACTCCTCTGATCAGAATTCGCTGCACCGGGCGAAGTGTCTAATGTATGGGAGACTTGTTGTCCGTTTGGCGGTGAGGCGAATGTTTGGCGTGCCTGTCACCGACGTGGAGGTAACGACCTGTACAATGAGCTGGAGGGGTGTTCAGAGCAGTGCTTCTGCCAGGAGTTTGGGGCAGCTTCGTGTCCCTATGGGGGTACTAAGAAGCATTACCTTCGGGGTATTGAAGGGCTCCTACATCATCTTCAGTCGATGGAGGACACTCCTCTTAAGGGCGAGCCGTTTCTTACACACAGCCATGGCCGTTTTAACTTACATAGAGTTCATACAAACCCAACCTTTTTAAATCATCATAGAGCTTCATAATAATCCTGAATCGCTATACTAAGGGCCTAGATCTGTAAATGCTAGATATATTATAATAAATCCGATCGTTATAGAAATCTGGTGAAGATGGAATTGCAAAAATAACTGAGAGGGTGTTAATAGGTTCTTGACAAGGTACTAAGAGCCTTAAACTAGTCTCAACACTACGGCCTTTCCTATCAGACATCATCAGCAGCGATCAGGGTAGAACACGCCAAAGGACGCTATCTGGCCTACCTACCGGACATCATCAGCAGCGATAAGGATAGAACACGCCAATGGATGTTATCTGGCCCTACCTACCGGACGTCATCAGCAGCGATCAGGGTAGAACACGCCAAAGGATGTTATCTGGCCCTACCTACCGGACATCATCAGCAGCGGTCAGGAATGAACACGTCCAAAGGACGCTATCTGGCCCTACCTACCGGACATCATCAGCAGCGGTCAGGAATGAACACGTCCAAAGGATGTTATCTGGCCCTACCTACCGGACATCATCAGCAGCGATCAGGAATGAACACGTCCAGAGGACGCTATCTGGCCCTACCTACCGGACATCATCAGCAGCGATCCGGGAAGAACAAGCCCAAAGGATCTTATCTGGTCCTTCCTACCGGACATCATCGCCTATAATCATGGAAGAACACGTCCAAAGGATGTTATCAGGCCCTACCTACCGGATGTCATCAGCACCGATCAGGGAAGAACACGTCCAAAGGATCTTATCTGAACCTCCCTACCGGTCATCATCAGCAGCGATCTGGGAAGAACAAGCCCAAAGGATCTTATCTGGTCCTTCCTACCGGACATCATCGCCTATAATCAGGGAAGAACACGTCCAAAGGATGTTATCTGGTCCTACCTACCGGACATCATCAACAGCGATCAGGGAAGAACACGTCCAAAGGATCTTATCTGGACCTCCCTACCGATCATCAGCAGCGATCAGGGAAGAACAAGCCCAAAGGATCTTATCTGGTCCTTCCTACCGGACATCATCGCCTATTATCAGGGAAGAACACGTCCAAAGGATGTTATCTGGTCCTACCTACCGGACATCATCAACAGCGATCAGGGAAGAACACGTCCAAAGGATCTTATCTGGACCTCCCTACCGGTCATCATCAGCAGCGATCAGGGAAGAACAAGCCCAAAGGATCTTATCTGGTCCTTCCTACCGGACATCATCGCCTATAAACAGGGAAGAACACGTCCAAAGGATCTTATCTGGACCTCCCTACCGGTCATCATCAGCAGCGATCTGGGAAGAACAAGCCCAAAGGATCTTATCTGGTCCTTCCTACCGGACATCATCGCCTATAATCATGGAAGAACACGTCCAAAGGATGTTATCAGGCCCTACCTACCGGATGTCATCAGCACCGATCAGGGAAGAACACGTCCAAAGGATCTTATCTGTACCTCCCTACCGGTCATCATCAACAGCGATCAGGGAAGAACACGTCCAAAGGATCTTATCTGGACCTCCCTACCGGTCATCATCAGCAGCGATCAGGGAAGAACAAGCCCAAAGGATCTTATCTGGTCCTTCCTACCGGACATCATCGCCTATAATCAGGGAAGAACACGTCCAAAGGATCTTATCTGGACCTCCCTACCGGTCATCATCAGCAGCGATCAGGGAAGACCAAGCCCAAAGGATCTTATCTGGTCCTTCCTACCGGACATCATCGCCTATAATCAGGGAAGAACACGTCCAAAGGATGTTATCTGGTCCTACCTACCGGACATCATCAACAGCGATCAGGGAAGAACACGTCCAAAGGATCTTATCTGGACCTCCCTACCGGTCATCATCAGCAGCGATCAGGGAAGAACACGCCCAAAGGATCTTATCTGGTCCTTCCTACCGGACATCATCGCCTATTATCAGGGAAGAACACGTCCAAAGGATGTTATCTGGCCCTACCTACCGGACATCATCAGCAGCGATCAGGGAAGAACACGTCCAAAGGATGCTATCTGTCCCTTCCTACCGGGCATCATCAGCAGCAATACAGGAAGAACACACCTAAAGGATGTTATCTGGCCCTACCTACCGGACATCATCAGCAGCGATCAGGGAAGAACACGTCCAAAGGATGTTATCTGGCCCTACCTACCGGACATCATCAGCAGCGATCAGGGAAGAACACGTCCAAAGGATGCTATCTGTCCCTTCCTACCGGGCATCATCAGCAGCAATCAAGGAAGAACACACCTAAAGGATGTTATCTGGCCCTACCTACCGGACATCATCAGCAGCGATCAGGGAAGAACACGTCCAAAGGATGCTATCTGTCCCTTCCTACCGGGCATCATCAGCAGCAATCAAGGAAGAACACACCTAAAGGATGTTATCTGGCCCTACCTACCGGACATCATCAGCAGCGATCAGGGAAGAACACGTCCAAAGGATGCTATCTGTCCCTTCCTACCGGGCATCATCAGCAGCAATACAGGAAGAACACACCTAAAGGATGTTATCTGGCCCTACCTACCGGACATCATCAACAGCGATCAGGGAAGAACACGTCCAAAGGATGTTATCTGGCCCTACCTACCGGACATCATCAGCAGCGATCAGGGAAGAACACGTCCAAAGGATGCTATCTGTCCCTTCCTACCGGGCATCATCAGCAGCAATCAAGGAAGAACACACCTAAAGGATGTTATCTGGCCCTACCTACCGGACGTCATCAGCAGCGATCAAGGAAGAACACGTCCAAAGGATGCTATCTGTCCCTTCCTACCGGGCATCATCAGCAACAATCAAGGAAGAACACACCTAAAGGATGTTATCTAGCTCTTCCTATCGGACATCGTCTCCTACAATCAAGGAAGAACACGTCCAACGGATGTTATCTGGCTCTTCCTACCGGACATCATTATCAGCGATCTGGGAAGAACATGCCCAAAGGATGTTATCTAGCTCTTCCTATCGGATGTTATCTGGATAGAAGGTTATGGATTTGACCAATATGGATGTATTTACTAATTACTGTATATAGATAAGTCGATATATGTAATTAGGAAGAGAGCTATTGATATTGAAGGAGAGGGGATACGATATAGCATCGAAGTTGTACAAGACCTTGACAGCGAGGTATATATGTCTAGGCTGTATTGGGAGAAGACAGATATTGATGTCATGCCAGCTGTAGTGTTTAGTGTTGTGCTACTGCTCCAACTAGTGGGAGCAACGCAAATCACCAATTGTAAGTGTTCACCATGTGTGCGAGTTCGGCCTATGTGTGTCTAGGTCAGGGGCGTGTCCTGGCCTTACAGCTGTCTCTGTATCTTCCGTACACACACGCTATGTGCATAATCAATGAACGAGGATTGCATTGGATGACGTGTTCCTAGCGTGTCGTGACTTTTCAGGCGTTTACTCTCCTGCCTAAGGTCGTGGGTTCGATTCTCACTAGGTGTTTTTTTTTAATCACGGTTCCTTGCTTCCTCCATAAGGAGGAAACCTGCATATGAGATTGCGCTCATGACGCAATCCGAAAGTCCCGACTAGAAATTTCATATATATATATACATATATATATGTGTGTGTATTCTTATATAAATAAATAAATATATAAACATATATATATATATATATATATATATATATATATATATATATATATATATATATATATATACAGGGTGATTCAGGTCTAAGTAGCCAAACTCTAGGAGGTAATTATAAATTAGATTTAAATTTAAACGTCCCTTTTTATTGATTAGGAATTTTAGGACGGGTTATCTATTGGTTACCATCCTTTCTAGCCAGGATAGAGGAAATTTCAGACATAATTTCTAAAAAGTTCATTAGAAGTATTGTCAGGCTCCGAAGGAAAAAGGATTTACGTCCAATTTAGAATAAGAAATGATTGCTCAAAAACTACTCAAGATGAATAAATTATAATAATTCCATCACGGAATACAGAATGAGATTTCCTTTAAGAAAACAGTGATTTAATTCACCACACCCATTGATAGGAAATACTTTCTGGACGTCCAATAACGAACTTGTGTTTTTCTCGGTGAATCAGGTGTTTCTTGCGAATATTTCCCTCGGCCTTTTCATGGACTAGTAAATAATGAGTAATCCATAATTTCTTTACACAAACCAATTTCTTTGAGTTTTGAACAATTTCTTTGAAAGTAACAAAACTACATTCCACATTATTATGAATGAATGAATGAAAAAAAAACTTTATTCTGGGACTTCGTCCCATAAGAATAAAAATAATTATTTAGCATTATTTAGCAAAAGGACAACACAATTTTGTCCTGGGTATTTAGATTTGTTGGATGGAGTTGAAATATATTCTGCTTGTTTAAAACTCATCCAAACTAAGATAAATAGATGTCGGTTGCATTCGGAGTTTAGAAAGTATTCAAGAAATAGAAATATATTAACAGGCGAGCAGTTTTAGCAATTTATTGTATTTTTTATGTTTGAAAACGATCGGGAAATCGTGGTAAATTGAAAGTATCCTTTTGAAAGCTTAATAAATAGATTCTGAGGTACATTTCCATGTTTTTGAGAGCTTAATAAATAGATTCTGAGGTACATTTCCATGTTTTTGAGAGCTTAATAAATAGATTCTGAGGTACATTTCGATGTTTTTGAGAGCTTAATAAATAGATTCTGAGGTACATTTCCATGTTTTTTCCCTCTATTTACCTCTCTTTTAAGCGTTTTTTTTTTTAATTGCAATTATCATTAAAATGCATATTCTAACAAAAGAATGTAAGACAATATTGTTGTTGAAAATATAGCTTTCCAAACGGAATCCAAAATGCCGCCTGGGTATTTTCTACTTCTCTACTGCTCTTGCTTTCTTTCTTTTAAACTTATTTTTTTCTGTTTGTCTCACTTTTTAGTTGATTATTTTTTAAACTTGCGTTAACAGTAACACGAGTATTTTAAATTGCATTTAACACTAAAATGAATATTTTGGTAAAACAAGGTAATGGAAAATATACACTTATTCGTAATAGTGTCTTCCAAGAGAGAAGGTTATTAGGAAGGCGGAAGGAGTAATTTCCGCTTAGACTACAGTTTCCTGTGTTTTGCCGACAATCTTGCTGTTCTTTGGAATAAGTGTTTACATATTTCGCGAAATATCTAAACAAAACATTAACTCTATCTATTCATTCGATGCGTTCTTCCTAGTAACTATATATATATATATATATATATATATATATATATATATATATATATATCACATGAAATATTAATAATAGAGTCGGCGATGGACAATACATACAAAGAGGAGAACTATTTATGCATAACTTCCGTTAATGAAGGTTAGTTGAGTACATTCGTGAAGAATACGGTGTAATTTATCAACCATCTTACTATGGAATCTGGTTAGTTACACACCTCCTGCGTCAAGTACCATTGCCAACATGATGAAGTTCTGACAGAACACATTAACCATCATCTACTATTGGAATCTGCAAGAAAAGGCGCACCAGATATCTGCCCTACTTCTTGCCTAATCTCATGCAATGCGAATCTTTATCTCTCCCAGCCCCTAATCTAGAATAAACCACTTTATCACTACTAATACTATCTCTTTATTCTTCTTCTCTATTTATGACTCTATGGAGTTATTACAATAACGCTATAATATCGTGGGTAATTGTGTGTGTGTGTGTGTGTCTATATATATATATATATATATATATATATATATACTAGCTGTGCCAACGACTTCGTCCGCGGGGATAGTGACTTAGGACAGCATTTTTGGATATATCTTTTGGTTTATGGGTATTTAAAAAAAAATAAACTTTACAGTAATGCTTCTCTATCTACAATATTGGACGTATAGCCTTCGGGGACCAATACACACTAGGGTTTAATAATCCCTAAGGGGTCAGCTTAGTGGCTCTGTCAGGTGTTAGCAATCCTAACAGCCTGTATGCTTCATCCCCGATGGCTATACCTCTATACACACTAGGGTTTAACAATCCCTAAGGAGTCAGCTTAGTGGCTCTGTCAGGTGTTAGCAATCCTAGCAGCCTGTATGCTTGATCCCCGATGGCTATACCTCTATACACACTAGGGTTTAACAATCCTCAAGGAGTCAGCTTAGTGTCTCTGTCAGGTGTTAGCAATCCTAGCAGCCTGTATGCTTGATCCCCGATGGCTATACCTCTATACACACTAGGGTTTAACAATCCTCAAGGAGTCAGCTTAGTGTCTCTGTCAGGTGTTAGCAATCCTAGCAGCCTGTATGCTTGATCCCCGATGGCTATACCTCTATACACACTAGGGTTTAATAATCCCTAAGGGGTCAGCTTAGTGGCTCTGTCAGGTGTTAGCAATCCTAACAGCCTGTATGCTTCATCCCCGATGGCTATACCTCTATACACACTAGGGTTTAACAATCCTCAAGGAGTCAGCTTAGTGTCTCTGTCAGGTGTTAGCAATCCTAGCAGCCTGTATGCTTGATCCCCGATGGCTATACCTCTATACACACTAGGGTTTAATAATCCCTAAGGGGTCAGCTTAGTGGCTCTGTCAGGTGTTAGCAATCCTAGCAGCCTGTATGCTTGATCCCCGATGGCCATACCTCTATACACACTAGGGTTAATAATCCATAAGGGGTCAGCTTAGTGGCTCTGTCAGGTGTTAGCAATCCTAGCAGCCTGTATGCTTGAACCCCGATGGCTATACCTCTATACACACTAGGGTTTAATAATCCCTAAGGGGTCAGCTTAGTGGCTCTGTCAGGTGTTAGCAATCCTAGCAGCCTGTATGCTTGATCCCCGATGGCTATACCTCTATACACACTAGGGTTTAACAATCCTCAAGGAGTCAGCTTAGTGTCTCTGTCAGGTGTTAGCAATCCTAGCAGCCTGTATGCTTGATCCCCGATGGCTATACCTCTATACACACTAGGGTTTAACAATCCTCAAGGAGTCAGCTTAGTGTCTCTGTCAGGTGTTAGCAATCCTAGCAGCCTGTATGCTTGATCCCCGATGGCTATACCTCTATACACACTAGGGTTTAATAATCCCTAAGGGGTCAGCTTAGTGGCTCTGTCAGGTGTTAGCAATCCTAGCAGCCTGTATGCTTGATCCCCGATGGCCATACCTCTATACACACTAGGGTTAATAATCCATAAGGGGTCAGCTTAGTGGCTCTGTCAGGTGTTAGCAATCCTAGCAGCCTGTATGCTTGAACCCCGATGGCTATACCTCTATACACACTAGGGTTTAATAATCCCTAAGGGGTCAGCTTAGTGGCTCTGTCAGGTGTTAGCAATCCTAGCAGCCTGTATGCTTGATCCTTGATGAAACAGGCTGTATCATGATACAGGCTGTTAAACGGGACAGAGCCACTAAGCTGACCTCTTCGGGATTGCTAAACCCTAGTGTTTATAGAGAGTTTGACAGACAGCTGATATACAGACAAAAATTGTAAAAATAATTGTTTTGGGTACTCTTGCTTTGATAAAGGCCCCCAATAGTATTTTCCCCATATATCTTCCATGTACAGACAGCGATCCGTTAGTATTTTATTATATGTATAGATAAATTAAGGCAGGTAGTGGCAGAGTAACCCCCCCCCCCCCCAATGAACTGAATTAGTTTAGTTTAGTCTAGGTTAGTTTATTTTTACAACACGTTTTTCTATTCATATATCTACAAGGAATACCGAGTTTTGTTCAAATACAGCAATTATTGCGGCCGTTTGGGCGAATAACTAGTTTGTATCCGGAGTAACCCCCACTCGATACTATATACCATGTTTCGTGATGAAAAAACTCTGGGGTGTATCGATAGATCATTAAATTTTCGACGTGATTCTTTAAATTGGCATACATTTTTTATTTACGAACCGATTGAAATGAGAGGAACAATAAATGTTAAGTGAAGCTTACCACAATATATTAGTAAAAACCGCAACTTCTGATATTAGCGGGCACAAAGTTAACAGATAAACAGTCAAACAGGCAAAAATTCTAAAAATCATTCCCTGTAGATAGGCCAATTGTTAATAAGCAGAAAAGAAAAAAAAAAAAAAAAAAAAAAAAAAAAAAAAAAAAAAAAAAAAAAAAAAAAAAAAAAACAGAAACGTGCTGAGACTGAATAAAATGATTTTATGATTTTGATACTTTGGAGAAAGATTTAATAGAAAGAAAGATTACAATTGGTCCCTTTGCCTTTCTACGTTTCGCTGATTTACTTAAAAACTAAAACAAAAAATATAGTTTAATTATTTCCAATTGGAGAGTTAACTCCGAATTTGAATTCCCTGAAGATAGTTAGGTATTATTAGAACAATAAGTTTTGTAACAAAGTTCCAAAAAATAATGAATTAGGATTAAAATTATGATTTTTTTTTTGTTTGGATGCTCGGTGTCCGTGAGCGTTAATACATGAGCACTCAACTCTCCGTGGGTTCGATTCCCACTAGAGGTGGTGGCGTTTCTTTTGAAAAAAGAAAAGGCATCAGCCCTATCCTGGCTAGAAATGGGTGGTAACCTATAGATAACCCGTCCCAAAATTCGTAGTTAATATTAATGGACGTTTTTAAATAAAATTATGATTTATTTCGGTTCGTAAATCCCGCAATAAGCAAATTATATTAAACCCGCATAACCTACTAGTTTTGGAGAGTTCCAGCTTCACTTCTTGAAGGGATTACTTCTTCTTATTCTAGGAACCCGCGCCTGGATTCCTATGGAGATGTTTATCCTGCTTCTAACATTCCAGATCTATGATTATAGGATTGATGTGGTCGGTGAAAGGGAAGTCTATTTCCCTTTTTCTTAGATAATTCAAACAATCTGCTATTGTTTGATTCTTCTAAAGCATTTATTTACTTATTCTTCACTCCAATTGTTTCTGCTTCTCGCGATTCCCGTTCTTAAATTTGCATTTATCATCCATATTACTCACTGTGGAACATGTTACAAATACTAATTCTCTTTTTCACATATTAAATCGAAAATTTCCTCTGAGTACAAAAAACTACAGAATAGTTTTACCAAATAGAAAACATATTTTTGAAAAGAAAGTACTTCACTTCACCATTTAAAATGTTTCACAAACAATTTCCCTGGACTTTTGAAAGTAATGATCAGAATTTATTTCAAAATACAAACAGTAAAAAAAAAAAAATAAAATGAGGTAAGAAATGCCTTCAAGATGAAACGCAGTAAACCTTCAAAGGCAACGTGTAATGCGGGTTTAGCATCCATGCTAGAGCAGGGGATTTCTAAGTAGGAAAATCCTTGTTTTCATGGTAAAGGGTAGGAAAGTCCGTTACACAGGAGTTGCACATTCCTGAGAAAGCTAGGAGGTGTACGATCCATTCATGAATAATTTCCTTAAAATAGCCTGCATAAATAAAATAATGAAATGAATAGTTTTCCTATTTTACTAGAATAGTAACGAACAGCTCAATCAAATATTAATTATTCATTGCTTTGTTCTGGAATAAAGGCCAACTTCTAATTAACATGTTCTTCTGACAACTTGTGGTCCTCGTTAATTAACTTCTGAGCAAGTAACATTAATTGTCTCAAACCGAGGAAGATAATGTTCGAATTGTCTATTGATTGCTTGTAATAACGTTGCAGTTGCTGATGTTGCTTGTGGACGCACAGGAAGATCTGGACGAGTAGTCGGAGGACATGATGCGACTCCCGGAGAATTCCCTTGGATTGTATCTATTACAAAGCGTGGCGGACATTTCTGCGGAGGTACAGTACTCAACAGCAGGTGGATTCTCACAGCGGGACACTGCCTTTGCAGGTACTTCATTGCAGGAAATCATTTCATTTATGTTTAGTATTTAATTATGGAATCTATATAATTAAAGTCAGACTAATCTTTCATTTCCAATCAACACAAGTTGAAGCTGCAATGATTGGATTTATAAATAGAGAAGAGGAATAATTATCTACGTATGTCCTTTTTATCATGAAGATTTTGCATTACTTGAGTAAAACACTCAAACTCTAACAATCCAAGCCATATTTCTCTTCTATATTCCTTTATATGCTAGCGTTTTATTAGCAGTCAAGACATTTCTCTCTTTCCTTTTCATATATACACTAGTATAGTTTTAGTGACCTTGGTCGAATAATCTCGTGGAATGTTGAAATGATGAAGAAGCTAGACAAACCTATCCACAGCTGGTCCAATAAATGAAAGATTTCTATGGACGCAGTAATGTGATTATCATGGCTATAATTATCTCATCAGAAGTCTAACATACAAATGATTTCAATACAAATCATTTTTATATTCTAGTTTTATTTCAACTGAAGTATTATATTCCATTATATTATTCAAGTAGTTCAATATTTCACTAAGAAATATCTGTGCTTTACGAATAATCATAGAAAGTATGAATATATTAAAATGCCAGATTCAAGAAAAAGACCTATTTTTGTTTTTATTAAACCAAGACTGACAATTAAAATTTGTTTTGATAATAGAATATTTGTTTTCAGTGATTCAATAGTTATTAATCCGAGAGAACTTCGAGTGTTAGTTGGTGGCCATGATTTGCGGATCCCACCATCGTATCATCACGGAGTACGGAATATCTTACTTCATCCGAGCTACACCTGTAACAGGTAACCCGTACAACCATTCTACACTCATTTCATCAACGATACTTAATAATAACTCCAACATTCAATTTTTATTTCCCTAATCACTGTACAAGTCGATGAAGATTAGATTTTGTTGAATCCTACCTTCTGCTGTAGGGACTGGACCTGGTACGACTCCTAACCTTGTCCTGCACCTGATACGACTCCTAACCTTGTCCTGCACCTGGTACGACTCCTAACCTTGTCCTGCACCTGATACGACTCCTAACCTTGTCCTGCACCTGATACGACTCCTAACCTTGTCCTGCACCTGGTACGACTCCTAACCTTGTCCTGCACCTGATACGACTCCTAACCTTGTCCTGCACCTGATACGACTCCTAACCTTGTCCTGCACCTGATACGACTCCTAACCTTGTCCTGCACCTGGTACGACTCCTAACCTTGTCCTGCACCTGATACGACTCCTAACCTTGTCCTGCACCTGGTACGACTCCTAACCTTGTCCTGCACCTGGTACGACTCCTAACCTTGTCCTGCACCTGATACGACTCCTAACCTTGTCCTGCACCTGGTACGACTCCTAACCTTGTCCTGCACCTGATACGACTCCTAACCTTGTCCTGCACCTGGTACGACTCCTAACCTTGGCCTGCACCTAATACGACTCCTAACCTTGTCCTGCACCTGTTACGACTCCTAACCTTGTCCTGCACCTGATACGACTCCTAACCTTGTCCTGCACCTGATACGACTCCTAACCTTGTCCTGCACCTGATACGACTCCTAACCTTGTCCTGCACCTGATACGACTCCTAACCTTGTCCTGCACCTGAAACGACTCCTAACCTTGTCCTGCACCTGATACGACTCCTAACCTAGTCCTGCACCTGATACGACTCCTAACCTTGTCCTGCACCTGATACGACTCCTAACCTTGTCCTGCACCTGATACGACTCCTAACCTTGTCCTGCACCTGGTACGACTCCTAACCTTGTCCTGCACCTGATACGACTCCTAACCTTGCCCTGCACCTGAAACGACTCCTAACCTTGTCCTGCACCTGATACGACTCCTAACCTTGTCCTGCACCTGAAACGACTCCTAACCTTGTCCTGCACCTGATACGACTCCTAACCTAGTCCTGCACCTGATATGACTCCTAACCTAGTCCTGCACCTTGTTCTATTGTACGATTCCTAAAGTGGTTAAACTCTTGACGAACTTCAGATACTGCCTGACTTTCGATGACTTCCTCCCTTCATCCACTAAAACGTAGGATCAGCCTCCTTTCCAATGCTACACATTCAAATGTAACATGCTTATGTGTCTCATCCCTGTCTTTCCACCATCTGTAGATTGGTGATGACCTCATCTTCATTACATACATATGTTTGTTCAAGGTACGGTGGCCCGAGACAGTTGCTACTACCTCCCTCAAGTACCTTCTACCCAAACCCAAAAAAATGTTTGTCTTATATAAGCTTCTGAAGTCTACAATGGCCTTTGTTGTAAATTACGTTATTAAATCACGGTAAATTCATTTAGCCTTACCTGGCACTGTTCAACATTTATTGAGTTGACTTCATCTTGTTTTAATGCCTTACAGGCACCCTGCCTGTCAATCAGGATATTCACTCTCCTCCTACAAACCCCGTCCACATTTGTTTGTTTGCTGCAGCTATAATCTCAGCCTGAAATACTGTGGGGGGGGGGGGGGTCCTAAGGGAACGTGTTATCTAATACCATCCACCTCCACTCCCCACTCCTGATCGTGCTCCATTCCTTGTTTTAGAGCCATATGTGTGTACATTACTGCTATTCGATGGCTTGAAAGTATCTTCCTTGCTTGAACCTATCCCATTTACATTAATACTGCTCTACAGTATTTGTCATATTAATTTACATATCTGATGAAATGCTCAGCTGTAAAACCTCTGTAATGGGAGCAAATCTCTGAGACTATCCTGCCTGCCCTACAGGCCTGCTGATAATGGGAGCAAATCTCTGAGACTATCCTGCCTGCCCTACAGGCCTGCTGATAATGGGAGCAAATCTCTGAGACTATCCTGCCTGCCCTACAGGCCTGCTGATAATGGGAGCAAATCTCTGAGACTATCCTGCCTGCCCTACAGGCCTGCTGATAATGGGAGCAAATCTCTGAGACTATCCTGCCTGCCCTACAGGCCTGCTGATAATGGGAGCAAATCTCTGAGACTATCCTGCCTGCCCTACAGGCCTGCTGATAATGGGAGCAAATCTCTGAGACTATCCTGCCTGCCCTACAGGCCTGCTGATAATGGGAGCAAATCTCTGAGACTATCCTGCCTGCCCTACAGGCCTGCTGATAATGTCTCGTTTTATCATCCTCTAGGCTAGATTTACTTGCCTCCATTCCAATGACTATATCTATTGGCACGAGGCGGAGTAGTCCTTCCATCATTATCACTCGGGTAGTTCTCAACACTCTCCTGGTTTATCCAGTATCTGTAGCTTCGTTCACGAGGTGCAACTCATGATGGCTGCAGTACCCTGTCTAGCTACACACACTCGTAGCTCAACACTCGTCTTCCTCTATTGGCACGAGGCGGAGTAGTCCTTCCATCATTATCACTCGAGTAGTTCTCAACACTCTCCTGGTTTATCCAGTATCTGTAGCTTCGTTCACGAGGTGCAACTCTTGATGGCTGCAGTACCCTGTCTAGCTACACACACTCGTAGCTCATCACTCGTCTTCTTCTATTGGCACGAGGCGGAGTAGTCCTTCCATCATTATCACTCGGGTAGTTCTCAACACTCTCCTGGTTTATCCAGTATCTGTAGCTTCGTTCACGAGGTGCAACTCTTGATGGCTGCAGTACCCTGTCTAGCTACACACACTCGTAGCTCATCACTCGTCTTCTTCTATTGGCACGAGGCGGAGTAGTCCTTCCATCATTATCACTCGAGTAGTTCTCAACACTCTCCTGGTTTATCCAGTATCTGTAGCTTCGTTCACGAGGTGCAACTCTTGATGGCTGCAGTACCCTGTCTAGCTACACACACTCGTAGCTCATCACTCGTCTTCTTCTATTGGCACGAGGCGGAGTAGTCCTTCCATCATTATCACTCGGGTAGTTCTCAACACTCTCCTGGTTTATCCAGTATCTGTAGATTCGTTCACGAGGTGCAACTCTTGATGGCTGCAGTACCCTGTCTAGCTACACACACTCGTAGCTCATCACTCGTCTTCTTCTATTGGCACGAGGCGGAGTAGTCCTTCCATCATTATCACTCGGGTAGTTCTCAACACTCTCCTGGTTTATCCAGTATCTGTAGATTCGTTCACGAGGTGCAACTCTTGATGGCTGCAGTACCCTGTCTAGCTACACACACTCGTAGCTCATCACTCGTCTTCTTCTATTGGCACGAGGCGGAGTAGTCCTTCCATCATTATCACTCGAGTAGTTCTCAACACTCTCCTGGTTTATCCAGTATCTGTAGATTCGTTCACGAGGTGCAACTCTTGATGGCTGCAGTACCCTGTCTAGCTACACACACTCGTAGCTCATCACTCGTCTTCTTCTATTGGCACGAGGCGGAGTAGTCCTTCCATCATTATCACTCGGGTAGTTCTCAACACTCTCCTGGTTTATCCAGTATCTGTAGCTTCGTTCACGAGGTGCAACTCATGATGGCTGCAGTACCCTGTCTAGCTACACACACTCGTAGCTCATCACTCGTCTTCTTCTATTGGCACGAGGCGGAGTAGTCCTTCCATCATTATCACTCGGGTAGTTCTCAACACTCTCCTGGTTTATCCAGTATCTGTAGCTTCGTTCACGAGGTGCAACTCATGATGGCTGCAGTACCCTGTCTAGCTACACACACTCGTAGCTCATCACTCGTCTTCTTCTATTCGTGAAGGTAGTCAGGACTGTTTCTTGGAATCGAAATTTAGTCTCTTCTCATTTCTTTACCTGAACATCCATAAACAACACATTAATGTTTTCAATGGATGAATCAGTTTACAGTTGGAATATTCTTCTATGAGAAAGATACTGCTTTAACACTTTTGCTGCGGCTGTCATTGTTTGGGAATACCTCAGTATTGGGTGCATTAACCCTGTCGCTGCGGCTGTCATTGTTTGGGAATACCTCAGTATTGGGTGCATTAACCCTGTCGCTGCGGCTGTCATTGTTTGGGAATACCTCAGTATTGGGTGCATTAACCCTGTCGCTGCAGCTGTCATTGTTTGGGAATACCTCAGTATTGGGTGCATTAACCCTGTCGCTGCGGCTATCATTGTTTGGGAATACCTCAGTATTGGGTGCATTAACCCTGTCGCTGCGGTTGTCATTGTTTGGGAATACCTCAGTATTGGGTGCATTAACCCTGTTGCTGCGGCTGTCATTGTTTGGGAATACCTCAGTATTGGGTGCATTAACCCTGTCGCTGCGGCTATCATTGTTTGGGAATACCTCAGTATTGGGTGCATTAACCCTGTCGCTGCGGCTATCATTGTTTGGGAATACCTCAGTATTGGGTGCATTAACCCTGTCGCTGCGGCTATCATTGTTTGGGAATACCTCAGTATTGGGTGCATTAACCCTGTCGGTGCGGCTATCATTGTTTGGAAATACCTCAGTATTGGGTGCATTAACCCTGTCGCTGCGGCTGTCATTGTTTGGGAATACTTCAGTATTGGGTGCATTAACCCTGTCGCTGCGGCTGTCATTGTTTGGGAATACCTCAGTATTGGGTGCATTTTTTGTGTGAATTTTTCATGTAGACATTTTTTTTAAATAAAAAAATCATAAAAAATCTTCCAGTCAGCCAATTTAAAACAGAAAACACTGTTGGAAAGCCCAAACAATACTGGCCTCTGGAGTATCTTTACCTGGAGCTGGAATCCCCTCCATTTACTAGCCTTTTGAATCTAAAGGGAAAAGTAATGGAGGAGTGTCCTTCCAAAGGGACACTCGTAAGCGAGTACGATCGCTAGTGTCCTTCTGTAATGAAACCCGCAGCCAAAGTGTTAATATAAATACAGATTCTCATAGGAATAGAAGCGATTGGACTGTAGAATTGGAAGAAATAGGAAATATCAATAAATAAATTCCTTCATTCCTTTATTTTACATTTAAATATTTCTTCTCTTCCATTTTCTCCCTTTTATGTGACCAACAAAATCATTCAAAATCATGTTTCCCCAGTTCATCCGATGTGCCATATTCAAATATCAATTCTTTACCTGAATGATTTTCTGTTTCCCAACTGGTGAAAGATGGAAGGATTGTTCTTCTCAGATCCGAATCCTCCATCTTCAGTCCCAATGTATGCAGCTAATATAAAAGCTCCTTCATCAGCAATTCTTAAATCTATCTAAACTTAAATAGTAATAAGGATGTTTATCTTCAGTTTTCGTATTGATGTTTACAATAGTTTTGAAATCTTTAAACTACTGGATTCTTAAAAGTACTTTCTATTGAAAGTAACTTATGCTGAAGCAGCAAATAGATGTGCCACATAATGAAAGGAATACATTTCTAATCCCCGAGGATTAAAGCACGGGAATCTTTAAAGATTCTAAGTGTAAAATGTAGATTGTAATCCGTGTAAAATGTTTGTTAGGTATCTAAATGACATCGCACTCTTGGAATTGGCAGAAGAATTAGTATGGTCTGATAAAGTTAGACCAGCTTGTCTTCCAAATGGATATCCAGGATCCTTCTCAGATGCTAATGCTGTCGTTGCAGGTTGGGGATGGACATCAGAAATCACAAATATCAATGGAGGTCAGAGTTATTATATTATTAAAAAAAAAAAAAAAAATTATAGAATTAATAGGGATACAATTTAGCTGATTAAGATTAAATAAATTTTTCCTATTTTCTTAAGCTTTAATTAACAAAAATAATTGAAAACATTGTTCTTAAAGGAGGCCGAGCCAATATTCTGCAGAAAGTTGAACTGACAGTTGTAGGAAATGAAAAATGCCGATCTTGGTACAAATCTTTAGGGAAGAAAGTGAAAATCCACGATTCGCAAATGTGTGCTGGTTTTGAAGAAGGAGGCAAAGATTCTTGCTGGGTATGAAGATATTCCATTTTTAATGTTTAAATGTAGTAAAAGCATGACTCAATTGAAGAGAAAAGTAAGTTTTGTGAATGAATGGAAGAGATCCTGAGGAGAAGTTATTTTCCCTCAGAATACCTTGAGAATCAATCTAAATCTTGCAAAAACAAGGAACTATTCAATGTGTTACATAGGATTCTAAAAATGGGGAGAATTCTTTCAAAGTTTTAATGATATTTTCTAATTTGGGCACAATTATTTCTCAATGATTGTTTACATAGAAACTTCAATCCCGAATAAAAGAATATAGAATTATTGAGATGTTTTGCAAATATTCTCAACAAAGATATATCATCTTTCAGTACACAAAGAGGCATATTTTACCTACAAAAATAAATGCATTCATGGTTCTATTTTAAAGTCCTTTGGAAACAAAAGGAAAAGCATGAGACAACTCGGCCCAAAGAATCAGTATCATTAAAAAGGAACATTAAAATAAACTATGTTAGAAAATTAGTCTAAATAATGAATACGTAAGAGTACTATTGTTTGTTAGGCTGACAGCGGCGGCCCGCTCATGGTCGAAGGAGAAAGGACTATGGTGATAGGTATAGTATCTACAGGGATCGGATGTGCGAGACCACGCCTTCCTGGACTATATACACGGATATCCGATTACGTCAACTGGATTGGAGAAGCATTAAGAAGATAGGTGAAGAAATAACAGTTCTCTCTAAATAGCAATCCCTCCATACTGATTCATACCAAGGCGTGTTCGTGGAGGTTCGGGGAAACAGAAGGAATGTCTTCGTTCATGCTTATCATCAATGTGATATTTCTCAAAATCAATCAGATTATAGAAAAACAGATAACAATAACAAAAACAATTGTTTGTGATAAGATTTAAAATATGTATCTATTTATTATTTCTTTTATGTAACGCTTTGGTGGCGACTTGAATTTTCTTCACAGCTTTTTAGTAAAAGTTGATGTAAAATTGCCCATAAGCTGATGATAATAATGTAAATCCTCATCCAAACTTTTACTATATATAGAATTAAAATAAAACAAAATCTATCTAAACTAAATCGATTAAGTACAGATATAATTACCAGTTATGAATTATATTTGAATTCTAATTATCAGATTGGTTTAATGATTACTTCCATTGAGTGTTTGCCTCATCTTGAAATGGCAAATATTGAATTAATATTTTGATGTGATTCAATTGATGTTTGTGTTTTATATACATAACTAGATTGTTTGTTATTATTTAGGATTTAAATCCTGACAATCTACAGGAAATCCTTTAACCATTTACATATTTTCCTTCTTGTAAATTTTTGTTTGGTTCATTTAAGCGCCATTCAACCATAGCCCACTCTTTGGGAAAATTACATTTAGAAAAAAAAAACAAAGAATTAAAATACAACTCTCTTCATTTGAGGCAAAACCAAATACCAAATTTTTGAACAAACTTAAATTTTTTAAAAATATTTTTCTATTTATGATAAGGCATTAAATTTTTTAAATTGTTTAAAAACATGTTAGATTAAGTATAACTAGTCATTAATTTTTGTATAAACTTGTTATGTATGTGTGTTAAACTTGTTATGTGTTTTAATTAAAATATTCTAGTCAATTGTTACCAATAATTGAGCACTCGTTATGCTAATTTATTTAAATAAAGAAATTGTTTGAAGAAATTCAATTTGTTCTTTTCCTTCATCTCCATGAGTTCATCTTTCTTAAATAACAGAAGAAGTCCGATCCCGCAGGAACTCCATCATCTTAGCTGGTTTCCATTCATATCATATAAACAGTTCTTCTTAACCTTTTCAACAATTTCCTTCATTTATACATTTTCTTGTTTCTAACCTCCCAAAAGATATTTATGAGAAGTCTCAATGGAACAAAGCATTACACCATTTTATTAACTTGTTTTTCCCAAAACAATTATTTCAAAATGGGCAACCAGCAACCAGTTGGAATCAGACCAATGCACAACAAACTCCCAGCCACAATCACTCCCAAACTGAAGAAGGTAATATATGGGCTTTTCTAACATAGAAAGATTTGTCCCGTCTTGTTCCTATGGACAAATATAGGTATGTCCGGTCTTGTTCCTATGGACAACTATAGGTATGTCCGGTCTTGTTCCTATGGACAACTATAGGTATGTCCGGTCTTGTTCCTATGGACAACTATAGGTATGTCCGGTCTTGTTCCTATGGACAACTATAGGTATGTCCGGTCTTGTTCCTATGGACAACTATAGGTATGTCCGGTCTTGTTCCTATGGACAACTATAGGTATGTCCGGTCTTGTTCCTATGGACAAATATAGGTATGTCCGGTCTTGTTCCTATGGACAACTATAGGTATGTCCGGTCTTGTTCCTATGGACAACTATAGGTATGTCCGGTCTTGTTCCTATGGACAACTATAGGTATGTCCGGTCTTGTTCCTATGGACAACTATAGGTATGTCCGGTCTTGTTCCTATGGACAACTATAGGTATGTCCGGTCTTGTTCCTATGGACAACTATATGTTTGATCTTGCTTCCATCGATAAATACAGCAATGAACCAATTGCTTCTCTGAATGGTACATTTCTTTCCAAACTTCTGTTCATTCTCTTCTTTCCATATACTGAGAGTTGGTACTGTCCTGATATTGTTGTACCATCTTATAGTTGGATTGACTGTTTCATCAAAGTCAACACTTGCCTGCTGAGAAAGACCTCCAGCTACTAGACGTGCGTTGTAATGGTGAACAGTGTCATCAGCTTTGTATTTGATCATATATACCCAACGGAAAGCAACCACCTTCTTCTCTTAAGGCCGGTCCGCTGAACTCCAAGCCTCATTTCCTTTGAAAGCCTCAATCTCTTCTCTCGTAGCCTTCTCCCAGTCATGAGCCTGATCACCATTAGTGGCTTCACTATATGACAGGATCATTGCAGAATCCTAACATGGCATTATCATCCTTCATCTTTCCCACTACCCAAAAATCACACCTACTGTGTAAATTACATTGGGCAAAAATAACAAATATTTGAATGTTTCTAGCACTTCGTGACTCAATTAATACTAATTTTGCCTTGAGAAAAACAAATATGAGAATGAAAAATATTCCTTAGCTCTAGTTTCTATGATATACACTTCTAAGAGTTGTAAATTGGTGGAAGAATAGCTCCCAGATGGTCGTGTCTGAAGGCTTCATGAGATTGTCATCTTTAGCTTGTACGTAGTGGATATAATTGCAGCCACAATGTTCTTCTTGTCAGGTGTCATTAGCCTTGTTTTACACATCCAGAGTCATGGAAGTTGTCAACTTTTTCAGAAATATCTCCTTTCCCGCTTATCGCAGGTGCCATATACTCAAAGATAACTGTTGATGTCGTTTCTTCCTTGAAGATGACACCCCTTGGCAGAATAATTTCTGAATCTTCCTACACCAGAAGCATGTAATGCAGTCCTAGCAGACTCAACCAGCGCATAATCGTGCAAAATCATAATCCAGCTGGACAAAACCTTTCCTGCTCATAATGTGCGATATTTCTCCTTCTGATGTATGTTTTCTTATAGAATAATTCATGCAGAACACGATTGTGAAGTCAGAATTAATATACAACAATATCGATCCTGTGTTTAGTTCTTCCCAACTTGTGCATGTCATATATTGAACACTTAATGCTACTGTTGAACATAAAACATCCTCAAATTTCTGGCAGTGTCGATACGAGAGCGAATGTGCATTTTGATTGTTTGAAGATTAGACGTCGACCGAAAAGAGAGAAACTGTTGCAAACTAGACAGTATTGTTCTTGCCTCTGATTGGATGGAGAAGCCTTCTTGATTAGAATGAAGGAAAATTTGATACATCCACATTCTATATTACTACAAAATAACAAGATATATTTTTATATATGTAATATTATTATATATTCCAAAAGGTATGTATTTAAGTATTGAACAATAATATTCTTTTAATCTTTATGTTCCCTGTCATGTCCTTATATTTTGTTATAACCAGCTGTTTTAATTTTTATAAAAAAACTACTATTGCTTGCATGAACTTTTTATATTCTTACAAATCTAATACATTACAATTGGCGACGAGTGGGTTTATTTCAGCAGTCCAGGAGAATTCTGGATGAAATTAGTGCACTGTAACCTCCTCAAGACATATTTTTTGTGACATTTCAAGTGATAAACATTATTTTCAAGTATGCCAGACTCTGTTGTTAATATTCAGGCTCAACTAGCTCAATTAACTGGGATTGTAAGGGAACTTGCTCAAAGTCAAGCCACACTTACTGCTAGCATCTCAACTACTACTGTAAGTAACCACAATTTTAGTTTTGATCCTTACCAACAGGCAGGTACTGAGTCTGTTCCTGCATATCTAGATCGATTTCAAAAGCGATTACAGCTTACTGGAGTTCCAGAAGCTAATTGGACAGATCATTTAATTGTCAATATGGGACATGAATTATACAATACCTTGAATGATCTGATATTTCCAGCTACTCCTAACATGGATTGTCATGTCCTTATATTTTGTTATAACCAGCTGTTTTAATTTCTATTAAAAAAACTACTATTGCTTGCATGAACTTTTTATATTCTTACAAATCTAATACATTACAATTGGCGACGAGGATGGGATAATACGCCACCAAGACCAACAGGGCTAGCATCTGTAGCAAGAATAAGAGGAAGCTTTGGGTCATAAGGTGTGAGAACTCTATCTGAAGTAAGCTCATTTTTCAGGTAATTATATGATTTTTTAGCATCTTCAGTCCATTGGAATTTTGATGAAATAACCATTGCTCTTAGTGGTGCAGTAATAGTGGATAAGTTAGGAATAAAAGAGTGGTAATAAGTTACTTTACCTAGGAATGTTCGCATTTCTTCAGGAGTGGAAGGTAAAGGAGAGTTTAGTACGGCTTCAACATGTTTCTTCTGGCAGTGTAGTCCTGCTGCATCAACTGTGTGTCCCAAGAAATCTATTTTATCTGGAAAAAAAGCACATTTGGATTTCGGAAGCTTTAGGCCGGCATTTTTGAGAGTAGTAAATGTTGTTTCAAGGGCCTGAATCATTCCGTTCACTGAAGAGGAATAAACAAGAATATCGTCAAAGAAACTTATGGCAAAATCAAGGTTCTTTAAGACGTGTTCTATTCGCCTTTGCCAAATGGCAGGAATGCTGGCCACACCATGTTGGGCACGTAACGGTCTGATGAGTCCATGGGTAGGAGTGTTGAGAGTCATAGCCTCGCAAAATTTTCCACTGCATGGGAGGCTCATGAATGCATCTGTGATGTCTAATCGAGAAAATATTGTAGCTCCTTTTATTTTTTGAAATAGATCTTCCACACGAGGAATAGGGTATTCGTTGACAATCAGTTGTGGATTTAATGTTGCTTTATAGTCACCTGTGATCCTCATTTTGCTACCTTTCATCACTATATGAGATGGGGAGGCCCAATTAGAATTTTCTCCTTGTTTGTAAAACCCTGAGTTAATTCTTTTATCTATCTCAGCAGCATATGTATCTCGCAAAGCATAGGGGACCTGCCTGGCACGGGCAAAGACTGGTTGGCAATTTTCCCTGAAGGTGACTTCAACTGGGGGGCCTACCAAGGTACCTGCTGTTTCGCTACAAGGTATTGTATAATTCATGTCCCATATTGACAATTAAATGATCTGTCCAATTAGCTTCTGGAACTCCAGTAAGCTGTAATCACTTTTGAAATAGATCTTCCACACGAGGAATAGGGTATTCATCGACAATCAGTTGTGGATTTAATGTTGCTTTATAGTCACCTGTGATCCACATTATGCCAGATGGATTAGAACGACCAATTTCATATGCTAGTAAAGCTCTTAGTGCTACAGAGCAACGATATCCTCAAATAGATCGAGAAGCTCTAGCCATTGTGTGGGGAGTTAAAAGATCTTTCAATTATCTTTACGCACGCAAATTCACCATCTACACGGACAAT
This sequence comes from Gonocerus acuteangulatus, assembly GCA_946811695.1. NCBI lineage: Eukaryota > Metazoa > Arthropoda > Insecta > Hemiptera > Coreidae > Gonocerus > Gonocerus acuteangulatus. The sequence continues at coordinate 80,636,035 of OX328130.1, read as the reverse complement.
AAACCTCTCTCTCACATTTTTGCTCCTGAGTCCCATCTGCCTCAGTTTACACTCTCCAGATGCAATAATTATGCCAATTTCTTGGCAAATTTCAATTTCGACATTAAGTACAAACCTAGTCATCAGAACTGTAATGCTGACTTTCTTTCTCGAGCTTTTAGAACTTCAGAGAATGAACTTCCATCATTTCAGTCCGGAAGCCATGCTGATGACTTTGATAAATTTGTACAGCACCAGATACAACAAATTCCCTTAACTTCTCGTGAAATTTCAGCGGAAACCCGTCGAGATCCCCATCTGTCTACATTACTCTCAGCTATCACCGAAGTTACAAGTAGCCTCAAGTCTGTTGGTTGTAAAGGAAGAGAAGCTGAATATACTGCATCCGATGGATGTCTCCTGCTTGGTCACAGAGTTGTCATTCCGCCTAGGTTTCGCTCAATGCTCTTAGAAGAACTCCATTTAGCCCATATAGGAGTTGTTAAAATGAAGGGTTTGGCCCGTTATCTTATTCAATGGCCATCCATTGACCATGACATCGAATCCCTGGCCAAGTCATGCTCTGCATGTCTGAAAAATTCAAAAATGCCTCCACAGTTCCGTTCTCATCACTGGGAATATCCCAACGCTCCCTGGGAAAGAATACATATAGACTATTTCTCAGCATTAGGCAAAAATATTTTGATCATTGTTGATGCTTACTCCAAGTGGATGACTCCCATCATCACAAGTTCAACTACCTCGCAAGCCACTGCTAGTATTCTCGAACATGTATTTGCCCAGTTTGGTGTTCCTAAAATAGTTGTCTCGGACAATGGCCCACAATTTTGTTCACAGTATTTTCAAGATTTCCTTAAGCAACAAGGTGTGCGTTATCATCCTGCCATATACCATCCTTCTACGAACGGTCAAGCGGAAAGAGGAGTTCAAACTCTGAAAAGAATGTTGCAAACTTCTGGAGATGTTTTGTTTGTCGGTTTTGTAATTAATGTTATTGGGGTTTAAGTTAATGTGGACGCATTCAGAAATCTGTCGCTTTTTGGTGTTTCGTTCAGTGGAAAGTATTTTAGTGTCGTCAAAGTTGAAAGTGTGTTTTTTAGTTATGGCGTGTTTTGCGAGGGCGGATTTGTGGATTTCTTTGTTTTTTATTGTCCGTTTGTGTTGTGTTATGCGGGAGTGAATATAATTTTTGGTTTCACCTATGTATACAGCATTACAGGAGGGGGTTTGGCAGGGTATTTGGTAAACACAGTGGGTGGCGCAGTCATAGGGAAGGGGATCTTTGAGTTTGGTGTACAATGTAGTAAGTTTGTTAGTGGTTTTTAACCCAAAGTTTAGTGACGGGAGGGCTTTTTTTAAAGTCTTTGTGAGTTTTTCAGTCAGTCCTGGTGTGTATGTCAGGGAACGAAATATCTGGAGGGAGGATTCGGGGGAGGTATTGGGGGAGGTGGCATTGAAGGATTGGGATTTTATTTGTTTTATTAGCCGTTTTATGAGGTTGGGGGGGAATTGATTCAGTGTTAATATTTCGGTAGCTCTATTCAAGTTTTCATTGTGGAAGGACTCATGGGATAAGGAGAGGGCGCGGCGAAGCCCTCTCCAAATACCCTGCCAAACCCCCTCCTGTAATGCTGTATACATAGGTGAAACCAAAAATTATATTCACTCCCGCATAACACAACACAAACGGACAATAAAAAACAAAGAAATCCACAAATCCGCCCTCGCAAAACACGCCATAACTAAAAAACACACTTTCAACTTTGACGACACTAAAATACTTTTCACTGAACGAAACACCAAAAAGCGACAGATTTCCGAATGCGTCCACATTAACTTAAACCCCAATAACATTAATTACAAAACCGACAAACAAAACATCTCCCCTGCTTACTCCTCCGTCTTCATAAATTGTCCTGACCTCCTTTTTTATCTTTGTTCCCAGGCTCCAGACAATTTTTCTACTTGTGTGTCCCAAAGCTCTTAACACCTTTTACAACCTCCTTTACAACCCGCCTTTACAACCAGCAATTGTACCTTTCATCTTCACCGATTTACTGCCTCCCCACCCTTTTTCATAACTATAAAGACCACCGGTGTAGTTGCTGTCGTTCATACTTCTAACCATGGTTACCTAAGTTGTCCTCGAGGTCTTCCTCCCTCCCCCCTAGGCATTCTCTAGTGGTACGTATCTATATATTAATTGTTATAAATTGTATTCACTTATAAAATAGATTTTGTTTTTCACTACATAAAAAATGTTCGTTGTTTTTACTGTTTAATTTTTTTTGTACTGTTTTTACTAACACTTTCTACATGCTGTTTTCTTTCCAACTACCGTATTTTCATTGTTTTTTAAAAATAAGATTGGTTAAAATTTATTGTATTGATATATATACTCCGCTCATTTCTGCCTGTCTTTTACTTACTAGTTGTACATTTTCTTTACTTATAAGTTGTATATATTTTATAGCTGAAGAAGGCTGCCATTGTTGCAGTCGAAACGTCCAAAATACAGATCTCTTTTTGAAAGTCTGACGTTTTTCTCCTAGCCGAATCCCAACTATACCTGTCTTCGTATCTCTACAGCGGCTAACTATCTCCATCTATATATTGTTATGATTAATTTTTTATAAAAAGATTCGCCACGTTGGGCGTCATTAAATGTAAAGATTAATTATTATAAAAAAATAAAAAGATTTTAATTACTTTAATAAGTTTTATTATATTAAATTGATTTAATCTCAGGGATAAAAGTTCCGAGTTAATGAATAATATAATATTTATTTTTAGACATTCTCGAGATACAAACACCAATATTAAAATAAATACAAATGACAATAAAAGAATTAACAATTACAAAAAAATAATTTTACTTCTGAATTAACTTACTTCCAATAAAACTTCAATATACTGCGCTTCAGTAATTCCTTCTTCAAGGTAATACGCTTTCTTGCCAGGTCTCCTGCATAGAATGGATATCTTGAAATTCTGGATGTTGTTGTCTTTTCACTCCGTCTTCTATGATAAATAACGATAGACTGCACTCTGTATTCTCTGTAGCTAGCAATAGACTCTAGCTCCGCACTCGACAACTGCTGGGAATAGACTTCAGCTCTTCTCTCTATGCCTGCTGGGAATAGACTCTAGCTCCGCACTCGACAACTGCTGGGAATAGACTCTAGCTCCGCACTCGACAACTGCTGGGAATAGACTTCAGCTCTTCTCTCTATGCCTGCTGGGAATAGACTTCAGCTCTTCTCTCTATGCCTGCTGGGAATAGACTCTAGCTCCGCACTCGACAACTGCTGGGAATAGACTTCAGCTCTTCTCTCTATGCCTGCTGGGAATAGACTTGACTCCGTACTCCTCGGAGGATACCGATAGACTGCCTCCTTTTTAGCGGGAAAGTTTGGCGTCCTTTATTTCCAACTTCCGCATTATGTTGGTTCATACAAAAAAATAATAATTATATTTTTGCAATACCAATCCCTTCTTGCACACTATGATGAATTCCTCCTGTATTTTAACGAAAATTTTCATCATATTATAGCTGTTACGGAAACCTGGCTCAAACCTTTTATCCCTTCCTCTCGAGTTTCCCTTCCCAACTATACCCTCTTACGTCATGACAGAGAAGACAGAACAGGAGGAGGTGTCGGCCTCTTTGTTCATGATAGTTTAAAGTCTAAAATCCTTTTTCATTCCCCTCCGTCTGATCTTCCTCACCTTGAGTATATTTTTGCCGAGATATCAACGTCTTCTTCACCTCTCCTCTTTTCCGTTGTATATCGTCCTCCCCGTGTGCCATATGACCAATCTTTTGAAACCTTCCTTTATCAGTTAGTCCCCTGTTATTCCCATGTAATTCTTGCTGGTGACTTCAATACCAATCTTCTTGTCGAATCCCCTGACGTTACCTACCTTTCTGAACTATTCTTTTCACTTAATCTTTTTGTGGTTCCCTATTCACCTACCCATCACTCCCAGTCCTCTGATACTTGGCTTGATCTCTTTATCCTCGACTCCCAGGATAAACTCCTCGCCTCATCTCAACACCCTGTGCCCTTCCTTTCTTCTCACGATCTTATTCAAATAACTTTTGATTTACCTATCCATACTATCACAAACAAATTCTTTACGTTTCGTAACCTTAATTCTCTGTCCTTTGAACAATTAGAACCTGATTTAGAAAACTTTCCTTACGATTCCATTTACTTCTCTGACTCCATAGATGACATGGTTAACTCCTTAACTCATCACCTCCACTCCCTTTTAGATTCCCATGCTCCTCTTCAAACCCGCCGGTTCAACCGTCCTCCTGCTCCCTGGCTTACACCCGAGCTCAAATCATTAATAAAAAGAAGAGAAGCAGCGAGAAGAAAATTTAGACGGACCCGTCTTCCTCAAGATTACTCCTCCTACAAATACTTGCGTAACCTCACCCAATCCTCCATCCGTCGAGCTAAGTCCCTCTACGTCCACCAATCCCTATCCAATGCTCCTGACTCTAAAACAAAATGGTCAATCCTTCGTAAACTTTCCCTTTGCAAAACTAACCGTCCTTGCTCTATCTCATTATCCCCTGATGTTCTTAATGCTCACTTTGTATCTTCTCCCTCAGTCCTATCCAGTCCTCCTATACCTTCCACACTACCTTTTAATTCCAACAACTTCTACTTCTCCTATATTACCCCAGAAGATCTTCTAACCGCGGTCCTTCAATCCCGAACCAGTGACTACGGTCCAGACTCTGTTCCCGTTAAACTGATTAAGGCCTGCTTACCCGCAATCCTTCCTATCCTTCTTCACATATACAACTATTCCCTTCAAAACTCGACTTTTCCTTCTCAATGGAAAACAGCGTTGGTTCGCCCTCTTAACAAAATATCAAACCCCTGCTCTCCGAAGGATTTCCGTCCTATCTCCCTTCTATCCAATCTTTCCAAACCTTTAGAGCGCCTGGTCCAATCTCAAGTATCCAACCACCTTGAACAAAATAATCTCCTTAACCCTCTCCAGTCTGGCTTCCGTCCGTCATACTCCACTCAATCAGCGCTCATAAAAATCACCCATGACATTCAAACTGCCATAGATAACCAACAGCTCACTATTCTAGTTCTCCTAGATTTTTCAAAGGCATTTGATACCGTAGACCATCAAATCCTCCTCACCAAACTCCAATCTCTTTCCTTTTCCAACAGTGCCATTAGCTGGTTCCAATCCTTTCTATCCAATCGATCCCAATACGTGGTCATCCCCGTCAGCAATCCTTCTAGCCCTCTTCCTCTTTCCCGTGGTGTACCGCAGGGCTCCTCGTTATCCCCAACTCTATTTTCTGTTTACATCAATGATCTTCCTCTTTCCATAGTTCATTCCAAGTTTCATCTTTACGCTGACGATACCCAAATCTACCTATCCTTTAAGCCCTCTTTGCTACGAGATGCTGTAGACAAGCTGCAAGTAGATCTTAACAACATCAATGCTTGGGCTGCAGCTAATAAGCTTTCCCTGAATCCAGACAAATCCAAAGCCATTGTTATAGGCTCCCAATCCCTCATAAGTTCTACTTCCCCTTTTCCAGCCCTTTACCTTAACAGCATCCCTATAAAATATTGTAAATCAGTTAAAAATCTTGGGATCATATTTGATCAGAACCTTTCCTGGAAAAATCACATTTCCCAAATTTCCCGTCGGTCCATATTTATCCTGAGACAGCTCAACCTCTCCCGCCATCTCCTGCCAACAAAGACCCGTCAACTCCTCGTAACTTCCCTATTATTCCCCCAGTTTGACTATGGTTGTTTGGTGTACGGTGGACTTTCTGGCGATCTCGAGGCAAAACTCAAACGCCTCATGAACTGTTTCATTCGTTTTATCCTCGGGATCCCCAGAGACTCCCACATATCACATTTCTACCAGGAGCTAAATTGGCTATTCCCTCTTTATCGTCGTCAGTACTTCCTCGGCTCAGTCCTTTACCAAGTAATTCAATCCCGTAGACCTTCTTATATTTTTCAACTTCTTAAATTTAAATCCTCGGTTCACTCCCGTAACACCCGATCTCGTCCTTCCGATCTTTATATTCCTTCCCACCGAACAGCAATATTCGAAAAATCATTCGTCACCCGTGCCACCTCGCTATGGAATTCCTTACCTCTGTCTGTCCGCCATTCTACCAACCTTGAAACCTTTAAATCCCGACTCTTCCACCACCTTCTATCCCTCCAAGTTTTACCCAACCCCTAGTCTATATTGAAGCTGTACACTATATACTGATACTTAAAATAAGTATAAGTTTATACGTAAAATTCAAAATTATTTTGTAATTTCAAAATTATTCCTATGGGACTTCTGTCCCGGAATAAGAATAAAACTTTTCATTCATTCATTCATTCATACCAAATAATTAATTTATTATCATCTGAATGTACATTTAATATATGTATATTGTACATCAGTATTGTCCAAAAATATTATTAATTTAAAGCGTATATAATACGATGTTATTTGTATATATGGTTTGTGATTTGCGCGGGCTTTTCAAACTATCGATGGTTATTTGAATTTAAAAATATTTTCGAGAATGTAATATATCATTACAATATATATATATATATATATATATATATATATATATATATATATATACACATTAATAGGTTGAGAATGAAAAATAAATCATAGCTTTTTACTTATTTCAAATGTTACAATGAGTTGGATAACTGCTTAGATATTTCATAAGGAATTCTCTAATCTTCTCTTTATCTACTTGAGTAATTAGTTTTACATTAGTAGTATTTCGTAAATCATCCCTAAAGAATGCTCCTCGCGCAATATCTCCACTAGTTTCTACTAGGATATAGGATTCTTTACTAGCTTTTACTATTGTAGGATCTAGGAGTGTAGATGCAGCTACTTGATCAGCTAATGACCAGGTCTTTCCCCTTTTCAACGATATTCTCTCTGCTTTGTTCAAGAACTTCATCGAACATGAATCCACTTTACCAAGAGTTCTCATTCTCCAGTCCTGTGGAAAAATAACAATATTATTAACATTTTAATCCTGTAAAAAATGTTTAAGTATCTTTGATTACTTTGTACAATAAGACAACAAATCCCGACTCCTTTCAGCAAAGAAGAAATATGTAACCTACATAATATGTAACCTACATAATATGTAACCTACATAATATGTAACCTACATAATATGTAACCTACATAATATGTAACCTACATAATATGTAACCTACATAATATGTAACCTACATAATATGTAACCTACATAATATGTAACCTACATAATATGTAACCTACATAATATGTAACCTACATAATATGTAACCTACATAATATGTAACCTACATAATATGTAACCTACATAATATGTAACCTACATAATATGTAACCTACATAATATGTAACCTACATAATATGTAACCTACATAATATGTAACCTACATAATATGTAACCTACATAATATGTAACCTACATAATATGTAACCTACATAATATGTAACCTACATAATATGTAACCTACATAATATGTAACCTACATAATATGTAACCTACATAATATGTAACCTACATAATATGTAACCTACATAATATGTAACCTACATAATATGTAACCTACATAATATGTAACCTACATAATATGTAACCTACATAATATGTAACTTCACTATACTCTACACTTTCCATAATATCAACTAACTTGTTTCAACAAAGGAGGGCTATTTTACATTAAAATTTCCTCCTGAATATGATTTATTCCGTTTGAAGAAGAAGAATATTATGGAATATGAATAAAATTGTTTCAATGATTTTCCCTGTCAATGAGGTTCGATGGTATTACCACTAACTCAATATTTGGACAACGGATGATCATATATTTTGCTTGATTTTTACCTTGGCTGTTTCGACTGCTAGGGTCATTAGCACCAAGGTACTCATTAGTAAATTAATTAAAGACTGGGTTGGCCTAGGAACGGTCAGGAAGGCCGAGTCCAACCCATGAACGAAGACACTAGAAGATACACATCTTTAGTACTATGCTCGGGATTTGAACTCAGCTCTTCCAGCATATGAGTCCAGTGCTCTACTACTCAGCTAACCTCGCCCCCACTACTCTATTATAAAGGAGTGTGGAAGTAATTTGATTATGATCCTTTATGATGTTCAGATTAATCCTAGTATGGACTGACTCTCTAAAGGAGTTGATAATGATCCTTTATGATGTTCAGATTAATCCTAGTATGGACTGACTCTCTAAAGGAGTTGATAATGATCCTTTATGATGTTCAGATTAATCCTAGTATGGACTCACTCTCTAGAGGAGTTGATTATGATCCTTTATGATGTTCAGATTAATCCTAGTATGGACTCATTCTCTAGAGGAGTTGATTATGATCCTTTATGATGTTCAGATTAATCCTAGTATGGACTGACTCTCTAGAGGAGTTGATTATGATCCTTTATGATGTTCAGATTAATCCTAGTATGGACTCACTCTCTAAAGGAGTTGATAATGATCCTTTATGATGTTCAGATTAATCCTAGTATGGACTCACTCTCTAGAGGAGTTGATTATGATCCTTTATGATGTTTAGATTAATCCTAGTATGGACTGACTCTCTAAAGGAGTTGATAATGATCCTTTATGATGTTCAGATTAATCCTAGTATGGACTGACTCTCTAAAGGAGTTGATTATGATCCTTTATGATGTTTAGATTAATCCTAGTATGGACTGACTCTCTAAAGGAGTTGATAATGATCCTTTATGATGTTCAGATTAATCCTAGTATGGACTCACTCTCTAGAGGAGTTGATTATGATCCTTTATGATGTTCAGATTAATCCTAGTATGGACTCACTCTCTAAAGGAGTTGATAATGATCCTTTATGATGTTCAGATTAATCCTAGTATGGACTCACTCTCTAGAGGAGTTGATTATGATCCTTTATGATGTTTAGATTAATCCTAGTATGGACTGACTCTCTAAAGGAGTTGATTATGATCCTTTATGATGTTCAGATTAATCCTAGTATGGACTCACTCTCTAGAGGAGTTGATTATGATCCTTTATGATGTTCAGATTAATCCTAGTATGGACTCACTCTCTAGAGGAGTTGATTATGATCCTTTATGATGTTCAGATTAATCCTAGTATGGACTGACTCTCTAGAGGAGTTGATTATGATCCTTTATGATGTTCAGATTAATCCTAGTATGGACTCACTCTCTAGAGGAGTTTTGTATTTATTGACTCATTAGATAATTTCAACAAATAGTTTATGTTCATCTTCCTTTTCCAATATGAATAACATTTACAGCTTTTTATCAAATCTACTACTGCTATTGTACTTGTCTTAATCTTCTATAGTTCTAGAAATACTCTAAAAAGTATTTACCAAAGACATAACTGCTTGATGCGTAGTTTCCGAAGGTACAACTGTCACAGGCTTACCAACAGGAACTTTAGACAGAACAAATGCTGCAGCTTCAGGGTCCATGTAAGTATTGAATTCTACGCCAGGTTTTAAACTTCCTCCTCCTGTAGAATTCAATAAATCAACGGTTCAAATCAGAGTTTTATTAAAGTTACTAATAATCAGTTGAATAAAAAATCATTTCCATAAAAGATATTTGAGATTTCCTCAAACAAAAACAAGGCATTCATTAAATCAAATGAGTTACCTGGATTTGATTCGTGAAGTATTGTGTAATCAGACTTGAATACTCGCGAAAACATGATGTCTGTGCCTGAATCATACGCTATTATATTATCAAACATAGATTAATCATGAGGACACGGTGCCTGAATATGGCACGAGTAGTATGATTCAAACATACATTGAGGAGCCACGAAAACAAGTTCCCTGTATATGTCTATTACAGTATGGTGTAATCATACATTTAGTACTCTATGAGAATATGATGCCAGTGTTTGGCACATGTGTAAGAAATATGGCACGAGTAGTATGATTCAAACATACATTGAGGAGCCACGAAAACAAGTTCCCTGTATATGTTTATTACAGTATGGTGTAATCATACATTTAGTACTCTAAGAGAATATGATGCCAGTGTTTGGCACATGTGTAAGAAATATGGCACGAGTAGTATGATTCAAACATACATTGAGGAGCCACGAAAACAAGTTCCCTGTATATGTCTATTACAGTATGGTGTAATCATACATTTAGTACTCTAAGAGAATATGATGCCAGTGTTTGGCACATGTGTAAGAAATATGGCACGAGTAGTATGATTCAAACATACATTGAGGAGCCACGAAAACAAGTTCCCTGTATATGTCTATTACAGTATGGTGTAATCATACATTTAGTACTCTATGAGAATATGATGCCAGTGTTTGGCACATGTGTAAGAAATATGGCACGAGTAGTATGATTCAAACATACATTGAGGAGCCACGAAAACAAGTTCCCTGTATATGTCTATTACAGTATGGTGTAATCATACATTTAGTACTCTAAGAGAATATGATGCCAGTGTTTGGCACATGTGTAAGAAATATGGTACGAGTAGTATGATTCAAACATACATTGAGGAGCCACGAAAACAAGTTCCCTGTATATGTCTATTACACTATGGTGTAATCATACATTTAGTACTCTAAGAGAATATGATGCCAGTGTTTGGCACATGTGTAAGAAATATGGCACGAGTAGTATGATTCAAACATACATTGAGGAGCCACGAAAACAAGTTCCCTGTATATGTCTATTGCAGCATGGTGTAATCATACATTTAGTACTCTAATAGAATATGATGCCAGTGTTTGGCACATGTGTAAGAAATATGGCACGAGTAGTATGATTCAAACATACATTGAGGAGCCACGAAAACAAGTTCCCTGTATATGTCTATTACAGTATGGTGTAATCATACATTTAGTACTCTATGAGAATATGATGCCAGTGTTTGGCACATGTGTAAGAAATATGGCACGAGTAGTATGATTCAAACATACATTGAGGAGCCACGAAAACAAGTTCCCTGTATATGTCTATTACAGTATGGTGTAATCATACATTTAGTACTCTAAGAGAATATGATGCCAGTGTTTGGCACATGTGTAAGAAATATGGCACGAGTAGTATGATTTAAACATACATTGAGGAGCCACGAAAACAAGTTCCCTGTATATGTCTATTACAGTATGGTGTAATCATACATTTAGTACTCTAAGAGAATATGATGCCAGTGTTTGGCACATGTGTAAGAAATATGGCACGAGTAGTATGATTCAAACATACATTGAGGAGCCACGAAAACAAGTTCCCTGTATATGTCTATTACAGTATGGTGTAATCATACATTTAGTACTCTAAGAGAATATGATGCCAGTGTTTGGCACATGTGTAAGAAATATGGCACGAATAGTATGATTCAAACATACATTGAGGAGCCACGAAAACAAGTTCCCTGTATATGTCTATTACAGTATGGTGTAATCATACATTTAGTACTCTAAGAGAATATGATGCCAGTGTTTGGCACATGTGTAAGAAATATGGCACGAGTAGTATGATTCAAACATACATTGAGGAGCCACGAAAACAAGTTCCCTGTATATGTTTATTGCAGCATGGTGTAATCATACATTTAGTACTCTATGAGAATATGATGCCAGTGTTTGGCACATGTGTAAGAAATATGGCACGAGTAGTATGATTCAAACATACATTGAGGAGCCACGAAAACAAGTTCCCTGTATATGTTTATTGCAGCATGGTGTAATCATACATTTAGTACTCTAAGAGAATATGATGCCAGTGTTTGGCACATGTGTAAGAAATATGGCACGAGTAGTATGATTCAAACATACATTGAGGAGCCACGAAAACAAGTTCCCTGTATATGTTTATTGCAGCATGGTGTAATCATACATTTAGTACTCTAAGAGAATATGATGCCAGTGTTTGGCACATGTGTAAGAAATATGGCACGAGTAGTATGATTCAAACATACATTGAGGAGCCACGAAAACAAGTTCCCTGTATATGTTTATTGCAGCATGGTGTAATCATACATTTAGTACTCTAAGAGAATATGATGCCAGTGTTTGGCACATGTGTAAGAAATATGGCACGAGTAGTATGATTCAAACATACATTGAGGAGCCACGAAAACAAGTTCCCTGTATATGTTTATTGCAGCATGGTGTAATCATACATTTAGTACTCTATGAGAATATGATGCCAGTGTTTGGCACATGTGTAAGAAATATGGCACGAGTAGTATGATTCAAACATACATTGAGGAGCCACGAAAACAAGTTCCCTGTATATGTTTATTGCAGCATGGTGTAATCATACATTTAGTACTCTAAGAGAATATGATGCCAGTGTTTGGCACATGTGTAAGAAATATGGCACGAGTAGTATGATTCAAACATACATTGAGGAGCCACGAAAACAAGTTCCCTGTATATGTCTATTACAGTATGGTGTAATCATACATTTAGTACTCGATGAGAATATGATGCCAGTGTTTGGCACATGTGTAAGAAATATGGCACGAGTAGTATGATTCAAACATACATTGACGAGCCACGAAAACAAGTTCCCTGTATATGTCTATTACAGTATGGTGTAATCATACATTTAGTACTCTAAGAGAATATGATGCCAGTGTTTGGCACATGTGTAAGAAATATGGCACGAGTAGTATGATTCAAACATACATTGAGGAGCCACGAAAACAAGTTCCCTGTATATGTCTATTACAGTATGGTGTAATCATACATTTAGTACTCTAAGAGAATATGATGCCAGTGTTTGGCACATGTGTAAGAAATATGGCACGAGTAGTATGATTCAAACATACATTGAGGAGCCACGAAAACAAGTTCCCTGTATATGCCTATTACAGTATGGTGTAATCATACATTTAGTACTCTAAGAGAATATGATGCCAGTGTTTGGCACATGTGTAAGAAATATGGCACGAGTAGTATGATTCAAACATACATTGAGGAGCCACGAAAACAAGTTCCCTGTATATGTCTATTACAGTATGGTGTAATCATACATTTAGTACTCTAAGAGAATATGATGCCAGTGTTTGGCACATGTGTAAGAAATATGGCACGAGTAGTATGATTCAAACATACATTGAGGAGCCACGAAAACAAGTTCCCTGTATATGTCTATTACAGTATGGTGTAATCATACATTTAGTACTCTAAGAGAATATGATGCCAGTGTTTGGCACATGTGTAAGAAATATGGCACGAGTAGTATGACTCAAACATACATTGAGGAGCCACGAAAACAAGTTCCCTGTATATGTCTATTACAGTATGGTGTAATCATACATTTAGTACTCTAAGAGAATATGATGCCAGTGTTTGGCACATGTGTAAGAAATATGGCACGAGTAGTATGATTCAAACATACATTGAGGAGCCACGAAAACAAGTTCCCTGTATATGTTTATTGCAGCATGGTGTAATCATACATTTAGTACTCTATGAGAATATGATGCCAGTGTTTGGCACATGTGTAAGAAATATGGCACGAGTAGTATGATTCAAACATACATTGAGGAGCCACGAAAACAAGTTCCCTGTATATGTCTATTACAGTATGGTGTAATCATACATTTAGTACTCTAAGAGAATATGATGTCAGTGTTTGGCACATGTGTAAGAAATATGGCACGAGTAGTATGATTCAAACATACATTGAGGAGCCACGAAAACAAGTTCCCTGTATATGTTTATTGCAGCATGGTGTAATCATACATTTAGTACTCTATGAGAATATGATGCCAGTGTTTGGCACATGTGTAAGAAATATGGCACGAGTAGTATGATTCAAACATACATTGAGGAGCCACGAAAACAAGTTCCCTGTATATGTTTATTGCAGTATGGTGTAATCATACATTTAGTACTCTAAGAGAATATGATGTCAGTGTTTGGCACATGTGTAAGAAATATGGCACGAGTAGTATGATTCAAACATACATTGAGGAGCCACGAAAACAAGTTCCCTGTATATGTCTATTACAGTATGGTGTAATCATACATTTAGTACTCTAAGAGAATATGATGCCAGTGTTTGGCACATGTGTAAGAAATATGGCACGAGTAGTATGATTCAAACATACATTGAGGAGCCACGAAAACAAGTTCCCTGTATATGTCTATTACAGTATGGTGTAATCATACATTTAGTACTCTAAGAGAATATGATGCCAGTGTTTGGCACATGTGTAAGAAATATGGCACGAGTAGTATGATTCAAACATACATTGAGGAGCCACGAAAACAAGTTCCCTGTATATGTCTATTACAGTATGGTGTAATCATACATTTAGTACTCTAAGAGAATATGATGCCAGTGTTTGGCACATGTGTAAGAAATATGGCACGAGTAGTATGATTCAAACATACATTGAGGAGCCACGAAAACAAGTTCCCTGTATATGTTTATTGCAGCATGGTGTAATCATACATTTAGTACTCTATGAGAATATGATGCCAGTGTTTGGCACATGTGTAAGAAATATGGCACGAGTAGTATGATTCAAACATACATTGAGGAGCCACGAAAACAAGTTCCCTGTATATGTTTATTGCAGCATGGTGTAATCATACATTTAGTACTCTAAGAGAATATGATGCCAGTGTTTGGCACATGTGTAAGAAATATGGCACGAGTAGTATGATTCAAACATACATTGAGGAGCCACGAAAACAAGTTCCCTGTATATGTCTATTACAGTATGGTGTAATCATACATTTAGTACTCGATGAGAATATGATGCCAGTGTTTGGCACATGTGTAAGAAATATGGCACGAGTAGTATGATTCAAACATACATTGAGGAGCCACGAAAACAAGTTCCCTGTATATGTTTATTGCAGTATGGTGTAATCATACATTTAGTACTCTAAGAGAATATGATGTCAGTGTTTGGCACATGTGTAAGAAATATGGCACGAGTAGTATGATTCAAACATACATTGAGGAGCCACGAAAACAAGTTCCCTGTATATGCCTATTACAGTATGGTGTAATCATACATTTAGTACTCTAAGAGAATATGATGCCAGTGTTTGGCACATGTGTAAGAAATATGGCACGAGTAGTATGATTCAAACATACATTGAGGAGCCACGGAAACAAGTTCCCTGTATATGTTTATTGCAGTATGGTGTAATCATACATTTAGTACTCTAAGAGAATATGATGCCAGTGTTTGGCACATGTGTAAGAAATATGGCACGAGTAGTATGATTCAAACATACATTGAGGAGCCACGAAAACAAGTTCCCTGTATATGCCTATTACAGTATGGTGTAATCATACATTTAGTACTCTAAGAGAATATGATGCCAGTGTTTGGCACATGTGTAAGAAATATGGCACGAGTAGTATGATTCAAACATACATTGAGGAGCCACGAAAACAAGTTCCCTGTATATGTCTATTACAGTATGGTGTAATCATACATTTAGTACTCTAAGAGAATATGATGCCAGTGTTTGGCACATGTGTAAGAAATATGGCACGAGTAGTATGATTCAAACATACATTGAGGAGCCACGAAAACAAGTTCCCTGTATATGTCTATTACAGTATGGTGAAATCATACATTTAGTACTCTATGAGAATATGATGCCAGTGTTTGGCACATGTGTAAGAAATATGGCACGAGTAGTATGATTCAAACATACATTGAGGAGCCACGAAAACAAGTTCCCTGTATATGTCTATTACAGTATGGTGTAATCATACATTTAGTACTCTATGAGAATATGATGCCAGTGTTTGGCACATGTGTAAGAAATATGGCACGAGTAGTATGATTCAAACATACATTGAGGAGCCACGAAAACAAGTTCCCTGTATATGTCTATTACAGTATGGTGTAATCATACATTTAGTACTCTAAGAGAATTTGATGCCAGTGTTTGGCACATGTGTAAGAAATATGGCACGAGTAGTATGATTCAAACATACATTGAGGAGCCACGAAAACAAGTTCCCTGTATATGTCTATTACAGTATGGTGTAATCATACATTTAGTACTCTAAGAGAATATGATGCCAGTGTTTGGCACATGTGTAAGAAATATGGCAAGAATAGTATGATTCAAACATACATTGAGGAGCCACGAAAACAAGTTCCCTGTATATGTCTATTACAGTATGGTGTAATCATACATTTAGTACTCTAAGAGAATATGATGCCAGTGTTTGGCACATGTGTAAGAAATATGGCACGAGTAGTATGATTCAAACATACATTGAGGAGCCACGAAAACAAGTTCCCTGTATATGTTTATTGCAGTATGGTGTAATCATACATTTAGTACTCTAAGAGAATATGATGTCAGTGTTTGGCACATGTGTAAGAAATATGGCACGAGTAGTATGATTCAAACATACATTGAGGAGCCACGAAAACAAGTTGCCTGTATATGCCTATTACAGTATGGTGTAATCATACATTTAGTACTCTAAGAGAATATGATGCCAGTGTTTGGCACATGTGTAAGAAATATGGCACGAGTAGTATGATTCAAACATACATTGAGGAGCCACGAAAACAAGTTCCCTGTATATGTCTATTACAGTATGGTGTAATCATACATTTAGTACTCTATGAGAATATGATGCCAGTGTTTGGCACATGTGTAAGAAATATGGCACGAGTAGTATGATTCAAACATACATTGAGGAGCCACGAAAACAAGTTCCCTGTATATGTTTATTACAGTATGGTGTAATCATACATTTAGTACTCTATGAGAATATGATGCCAGTGTTTGGCACATGTGTAAGAAATATGGCACGAGTAGTATGATTCAAACATACATTGAGGAGCCACGAAAACAAGTTCCCTGTATATGTCTATTACAGTATGGTGTAATTATACATTTAGTACTCTAAGAGAATATGATGTCAGTGTTTGGCACATGTGTAAGAAATATGGCACGAGTAGTATGATTCAAACATACATTGAGGAGCCACGAAAACAAGTTCCCTGTATATGTCTATTACAGTATGGTGTAATCATACATTTAGTACTCTAAGAGAATATGATGCCAGTGTTTGGCACATGTGTAAGAAATATGGCACGAGTAGTATGATTCAAACATACATTGAGGAGCCACGAAAACAAGTTCCCTGTATATGTCTATTACAGTATGGTGTAATCATACATTTAGTACTCTAAGAGAATATGATGCCAGTGTTTGGCACATGTGTAAGAAATATGGCACGAGTAGTATGATTCAAACATACATTGAGGAGCCACGAAAACAAGTTCCCTGTATATGCCTATTACAGTATGGTGTAATCATACATTTAGTACTCTAAGAGAATATGATGCCAGTGTTTGGCACATGTGTAAGAAATATGGCACGAGTAGTATGATTCAAACATACATTGAGGAGCCACGAAAACAAGTTCCCTGTATATGTCTATTACAGTATGGTGTAATCATACATTTAGTACTCTAAGAGAATATGATGCCAGTGTTTGGCACATGTGTAAGAAATATGGCACGAGTAGTATGATTCAAACATACATTGAGGAGCCACGAAAACAAGTTCCCTGTATATGTCTATTACAGTATGGTGTAATCATACATTTAGTACTCTAAGAGAATATGATGCCAGTGTTTGGCACATGTGTAAGAAATATGGCACGAGTAGTATGACTCAAACATACATTGAGGAGCCACGAAAACAAGTTCCCTGTATATGTCTATTACAGTATGGTGTAATCATACATTTAGTACTCTAAGAGAATATGATGCCAGTGTTTGGCACATGTGTAAGAAATATGGCACGAGTAGTATGATTCAAACATACATTGAGGAGCCACGAAAACAAGTTCCCTGTATATGTTTATTGCAGCATGGTGTAATCATACATTTAGTACTCTATGAGAATATGATGCCAGTGTTTGGCACATGTGTAAGAAATATGGCACGAGTAGTATGATTCAAACATACATTGAGGAGCCACGAAAACAAGTTCCCTGTATATGTCTATTACAGTATGGTGTAATCATACATTTAGTACTCTAAGAGAATATGATGTCAGTGTTTGGCACATGTGTAAGAAATATGGCACGAGTAGTATGATTCAAACATACATTGAGGAGCCACGAAAACAAGTTCCCTGTATATGTTTATTGCAGCATGGTGTAATCATACATTTAGTACTCTATGAGAATATGATGCCAGTGTTTGGCACATGTGTAAGAAATATGGCACGAGTAGTATGATTCAAACATACATTGAGGAGCCACGAAAACAAGTTCCCTGTATATGTTTATTGCAGTATGGTGTAATCATACATTTAGTACTCTAAGAGAATATGATGTCAGTGTTTGGCACATGTGTAAGAAATATGGCACGAGTAGTATGATTCAAACATACATTGAGGAGCCACGAAAACAAGTTCCCTGTATATGTCTATTACAGTATGGTGTAATCATACATTTAGTACTCTAAGAGAATATGATGCCAGTGTTTGGCACATGTGTAAGAAATATGGCACGAGTAGTATGATTCAAACATACATTGAGGAGCCACGAAAACAAGTTCCCTGTATATGTCTATTACAGTATGGTGTAATCATACATTTAGTACTCTAAGAGAATATGATGCCAGTGTTTGGCACATGTGTAAGAAATATGGCACGAGTAGTATGATTCAAACATACATTGAGGAGCCACGAAAACAATTTCCCTGTATATGTCTATTACAGTATGGTGTAATCATACATTTAGTACTCTAAGAGAATATGATGCCAGTGTTTGGCACATGTGTAAGAAATATGGCACGAGTAGTATGATTCAAACATACATTGAGGAGCCACGAAAACAAGTTCCCTGTATATGTTTATTGCAGCATGGTGTAATCATACATTTAGTACTCTATGAGAATATGATGCCAGTGTTTGGCACATGTGTAAGAAATATGGCACGAGTAGTATGATTCAAACATACATTGAGGAGCCACGAAAACAAGTTCCCTGTATATGTTTATTACAGCATGGTGTAATCATACATTTAGTACTCTAAGAGAATATGATGCCAGTGCTTGGCACATGTGTAAGAAATATGGCACGAGTAGTATGATTCAAACATACATTGAGGAGCCACGAAAACAAGTTCCCTGTATATGTCTATTACAGTATGGTGTAATCATACATTTAGTACTCGATGAGAATATGATGCCAGTGTTTGGCACATGTGTAAGAAATATGGCACGAGTAGTATGATTCAAACATACATTGACGAGCCACGAAAACAAGTTCCCTGTATATGTCTATTACAGTATGGTGTAATCATACATTTAGTACTCTAAGAGAATATGATGCCAGTGTTTGGCACATGTGTAAGAAATATGGCACGAGTAGTATGATTCAAACATACATTGAGGAGCCACGAAAACAAGTTCCCTGTATATGTCTATTACAGTATGGTGTAATCATACATTTAGTACTCTAAGAGAATATGATGCCAGTGTTTGGCACATGTGTAAGAAATATGGCACGAGTAGTATGATTCAAACATACATTGAGGAGCCACGAAAACAAGTTCCCTGTATATGCCTATTACAGTATGGTGTAATCATACATTTAGTACTCTAAGAGAATATGATGCCAGTGTTTGGCACATGTGTAAGAAATATGGCACGAGTAGTATGATTCAAACATACATTGAGGAGCCACGAAAACAAGTTCCCTGTATATGTCTATTACAGTATGGTGTAATCATACATTTAGTACTCTAAGAGAATATGATGCCAGTGTTTGGCACATGTGTAAGAAATATGGCACGAGTAGTATGATTCAAACATACATTGAGGAGCCACGAAAACAAGTTCCCTGTATATGTCTATTACAGTATGGTGTAATCATACATTTAGTACTCTAAGAGAATATGATGCCAGTGTTTGGCACATGTGTAAGAAATATGGCACGAGTAGTATGACTCAAACATACATTGAGGAGCCACGAAAACAAGTTCCCTGTATATGTCTATTACAGTATGGTGTAATCATACATTTAGTACTCTAAGAGAATATGATGCCAGTGTTTGGCACATGTGTAAGAAATATGGCACGAGTAGTATGATTCAAACATACATTGAGGAGCCACGAAAACAAGTTCCCTGTATATGTTTATTGCAGCATGGTGTAATCATACATTTAGTACTCTATGAGAATATGATGCCAGTGTTTGGCACATGTGTAAGAAATATGGCACGAGTAGTATGATTCAAACATACATTGAGGAGCCACGAAAACAAGTTCCCTGTATATGTCTATTACAGTATGGTGTAATCATACATTTAGTACTCTAAGAGAATATGATGTCAGTGTTTGGCACATGTGTAAGAAATATGGCACGAGTAGTATGATTTAAACATACATTGAGGAGCCACGAAAACAAGTTCCCTGTATATGTTTATTGCAGCATGGTGTAATCATACATTTAGTACTCTATGAGAATATGATGCCAGTGTTTGGCACATGTGTAAGAAATATGGCACGAGTAGTATGATTCTAACATACATTGAGGAGCCACGAAAACAAGTTCCCTGTATATGTTTATTGCAGTATGGTGTAATCATACATTTAGTACTCTAAGAGAATATGATGTCAGTGTTTGGCACATGTGTAAGAAATATGGCACGAGTAGTATGATTAAAACATACATTGAGGAGCCATGAAAACAAGTTCCCTGTATATGTCTATTACAGTATGGTGTAATCATACATTTAGTACTCTAAGAGAATATGATGCCAGTGTTTGGCACATGTGTAAGAAATATGGCACGAGTAGTATGATTCAAACATACATTGAGGAGCCACGAAAACAAGTTCCCTGTATATGTCTATTACAGTATGGTGTAATCATACATTTAGTACTCTAAGAGAATATGATGCCAGTGTTTGGCACATGTGTAAGAAATATGGCACGAGTAGTATGATTCAAACATACATTGAGGAGCCACGAAAACAAGTTCCCTGTATATGTTTATTGCAGCATGGTGTAATCATACATTTAGTACTCTATGAGAATATGATGCCAGTGTTTGGCGCATGTGTAAGAAATATGGCACGAGTAGTATGATTCAAACATACATTGAGGAGCCACGAAAACAAGTTCCCTGTATATGTTTATTGCAGCATGGTGTAATCATACATTTAGTACTCTAAGAGAATATGATGCCAGTGTTTGGCACATGTGTAAGAAATATGGCACGAGTAGTATGATTCAAACATACATTGAGGAGCCACGAAAACAAGTTCCCTGTATATGTCTATTACAGTATGGTGTAATCATACATTTAGTACTCGATGAGAATATGATGCCAGTGTTTGGCACATGTGTAAGAAATATGGCACGAGTAGTATGATTCAAACATACATTGACGAGCCACGAAAACAAGTTCCCTGTATATGTCTATTACAGTATGGTGTAATCATACATTTAGTACTCTAAGAGAATATGATGCCAGTGTTTGGCACATGTGTAAGAAGTATGGCACGAGTAGTATGATTCAAACATACATTGAGGAGCCACGAAAACAAGTTCCCTGTATATGCCTATTACAGTATGGTGTAATCATACATTTAGTACTCTAAGAGAATATGTTGCCAGTGTTTGGCACATGTGTAAGAAATATGGCACGAGTAGTATGATTCAAACATACATTGAGGAGCCACGGAAACAAGTTCCCTGTATATGTCTATTACAGTATGGTGTAATCATACATTTAGTACTCTAAGAGAATATGATGCCAGTGTTTGGCACATGTGTAAGAAATATGGCACGAGTAGTATGATTCAAACATACATTGAGGAGCCACGAAAACAAGTTCCCTGTATATGTTTATTGCAGTATGGTGTAATCATACATTTAGTACTCTAAGAGAATATGATGCCAGTGTTTGGCACATGTGTAAGAAATATGGCACGAGTAGTATGATTCAAACATACATTGAGGAGCCACGAAAACAAGTTCCCTGTATATGCCTATTACAGTATGGTGTAATCATACATTTAGTACTCTAAGAGAATATGATGCCAGTGTTTGGCACATGTGTAAGAAATATGGCACGAGTAGTATGATTCAAACATACATTGAGGAGCCACGAAAACAAGTTCCCTGTATATGTCTATTACAGTATGGTGTAATCATACATTTAGTACTCTAAGAGAATATGATGCCAGTGTTTGGCACATGTGTAAGAAATATGGCACGAGTAGTATGATTCAAACATACATTGAGGAGCCACGAAAACAAGTTCCCTGTATATGTCTATTACAGTATGGTGTAATCATACATTTAGTACTCTAAGAGAATATGATGCCAGTGTTTGGCACATGTGTAAGAAATATTGGAACGAGTAGTATGATTCAAACATACATTGAGGAGCCACGAAAACAAGTTACCTGTATATGTTTATTGCAGTATGGTGTAATCATACATTTAGTACTCTAAGAGAATATGATGTCAGTGTTTGGCACATGTGTAAGAAATATGGCACGAGTAGTATGATTCAAACATACATTGAGGAGCCACGAAAACAAGTTCCCTGTATATGTCTATTACAGTATGGTGTAATCATACATTTAGTACTCTAAGAGAATATGATGCCAGTGTTTGGCACATGTGTAAGAAATATGGCACGAGTAGTATGATTCAAACATACATTGAGGAGCCACGAAAACAAGTTCCCTGTATATGTCTATTACAGTATGGTGTAATCATACATTTAGTACTCTAAGAGAATATGATGCCAGTGTTTGGCACATGTGTAAGAAATATGGCACGAGTAGTATGATTCAAACATACATTCAGGAGCCACGAAAACAAGTTCCCTGTATATGTTTATTGCAGCATGGTGTAATCATACATTTAGTACTCTATGAGAATATGATGCCAGTGTTTGGCACATGTGTAAGAAATATGGCACGAGTAGTATGATTCAAACATACATTGAGGAGCCACGAAAACAAGTTCCCTGTATATGTTTATTGCAGCATGGTGTAATCATACATTTAGTACTCTAAGAGAATATGATGCCAGTGTTTGGCACATGTGTAAGAAATATGGCACGAGTAGTATGATTCAAACATACATTGAGGAGCCACGAAAACAAGTTCCCTGTATATGTCTATTACAGTATGGTGTAATCATACATTTAGTACTCGATGAGAATATGATGCCAGTGTTTGGCACATGTGTAAGAAATATGGCACGAGTAGTATGATTCAAACATACATTGACGAGCCACGAAAACAAGTTCCCTGTATATGTCTATTACAGTATGGTGTAATCATACATTTAGTACTCTAAGAGAATATGATGCCAGTGTTTGGCACATGTGTAAGAAATATGGCACGAGTAGTATGATTCAAACATACATTGAGGAGCCACGAAAACAAGTTCCCTGTATATGTCTATTACAGTATGGTGTAATCATACATTTAGTACTCTAAGAGAATATGATGCCAGTGTTTGGCACATGTGTAAGAAATATGGCACGAGTAGTATGATTCAAACATACATTGAGGAGCCACGAAAACAAGTTCCCTGTATATGCCTATTACAGTATGGTGTAATCATACATTTAGTACTCTAAGAGAATATGATGCCAGTGTTTGGCACATGTGTAAGAAATATGGCACGAGTAGTATGATTCAAACATACATTGAGGAGCCACGAAAACAAGTTCCCTGTATATGTCTATTACAGTATGGTGTAATCATACATTTAGTACTCTAAGAGAATATGATGCCAGTGTTTGGCACATGTGTAAGAAATATGGCACGAGTAGTATGATTCAAACATACATTGAGGAGCCACGAAAACAAGTTCCCTGTATATGTCTATTACAGTATGGTGTAATCATACATTTAGTACTCTAAGAGAATATGATGCCAGTGTTTGGCACATGTGTAAGAAATATGGCACGAGTAGTATGACTCAAACATACATTGAGGAGCCACGAAAACAAGTTCCCTGTATATGTTTATTGCAGCATGGTGTAATCATACATTTAGTACTCTATGAGAATATGATGCCAGTGTTTGGCACATGTGTAAGAAATATGGCACGAGTAGTATGATTCAAACATACATTGAGGAGCCACGAAAACAAGTTCCCTGTATATGTCTGTTACAGTATGGTGTAATCATACATTTAGTACTCTAAGAGAATATGATGTCAGTGTTTGGCACATGTGTAAGAAATATGGCACGAGTAGTATGATTCAAACATACATTGAGGAGCCACGAAAACAAGTTCCCTGTATATGTCTATTGCAGCATGGTGTAATCATACATTTAGTACTCTATGAGAATATGATGCCAGTGTTTGGCACATGTGTAAGAAATATGGCACGAGTAGTATGATTCAAACATACATTGAGGAGCCACGAAAACAAGTTCCCTGTATATGTCTATTACAGTATGGTGTAATCATACATTTAGTACTCTAAGAGAATATGATGCCAGTGTTTGGCACATGTGTAAGAAATATGGCACGAGTAGTATGATTCAAACATACATTGAGGAGCCACGAAAACAAGTTCCCTGTATATGCCTATTACAGTATGGTGTAATCATACATTTAGTACTCTAAGAGAATATGATGCCAGTGTTTGGCACATGTGTAAGAAATATGGCACGAGTAGTATGATTCAAACATACATTGAGGAGCCACGAAAACAAGTTCCCTGTATATGTCTATTACAGTATGGTGTAATCATACATTTAGTACTCTAAGAGAATATGATGCCAGTGTTTGGCACATGTGTAAGAAATATGGCACGAGTAGTATGATTCAAACATACATTGAGGAGCCACGAAAACAAGTTCCCTGTATATGTCTATTACAGTATGGTGTAATCATACATTTAGTACTCTAAGAGAATATGATGCCAGTGTTTGGCACATGTGTAAGAAATATGGCACGAGTAGTATGACTCAAACATACATTGAGGAGCCACGAAAACAAGTTCCCTGTATATGTTTATTGCAGCATGGTGTAATCATACATTTAGTACTCTATGAGAATATGATGCCAGTGTTTGGCACATGTGTAAGAAATATGGCACGAGTAGTATGATTCAAACATACATTGAGGAGCCACGAAAACAAGTTCCCTGTATATGTCTATTACAGTATGGTGTAATCATACATTTAGTACTCTAAGAGAATATGATGCCAGTGTTTGGCACATGTGTAAGAAATATGGCACGAGTAGTATGATTCAAACATACATTGAGGAGCCACGAAAACAAGTTCCCTGTATATGTCTATTACAGTATGGTGTAATCATACATTTAGTACTCTATGAGAATATGATGCCAGTGTTTGGCACATGTGTAAGAAATATGGCACGAGTAGTATGATTCAAACATACATTGAGGAGCCACGAAAACAAGTTCCCTGTATATGTCTATTACACTATGGTGTAATCATACATTTAGTACTCTAAGAGAATATGATGCCAGTGTTTGGCACATGTGTAAGAAATATGGCACGAGTAGTATGATTCAAACATACATTGAGGAGCCACGAAAACAAGTTCCCTGTATATGTCTATTACAGTATGGTGTAATCATACATTTAGTACTCTATGAGAATTTGATGCCAGTGTTTGGCACATGTGTAAGAAATATGGCACGAGTAGTATGATTCAAACATACATTGAGGAGCCACGAAAACAAGTTCCCTGTATATGTTTATTGCAGCATGGTGTAATCATACATTTAGTACTCTAAGAGAATATGATGCCAGTGTTTGGCACATGTGTAAGAAATATGGCACGAGTAGTATGATTCAAACATACATTGAGGAGCCACGAAAACAAGTTCCCTGTATATGTCTATTACAGTATGGTGTAATCATACATTTAGTACTCTAAGAGAATATGATGCCAGTGTTTGGCACATGTGTAAGAAATATGGCACGAGTAGTATGATTCAAACATACATTGACGAGCCACGAAAACAAGTTCCCTGTATATGTCTATTACAGTATGGTGTAATCATACATTTAGTACTCTAAGAGAATATGATGCCAGTGTTTGGCACATGTGTAAGAAGTATGGCACGAGTAGTATGATTCAAACATACATTGAGGAGCCACGAAAACAAGTTCCCTGTATATGTCTATTACAGTATGGTGTAATCATACATTTAGTACTCTAAGAGAATATGATGCCAGTGTTTGGCACATGTGTAAGAAATATGGCACGAGTAGTATGATTCAAACATACATTGAGGAGCCACGAAAACAAGTTCCCTGTATATGTCTATTACAGTATGGTGTAATCATACATTTAGTACTCTATGAGAATATGATGCCAGTGTTTGGCACATGTGTAAGAAATATGGCACGAGTAGTATGATTCAAACATACATTGAGGAGCCACGAAAACAAGTTCCCTGTATATGTCTATTACACTATGGTGTAATCATACATTTAGTACTCTAAGAGAATATGATGCCAGTGTTTGGCACATGTGTAAGAAATATGGCACGAGTAGTATGATTCAAACATACATTGAGGAGCCACGAAAACAAGTTCCCTGTATATGTCTATTACAGTATGGTGTAATCATACATTTAGTACTCTATGAGAATTTGATGCCAGTGTTTGGCACATGTGTAAGAAATATGGCACGAGTAGTATGATTCAAACATACATTGAGGAGCCACGAAAACAAGTTCCCTGTATATGTTTATTGCAGCATGGTGTAATCATACATTTAGTACTCTAAGAGAATATGATGCCAGTGTTTGGCACATGTGTAAGAAATATGGCACGAGTAGTATGATTCAAACATACATTGAGGAGCCACGAAAACAAGTTCCCTGTATATGTCTATTACAGTATGGTGTAATCATACATTTAGTACTCGATGAGAATATGATGCCAGTGTTTGGCACATGTGTAAGAAATATGGCACGAGTAGTATGATTCAAACATACATTGACGAGCCACGAAAACAAGTTCCCTGTATATGTCTATTACAGTATGGTGTAATCATACATTTAGTACTCTAAGAGAATATGATGCCAGTGTTTGGCACATGTGTAAGAAGTATGGCACGAGTAGTATGATTCAAACATACATTGAGGAGCCACGAAAACAAGTTCCCTGTATATGTTTATTGCAGTATGGTGTAATCATACATTTAGTACTCTAAGAGAATATGATGTCAGTGTTTGGCACATGTGTAAGAAATATGGCACGAGTAGTATGATTCAAACATACATTGAGGAGCCACGAAAACAAGTTCCCTGTATATGCCTATTACAGTATGGTGTAATCATACATTTAGTACTCTAAGAGAATATGATGCCAGTGTTTGGCACATGTGTAAGAAATATGGCACGAGTAGTATGATTCAAACATACATTGAGGAGCCACGGAAACAAGTTCCCTGTATATGTCTATTACAGTATGGTGTAATCATACATTTAGTACTCTAAGAGAATATGATGCCAGTGTTTGGCACATGTGTAAGAAATATGGCACGAGTAGTATGATTCAAACATACATTGAGGAGCCACGAAAACAAGTTCCCTGTATATGTTTATTGCAGTATGGTGTAATCATACATTTAGTACTCTAAGAGAATATGATGCCAGTGTTTGGCACATGTGTAAGAAATATGGCACGAGTAGTATGATTCAAACATACATTGAGGAGCCACGAAAACAAGTTCCCTGTATATGCCTATTACAGTATGGTGTAATCATACATTTAGTACTCTAAGAGAATATGATGCCAGTGTTTGGCACATGTGTAAGAAATATGGCACGAGTAGTATGATTCAAACATACATTGAGGAGCCACGAAAACAAGTTCCCTGTATATGTCTATTACAGTATGGTGTAATCATACATTTAGTACTCTAAGAGAATATGATGCCAGTGTTTGGCACATGTGTAAGAAATATGGCACGAGTAGTATGATTCAAACATACATTGAGGAGCCACGAAAACAAGTTCCCTGTATATGTCTATTACAGTATGGTGTAATCATACATTTAGTACTCTATGAGAATATGATGCCAGTGTTTGGCACATGTGTAAGAAATATGGCACGAGTAGTATGATTCAAACATACATTGAGGAGCCACGAAAACAAGTTCCCTGTATATGTCTATTACAGTATGGTGTAATCATACATTTAGTACTCTAAGAGAATATGATGCCAGTGTTTGGCACATGTGTAAGATATATGGCACGAGTAGTATGATTCAAACATACATTGAGGAGCCACGAAAACAAGTTCCCTGTATATGTCTATTACAGTATGGTGTAATCATACATTTAGTACTCTAAGAGAATATGATGCCAGTGTTTGGCACATGTGTAAGAAATATGGCACGAGTAGTATGATTCAAACATACATTGAGGAGCCACGAAAACAAGTTCCCTGTATATGTCTATTACAGTATGGTGTAATCATACATTTAGTACTCTATGAGAATATGATGCCAGTGTTTGGCACATGTGTAAGAAATATGGCACGAGTAGTATGATTCAAACATACATTGAGGAGCCACGAAAACAAGTTCCCTGTATATGTCTATTACAGTATGGTGTAATCATACATTTAGTACTCTAAGAGAATTTGATGCCAGTGTTTGGCACATGTGTAAGAAATATGGCACGAGTAGTATGATTCAAACATACATTGAGGAGCCACGAAAACAAGTTCCCTGTATATGTCTATTACAGTATGGTGTAATCATACATTTAGTACTCTAAGAGAATATGATGCCAGTGTTTGGCACATGTGTAAGAAATATGGCAAGAGTAGTATGATTCAAACATACATTGAGGAGCCACGAAAACAAGTTCCCTGTATATGTCTATTACAGTATGGTGTAATCATACATTTAGTACTCTAAGAGAATATGATGCCAGTGTTTGGCACATGTGTAAGAAATATGGCACGAGTAGTATGATTCAAACATACATTGAGGAGCCACGAAAACAAGTTCCCTGTATATGTTTATTGCAGTATGGTGTAATCATACATTTAGTACTCTAAGAGAATATGATGTCAGTGTTTGGCACATGTGTAAGAAATATGGCACGAGTAGTATGATTCAAACATACATTGAGGAGCCACGAAAACAAGTTGCCTGTATATGCCTATTACAGTATGGTGTAATCATACATTTAGTACTCTAAGAGAATATGATGCCAGTGTTTGGCACATGTGTAAGAAATATGGCACGAGTAGTATGATTCAAACATACATTGAGGAGCCACGAAAACAAGTTCCCTGTATATGTTTATTGCAGTATGGTGTAATCATACATTTAGTACTCTAAGAGAATATGATGCCAGTGTTTGGCACATGTGTAAGAAATATGGCACGAGTAGTATGATTCAAACATACATTGAGGAGCCACGAAAACAAGTTCCCTGTATATGTTTATTGCAGCATGGTGTAATCATACATTTAGTACTCTAAGAGAATATGATGCCAGTGTTTGGCACATGTGTAAGAAATATGGCACGAGTAGTATGATTCAAACATACATTGAGGAGCCACGAAAACAAGTTCCCTGTATATGTCTATTACAGTATGGTGTAATCATACATTTAGTACTCTATGAGAATATGATGCCAGTGTTTGGCACATGTGTAAGAAATATGGCGCGAGTAGTATGATTCAAACATACATTGAGGAGCCACGAAAACAAGTTCCCTGTATATGTTTATTACAGTATGGTGTAATCATACATTTAGTACTCTAAGAGAATATGATGCCAGTGTTTGGCACATGTGTAAGAAATATGGCACGAGTAGTATGATTCAAACATACATTGAGGAGCCACGAAAACAAGTTCCCTGTATATGTCTATTACAGTATGGTGTAATCATACATTTAGTACTCTAAGAGAATATGATGTCAGTGTTTGGCACATGTGTAAGAAATATGGCACGAGTAGTATGATTCAAACATACATTGAGGAGCCACGAAAACAAGTTCCCTGTATATGTCTATTACAGTATGGTGTAATCATACATTTAGTACTCTAAGAGAATATGATGCCAGTGTTTGGCACATGTGTAAGAAATATGGCACGAGTAGTATGATTCAAACATACATTGAGGAGCCACGAAAACAAGTTCCCTGTATATGTCTATTACAGTATGGTGTAATCATACATTTAGTACTCTAAGAGAATATGATGCCAGTGTTTGGCACATGTGTAAGAAATATGGCACGAGTAGTATGATTCAAACATACATTGAGGAGCCACGAAAACAAGTTCCCTGTATATGTCTATTACAGTATGGTGTAATCATACATTTAGTACTCTAAGAGAATATGATGCCAGTGCTTGGCACATGTGTAAGAAATATGGCACGAGTAGTATGATTCAAACATACATTGAGGAGCCACGAAAACAAGTTCCCTGTATATGTCAATTACAGTATGGTGTAATCATACATTTAGTACTCTATGAGAATATGATGCCAGTGTTTGGCACATGTGTAAGAAATATGGCACGAGTAGTATGATTCAAACATACATTGAGGAGCCACGAAAACAAGTTCCCTGTATATGTCTATTACAGTATGGTGTAATCATACATTTAGTACTCTAAGAGAATATGATGCCAGTGTTTGGCACATGTGTAAGAAATATGGCACGAGTCGTATGATTCAAACATACATTGAGGAGCCACGAAAACAAGTTCCCTGTATATGTCTATTACAGTATGGTGTAATCATACATTTAGTACTCTAAGAGAATATGATGTCAGTGTTTGGCACATGTGTAAGAAATATGGCACGAGTAGTATGATTCAAACATACATTGAGGAGCCACGAAAACAAGTTCCCTGTATATGTCTATTACAGTATGGTGTAATCATACATTTAGTACTCTAAGAGAATATGATGTCAGTGTTTGGCACATGTGTAAGAAATATGGCACGAGTAGTATGATTCAAACATACATTGAGGAGCCACGAAAACAAGTTCCCTGTATATGTCTATTACAGTATGGTGTAATCATACATTTAGTACTCTAAGAGAATATGATGCCAGTGTTTGGCACATGTGTAAGAAATATGGCACGAGTAGTATGATTCAAACATACATTGAGGAGCCACGAAAACAAGTTCCCTGTATATGTTTATTGCAGTATGGTGTAATTATACATTTAGTACTCTATGAGAATATGATGTCAGTGTTTGGCACATGTGTAAGAAATATGGCACGAGTAGTATGATTCAAACATACATTGAGGAGCCACGAAAACAAGTTCCCTGTATATGTCTATTACAGTATGGTGTAATCATACATTTAGTACTCTAAGAGAATATGGTGCCAGTGTTTGGCACATGTGTAAGAAATATGGCACGAGTAGTATGATTCAAACATACATTGAGGAGCCACGAAAACAAGTTCCCTGTATATGTCTATTACAGTATGGTGTAATCATACATTTAGTACTCTATGAGAATATGATGCCAGTGTTTGGCACATGTGTAAGAAATATGGCACGAGTAGTATGATTCAAACATACATTGAGGAGCCACGAAAACAAGTTCCCT
Source organism: Gonocerus acuteangulatus (assembly GCA_946811695.1). Taxonomy (NCBI): domain Eukaryota; kingdom Metazoa; phylum Arthropoda; class Insecta; order Hemiptera; family Coreidae; genus Gonocerus; species Gonocerus acuteangulatus. The sequence continues at coordinate 80,604,411 of OX328130.1, read as the reverse complement.
GTATATGTCTATTACAGTATGGTGTAATCATACATTTAGTACTCTAAGAGGATATGATGCCAGTGTTTGGCACATGTGTAAGAAATATGGCACGAGTAGTATGATTCAAACATACATTGAGGAGCCACGAAAACAAGTTCCCTGTATATGTCTATTACAGTATGGTGTAATCATACATTTAGTACTCTATGAGAATATGATGCCAGTGTTTGGCACATGTGTAAGAAATATGGCACGAGTAGTATGATTCAAACATACATTGAGGAGCCACGAAAACAAGTTCCCTGTATATGTCTATTACAGTATGGTGTAATCATACATTTAGTACTCTATGAGAATATGATGCCAGTGTTTGGCACATGTGTAAGAAATATGGCACGAGTAGTATGATTCAAACATACATTGAGGAGCCACGAAAACAAGTTCCCTGTATATGTTTATTGCAGCATGGTGTAATCATACATTTAGTACTCTATGAGAATATGATGCCAGTGTTTGGCACATGTGTAAGAAATATGGCACGAGTAGTATGATTCAAACATACATTGAGGAGCCACGAAAACAAGTTCCCTGTATATGTCTATTACACTATGGTGTAATCATACATTTAGTACTCTAAGAGAATATGATGCCAGTGTTTGGCACATGTGTAAGAAATATGGCACGAGTAGTATGATTCAAACATACATTGAGGAGCCACGAAAACAAGTTCCCTGTATATGTCTATTACAGTATGGTGTAATCATACATTTAGTACTCTATGAGAATTTGATGCCAGTGTTTCGCACATGTGTAAGAAATATGGCACGAGTAGTATGATTCAAACATACATTGAGGAGCCACGAAAACAAGTTCCCTGTATATGTTTATTGCAGCATGGTGTAATCATACATTTAGTACTCTAAGAGAATATGATGCCAGTGTTTGGCACATGTGTAAGAAATATGGCACGAGTAGTATGATTCAAACATACATTGAGGAGCCACGAAAACAAGTTCCCTGTATATGTCTATTACAGTATGGTGTAATCATACATTTAGTACTCGATGAGAATATGATGCCAGTGTTTGGCACATGCGTAAGAAATATGGCACGAGTAGTATGATTCAAACATACATTGACGAGCCACGAAAACAAGTTCCCTGTATATGTCTATTACAGTATGGTGTAATCATACATTTAGTACTCTATGAGAATATGATGTCAGTGTTTGGCACATGTGTAAGAAATATGGCACGAGTAGTATGATTCAAACATACATTGAGGAGCCACGAAAACAAGTTCCCTGTATATGTCTATTACAGTATGGTGTAATCATACATTTAGTACTCTAAGAGGATATGATGCCAGTGTTTGGCACATGTGTAAGAAATATGGCACGAGTAGTATGATTCAAACATACATTGAGGAGCCACGAAAACAAGTTCCCTGTATATGTCTATTACAGTATGGTGTAATCATACATTTAGTACTCTAAGAGGATATGATGCCAGTGTTTGGCACATGTGTAAGAAATATGGCACGAGTAGTATGATTCAAACATACATTGAGGAGCCACGAAAACAAGTTCCCTGTATATGTCTATTACAGTATGGTGTAATCATACATTTAGTACTCTAAGAGAATATGATGCCAGTGTTTGGCACATGTGTAAGAAATATGGCACGAGTAGTATGATTCAAACATACATTGAGGAGCCACAAAAACAAGTTCCCTGTATATGTCTATTACAGTATGGTGTAATCATACATTTAGTACTCTAAGAGAATATGATGTCAGTGTTTGGCACATGTGTAAGAAATATGGCACGAGTAGTATGATTCAAACGTACATTGAGGAGCCACGAAAACAAGTTCCCTGTATATGTTTATTACAGTATGGTGTAATCATACATTTAGTACTCTAAGAGAATATGATGCCAGTGTTTGGCACATGTGTAAGAAATATGGCACGAGTAGTATGATTCAAACATACATTGAGGAGCCACGAAAACAAGTTCCCTGTATATGTCTATTACAGTATGGTGTAATCATACATTTAGTACTCTAAGAGAATATGATGCCAGTGTTTGGCACATGTGTAAGAAATATGGCACGAGTAGTATGATTCAAACATACATTGAGGAGCCACGAAAACAAGTTCCCTGTATATGTCTATTACAGTATGGTGTAATCATACATTTAGTACTCTAAGAGAATATGATGTCAGTGTTTGGCACATGTGTAAGAAATATGGCACGAGTAGTATGATTCAAACATACATTGAGGAGCCACGAAAACAAGTTCCCTGTATATGTTTATTGCAGCATGGTGTAATCATACATTTAGTACTCTATGAGAATATGATGCCAGTGTTTGGCACATGTGTAAGAAATATGGCACGAGTAGTATGATTCAAACATACATTGAGGAGCCACGAAAACAAGTTCCCTGTATATGTTTATTGCAGTATGGTGTAATCATACATTTAGTACTCTAAGAGAATATGATGTCAGTGTTTGGCACATGTGTAAGAAATATGGCACGAGTAGTATGATTCAAACATACATTGAGGAGCCACGAAAACAAGTTCCCTGTATATGTCTATTACAGTATGGTGTAATCATACATTTAGTACTCTAAGAGAATATGATGCCAGTGTTTGGCACATGTGTAAGAAATATGGCACAAGTAGTATGATTCAAACATACATTGAGGAGCCACGAAAACAAGTTCCCTGTATATGTCTATTACAGTATGGTGTAATCATACATTTAGTACTCTAAGAGAATATGATGCCAGTGTTTGGCACATGTGTAAGAAATATGGCACGAGTAGTATGATTCAAACATACATTGAGGAGCCACGAAAACAAGTTCCCTGTATATGTCTATTACAGTATGGTGTAATCATACATTTAGTACTCTAAGAGAATATGATGCCAGTGTTTGGCACATGTGTAAGAAATATGGCACGAGTAGTATGATTCAAACATACATTGAGGAGCCACGAAAACAAGTTCCCTGTATATGTTTATTGCAGCATGGTGTAATCATACATTTAGTACTCTATGAGAATATGATGCCAGTGTTTGGCACATGTGTAAGAAATATGGCACGAGTAGTATGATTCAAACATACATTGAGGAGCCACGAAAACAAGTTCCCTGTATATGTTTATTGCAGCATGGTGTAATCATACATTTAGTACTCTAAGAGAATATGATGCCAGTGTTTGGCACATGTGTAAGAAATATGGCACGAGTAGTATGATTCAAACATACATTGAGGAGCCACGAAAACAAGTTCCCTGTATATGTCTATTACAGTATGGTGTAATCATACATTTAGTACTCTAAGAGAATATGATGCCAGTGTTTGGCACATGTGTAAGAAATATGGCACGAGTAGTATGATTCAAACATACATTGAGGAGCCACGAAAACAAGTTCCCTGTATATGTTTATTGCAGTATGGTGTAATCATACATTTAGTACTCTATGAGAATATGATGCCAGTGTTTGGCACATGTGTAAGAAATATGGCACGAGTAGTATGATTCAAACATACATTGAGGAGCCACGAAAACAAGTTCCCTGTATATGTCTATTACAGTATGGTGTAATCATACATTTAGTACTCTATGAGAATATGATGTCAGTGTTTGGCACATGCGTAAGAAATATGGCACGAGTAGTATGATTCAAACATACATTGAGGAGCCACGAAAACAAGTTCCCTGTATATGTCTATTACAGTATGGTGTAATCATACATTTAGTACTCTATGAGAATATGATGTCAGTGTTTGGCACATGTGTAAGAAATATGGCACGAGTAGTATGATTCAAACATACATTGAGGAGCCACGAAAACAAGTTCCCTGTATATGTCTATTACAGTATGGTGTAATCATACATTTAGTACTCTAAGAGGATATGATGCCAGTGTTTGGCACATGTGTAAGAAATATGGCACGAGTAGTATGATTCAAACATACATTGAGGAGCCACGAAAACAAGTTCCCTGTATATGTCTATTACAGTATGGTGTAATCATACATTTAGTACTCTAAGAGGATATGATGCCAGTGTTTGGCACATGTGTAAGAAATATGGCACGAGTAGTATGATTCAAACATACATTGAGGAGCCACGAAAACAAGTTCCCTGTATATGTCTATTACAGTATGGTGTAATCATACATTTAGTACTCTAAGAGAATATGATGCCAGTGTTTGGCACATGTGTAAGAAATATGGCACGAGTAGTATGATTCAAACATACATTGAGGAGCCACAAAAACAAGTTCCCTGTATATGTCTATTACAGTATGGTGTAATCATACATTTAGTACTCTAAGAGAATATGATGTCAGTGTTTGGCACATGTGTAAGAAATATGGCACGAGTAGTATGATTCAAACGTACATTGAGGAGCCACGAAAACAAGTTCCCTGTATATGTTTATTACAGTATGGTGTAATCATACATTTAGTACTCTAAGAGAATATGATGCCAGTGTTTGGCACATGTGTAAGAAATATGGCACGAGTAGTATGATTCAAACATACATTGAGGAGCCACGAAAACAAGTTCCCTGTATATGTCTATTACAGTATGGTGTAATCATACATTTAGTACTCTAAGAGAATATGATGCCAGTGTTTGGCACATGTGTAAGAAATATGGCACGAGTAGTATGATTCAAACATACATTGAGGAGCCACGAAAACAAGTTCCCTGTATATGTTTATTGCAGCATGGTGTAATCATACATTTAGTACTCTATGAGAATATGATGCCAGTGTTTGGCACATGTGTAAGAAATATGGCACGAGTAGTATGATTCAAACATACATTGAGGAGCCACGAAAACAAGTTCCCTGTATATGTCTATTACAGTATGGTGTAATCATACATTTAGTACTCTAAGAGAATATGATGTCAGTGTTTGGCACATGTGTAAGAAATATGGCACGAGTAGTATGATTCAAACATACATTGAGGAGCCACGAAAACAAGTTCCCTGTATATGTTTATTGCAGCATGGTGTAATCATACATTTAGTACTCTATGAGAATATGATGCCAGTGTTTGGCACATGTGTAAGAAATATGGCACGAGTAGTATGATTTAAACATACATTGAGGAGCCACGAAAACAAGTTCCCTGTATATGTTTATTGCAGTATGGTGTAATCATACATTTAGTACTCTAAGAGAATATGATGTCAGTGTTTGGCACATGTGTAAGAAATATGGCACGAGTAGTATGATTCAAACATACATTGAGGAGCCACGAAAACAAGTTCCCTGTATATGTCTATTACAGTATGGTGTAATCATACATTTAGTACTCTAAGAGGATATGATGCCAGTGTTTGGCACATGTGTAAGAAATATGGCACGAGTAGTATGATTCAAACATACATTGAGGAGCCACGAAAACAAGTTCCCTGTATATGTCTATTACAGTATGGTGTAATCATACATTTAGTACTCTAAGAGGATATGATGCCAGTGTTTGGCACATGTGTAAGAAATATGGCACGAGTAGTATGATTCAAACATACATTGAGGAGCCACGAAAACAAGTTCCCTGTATATGTCTATTACAGTATGGTGTAATCATACATTTAGTACTCTAAGAGAATATGATGCCAGTGTTTGGCACATGTGTAAGAAATATGGCACGAGTAGTATGATTCAAACATACATTGAGGAGCCACAAAAACAAGTTCCCTGTATATGTCTATTACAGTATGGTGTAATCATACATTTAGTACTCTAAGAGAATATGATGTCAGTGTTTGGCACATGTGTAAGAAATATGGCACGAGTAGTATGATTCAAACGTACATTGAGGAGCCACGAAAACAAGTTCCCTGTATATGTTTATTACAGTATGGTGTAATCATACATTTAGTACTCTAAGAGAATATGATGCCAGTGTTTGGCACATGTGTAAGAAATATGGCACGAGTAGTATGATTCAAACATACATTGAGGAGCCACGAAAACAAGTTCCCTGTATATGTCTATTACAGTATGGTGTAATCATACATTTAGTACTCTAAGAGAATATGATGCCAGTGTTTGGCACATGTGTAAGAAATATGGCACGAGTAGTATGATTCAAACATACATTGAGGAGCCACGAAAACAAGTTCCCTGTATATGTTTATTGCAGCATGGTGTAATCATACATTTAGTACTCTATGAGAATATGATGCCAGTGTTTGGCACATGTGTAAGAAATATGGCACGAGTAGTATGATTCAAACATACATTGAGGAGCCACGAAAACAAGTTCCCTGTATATGTCTATTACAGTATGGTGTAATCATACATTTAGTACTCTAAGAGAATATGATGTCAGTGTTTGGCACATGTGTAAGAAATATGGCACGAGTAGTATGATTCAAACATACATTGAGGAGCCACGAAAACAAGTTCCCTGTATATGTTTATTGCAGCATGGTGTAATCATACATTTAGTACTCTATGAGAATATGATGCCAGTGTTTGGCACATGTGTAAGAAATATGGCACGAGTAGTATGATTTAAACATACATTGAGGAGCCACGAAAACAAGTTCCCTGTATATGTTTATTGCAGTATGGTGTAATCATACATTTAGTACTCTAAGAGAATATGATGGCAGTGTTTGGCACATGTGTAAGAAATATGGCACGAGTAGTATGATTCAAACATACATTGAGGAGCCACGAAAACAAGTTCCCTGTATATGTCTATTACAGTATGGTGTAATCATACATTTAGTACTCTAAGAGAATATGATGCCAGTGTTTGGCACATGTGTAAGAAATATGGCACGAGTAGTATGATTCAAACATACATTGAGGAGCCACGAAAACAAGTTCCCTGTATATGTCTATTACAGTATGGTGTAATCATACATTTAGTACTCTAAGAGAATATGATGCCAGTGTTTGGCACATGTGTAAGAAATATGGCACGAGTAGTATGATTCAAACATACATTGAGGAGCCACGAAAACAAGTTCCCTGTATATGTCTATTACAGTATGGTGTAATCATACATTTAGTACTCTAAGAGAATATGATGTCAGTGTTTGGCACATGTGTAAGAAATATGGCACGATTAGTATGATTTAAACATACATTGAGGAGCCACGAAAACAAGTTCCCTGTATATGTTTATTGCAGTATGGTGTAATCATACATTTAGTACTCTAAGAGAATATGATGTCAGTGTTTGGCACATGTGTAAGAAATATGGCACGAGTAGTATGATTCAAACATACATTGAGGAGCCACGAAAACAAGTTCCCTGTATATGTCTATTACAGTATGGTGTAATCATACATTTAGTACTCTAAGAGAATATGATGCCAGTGTTTGGCACATGTGTAAGAAATATGGCACGAGTAGTATGATTCAAACATACATTGAGGAGCCACGAAAACAAGTTCCCTGTATATGTTTATTGCAGCATGGTGTAATCATACATTTAGTACTCTATGAGAATATGATGCCAGTGTTTGGCACATGTGTAAGAAATATGGCACGAGTAGTATGATTCAAACATACATTGAGGAGCCACGAAAACAAGTTCCCTGTATATGTCTATTACAGTATGGTGTAATCATACATTTAGTACTCTAAGAGAATATGATGCCAGTGTTTGGCACATGTGTAAGAAATATGGCACGAGTAGTATGATTCAAACATACATTGAGGAGCCACGAAAACAAGTTCCCTGTATATGTCTATTACAGTATGGTGTAATCATACATTTAGTACTCTAAGAGAATATGATGCCAGTGTTTGGCACATGTGTAAGAAATATGGCACGAGTAGTATGATTCAAACATACATTGAGGAGCCACGAAAACAAGTTCCCTGTATATGTCTATTACAGTATGGTGTAATCATACATTTAGTACTCTAAGAGAATATGATGCCAGTGTTTGGCACATGTGTAAGAAATATGGCACGAGTAGTATGATTCAAACATACATTGAGGAGCCACGAAAACAAGTTCCCTGTATATGTTTATTGCAGCATGGTGTAATCATACATTTAGTACTCTAAGAGAATATGATGCCAGTGTTTGGCACATGTGTAAGAAATATGGCACGAGTAGTATGATTCAAACATACATTGAGGAGCCACGAAAACAAGTTCCCTGTATATGTCTATTACAGTATGGTGTAATCATACATTTAGTACTCTAAGAGAATATGATGCCAGTGTTTGGCACATGTGTAAGAAATATGGCACGAGTAGTATGATTCAAACATACATTGAGGAGCCACGAAAACAAGTTCCCTGTATATGTCTATTACAGTATGGTGTAATCATACATTTAGTACTCTAAGAGAATATGATGCCAGTGTTTGGCACATGTGTAAGAAATATGGCACGAGTAGTATGATTCAAACATACATTGAGGAGCCACGAAAACAAGTTCCCTGTATATGTTTATTGTAGCATGGTGTAATCATACATTTAGTACTCTATGAGAATATGATGCCAGTGTTTGGCACATGTGTAAGAAATATGGCACGAGTAGTATGATTCAAACATACATTGAGGAGCCACGAAAACAAGTTCCCTGTATATGTTTATTGCAGCATGGTGTAATCATACATTTAGTACTCTAAGAGAATATGATGCCAGTGTTTGGCACATGTGTAAGAAATATGGCACGAGTAGTATGATTCAAACATACATTGAGGAGCCACGAAAACAAGTTCCCTGTATATGTCTATTACAGTATGGTGTAATCATACATTTAGTACTCTAAGAGAATATGATGCCAGTGTTTGGCACATGTGTAAGAAATATGGCACGAGTAGTATGATTCAAACATACATTGAGGAGCCACGAAAACAAGTTCCCTGTATATGTTTATTGCAGTATGGTGTAATCATACATTTAGTACTCTATGAGAATATGATGCCAGTGTTTGGCACATGTGTAAGAAATATGGCACGAGTAGTATGATTCAAACATACATTGAGGAGCCACGAAAACAAGTTCCCTGTATATGTCTATTACAGTATGGTGTAATCATACATTTAGTACTCTATGAGAATATGATGTCAGTGTTTGGCACATGCGTAAGAAATATGGCACGAGTAGTATGATTCAAACATACATTGAGGAGCCACGAAAACAAGTTCCCTGTATATGTCTATTACAGTATGGTGTAATCATACATTTAGTACTCTATGAGAATATGATGTCAGTGTTTGGCACATGTGTAAGAAATATGGCACGAGTAGTATGATTCAAACATACATTGAGGAGCCACGAAAACAAGTTCCCTGTATATGTCTATTACAGTATGGTGTAATCATACATTTAGTACTCTAAGAGGATATGATGCCAGTGTTTGGCACATGTGTAAGAAATATGGCACGAGTAGTATGATTCAAACATACATTGAGGAGCCACGAAAACAAGTTCCCTGTATATGTCTATTACAGTATGGTGTAATCATACATTTAGTACTCTAAGAGGATATGATGCCAGTGTTTGGCACATGTGTAAGAAATATGGCACGAGTAGTATGATTCAAACATACATTGAGGAGCCACGAAAACAAGTTCCCTGTATATGTCTATTACAGTATGGTGTAATCATACATTTAGTACTCTAAGAGAATATGATGCCAGTGTTTGGCACATGTGTAAGAAATATGGCACGAGTAGTATGATTCAAACATACATTGAGGAGCCACAAAAACAAGTTCCCTGTATATGTCTATTACAGTATGGTGTAATCATACATTTAGTACTCTAAGAGAATATGATGTCAGTGTTTGGCACATGTGTAAGAAATATGGCACGAGTAGTATGATTCAAACGTACATTGAGGAGCCACGAAAACAAGTTCCCTGTATATGTCTATTACAGTATGGTGTAATCATACATTTAGTACTCTAAGAGAATATGATGCCAGTGTTTGGCACATGTGTAAGAAATATGGCACGAGTAGTATGATTCAAACATACATTGAGGAGCCACGAAAACAAGTTCCCTGTATATGTCTATTACAGTATGGTGTAATCATACATTTAGTACTCTAAGAGAATATGATGCCAGTGTTTGGCACATGTGTAAGAAATATGGCACGAGTAGTATGATTCAAACATACATTGAGGAGCCACGAAAACAAGTTCCCTGTATATGTTTATTGCAGCATGGTGTAATCATACATTTAGTACTCTATGAGAATATGATGCCAGTGTTTGGCACATGTGTAAGAAATATGGCACGAGTAGTATGATTCAAACATACATTGAGGAGCCACGAAAACAAGTTCCCTGTATATGTCTATTACAGTATGGTGTAATCATACATTTAGTACTCTAAGAGAATATGATGTCAGTGTTTGGCACATGTGTAAGAAATATGGCACGAGTAGTATGATTCAAACATACATTGAGGAGCCACGAAAACAAGTTCCCTGTATATGTTTATTGCAGCATGGTGTAATCATACATTTAGTACTCTATGAGAATATGATGCCAGTGTTTGGCACATGTGTAAGAAATATGGCACGAGTAGTATGATTCAAACATACATTGAGGAGCCACGAAAACAAGTTCCCTGTATATGTTTATTGCAGTATGGTGTAATCATACATTTAGTACTCTAAGAGAATATGATGTCAGTGTTTGGCACATGTGTAAGAAATATGGCACGAGTAGTATGATTCAAACATACATTGAGGAGCCACGAAAACAAGTTCCCTGTATATGTCTATTACAGTATGGTGTAATCATACATTTAGTACTCTAAGAGAATATGATGCCAGTGTTTGGCACATGTGTAAGAAATATGGCACGAGTAGTATGATTCAAACATACATTGAGGAGCCACGAAAACAAGTTCCCTGTATATGTCTATTACAGTATGGTGTAATCATACATTTAGTACTCTAAGAGAATATGATGCCAGTGTTTGGCACATGTGTAAGAAATATGGCACGAGTAGTATGATTCAAACATACATTGAGGAGCCACGAAAACAAGTTCCCTGTATATGTCTATTACAGTATGGTGTAATCATACATTTAGTACTCTAAGAGAATATGATGCCAGTGTTTGGCACATGTGTAAGAAATATGGCACGAGTAGTATGATTCAAACATACATTGAGGAGCCACGAAAACAAGTTCCCTGTATATGTCTATTACAGTATGGTGTAATCATACATTTAGTACTCTAAGAGAATATGATGCCAGTGTTTGGCACATGTGTAAGAAATATGGCACGAGTAGTATGATTCAAACATACATTGAGGAGCCACGAAAACAAGTTCCCTGTATATGTCTATTACAGTATGGTGTAATCATACATTTAGTACTCTAAGAGAATATGATGCCAGTGTTTGGCACATGTGTAAGAAATATGGCACGAGTAGTATGATTCAAACATACATTGAGGAGCCACGAAAACAAGTTCCCTGTATATGTTTATTGCAGCATGGTGTAATCATACATTTAGTACTCTATGAGAATATGATGCCAGTGTTTGGCACATGTGTAAGAAATATGGCACGAGTAGTATGATTCAAACATACATTGAGGAGCCACGAAAACAAGTTCCCTGTATATGTTTATTGCAGCATGGTGTAATCATACATTTAGTACTCTAAGAGAATATGATGTCAGTGTTTGGCACATGTGTAAGAAATATGGCACGAGTAGTATGATTCAAACATACATTGAGGAGCCACGAAAACAAGTTCCCTGTATATGTCTATTACAGTATGGTGTAATCATACATTTAGTACTCTAAGAGGATATGATGCCAGTGTTTGGCACATGTGTAAGAAATATGGCACGAGTAGTATGATTCAAACATACATTGAGGAGCCACGAAAACAAGTTCCCTGTATATGTCTATTACAGTATGGTGTAATCATACATTTAGTACTCTAAGAGGATATGATGCCAGTGTTTGGCACATGTGTAAGAAATATGGCACGAGTAGTATGATTCAAACATACATTGAGGAGCCACGAAAACAAGTTCCCTGTATATGTCTATTACAGTATGGTGTAATCATACATTTAGTACTCTAAGAGAATATGATGCCAGTGTTTGGCACATGTGTAAGAAATATGGCACGAGTAGTATGATTCAAACATACATTGAGGAGCCACAAAAACAAGTTCCCTGTATATGTCTATTACAGTATGGTGTAATCATACATTTAGTACTCTAAGAGAATATGATGTCAGTGTTTGGCACATGTGTAAGAAATATGGCACGAGTAGTATGATTCAAACGTACATTGAGGAGCCACGAAAACAAGTTCCCTGTATATGTTTATTACAGTATGGTGTAATCATACATTTAGTACTCTAAGAGAATATGATGCCAGTGTTTGGCACATGTGTAAGAAATATGGCACGAGTAGTATGATTCAAACATACATTGAGGAGCCACGAAAACAAGTTCCCTGTATATGTCTATTACAGTATGGTGTAATCATACATTTAGTACTCTAAGAGGATATGATGCCAGTGTTTGGCACATGTGTAAGAAATATGGCACGAGTAGTATGATTCAAACATACATTGAGGAGCCACGAAAACAAGTTCCCTGTATATGTCTATTACAGTATGGTGTAATCATACATTTAGTACTCTAAGAGGATATGATGCCAGTGTTTGGCACATGTGTAAGAAATATGGCACGAGTAGTATGATTCAAACATACATTGAGGAGCCACGAAAACAAGTTCCCTGTATATGTCTATTACAGTATGGTGTAATCATACATTTAGTACTCTAAGAGAATATGATGCCAGTGTTTGGCACATGTGTAAGAAATATGGCACGAGTAGTATGATTCAAACATACATTGAGGAGCCACAAAAACAAGTTCCCTGTATATGTCTATTACAGTATGGTGTAATCATACATTTAGTACTCTAAGAGAATATGATGTCAGTGTTTGGCACATGTGTAAGAAATATGGCACGAGTAGTATGATTCAAACGTACATTGAGGAGCCACGAAAACAAGTTCCCTGTATATGTCTATTACAGTATGGTGTAATCATACATTTAGTACTCTAAGAGAATATGATGCCAGTGTTTGGCACATGTGTAAGAAATATGGCACGAGTAGTATGATTCAAACATACATTGAGGAGCCACGAAAACAAGTTCCCTGTATATGTCTATTACAGTATGGTGTAATCATACATTTAGTACTCTAAGAGAATATGATGCCAGTGTTTGGCACATGTGTAAGAAATATGGCACGAGTAGTATGATTCAAACATACATTGAGGAGCCACGAAAACAAGTTCCCTGTATATGTTTATTGCAGCATGGTGTAATCATACATTTAGTACTCTATGAGAATATGATGCCAGTGTTTGGCACATGTGTAAGAAATATGGCACGAGTAGTATGATTCAAACATACATTGAGGAGCCACGAAAACAAGTTCCCTGTATATGTCTATTACAGTATGGTGTAATCATACATTTAGTACTCTAAGAGAATATGATGTCAGTGTTTGGCACATGTGTAAGAAATATGGCACGAGTAGTATGATTCAAACATACATTGAGGAGCCACGAAAACAAGTTCCCTGTATATGTTTATTGCAGCATGGTGTAATCATACATTTAGTACTCTATGAGAATATGATGCCAGTGTTTGGCACATGTGTAAGAAATATGGCACGAGTAGTATGATTCAAACATACATTGAGGAGCCACGAAAACAAGTTCCCTGTATATGTTTATTGCAGTATGGTGTAATCATACATTTAGTACTCTAAGAGAATATGATGTCAGTGTTTGGCACATGTGTAAGAAATATGGCACGAGTAGTATGATTCAAACATACATTGAGGAGCCACGAAAACAAGTTCCCTGTATATGTCTATTACAGTATGGTGTAATCATACATTTAGTACTCTAAGAGAATATGATGCCAGTGTTTGGCACATGTGTAAGAAATATGGCACGAGTAGTATGATTCAAACATACATTGAGGAGCCACGAAAACAAGTTCCCTGTATATGTCTATTACAGTATGGTGTAATCATACATTTAGTACTCTAAGAGAATATGATGCCAGTGTTTGGCACATGTGTAAGAAATATGGCACGAGTAGTATGATTCAAACATACATTGAGGAGCCACGAAAACAAGTTCCCTGTATATGTCTATTACAGTATGGTGTAATCATACATTTAGTACTCTAAGAGAATATGATGCCAGTGTTTGGCACATGTGTAAGAAATATGGCACGAGTAGTATGATTCAAACATACATTGAGGAGCCACGAAAACAAGTTCCCTGTATATGTCTATTACAGTATGGTGTAATCATACATTTAGTACTCTAAGAGAATATGATGCCAGTGTTTGGCACATGTGTAAGAAATATGGCACGAGTAGTATGATTCAAACATACATTGAGGAGCCACGAAAACAAGTTCCCTGTATATGTCTATTACAGTATGGTGTAATCATACATTTAGTACTCTAAGAGAATATGATGCCAGTGTTTGGCACATGTGTAAGAAATATGGCACGAGTAGTATGATTCAAACATACATTGAGGAGCCACGAAAACAAGTTCCCTGTATATGTTTATTGCAGCATGGTGTAATCATACATTTAGTACTCTATGAGAATATGATGCCAGTGTTTGGCACATGTGTAAGAAATATGGCACGAGTAGTATGATTCAAACATACATTGAGGAGCCACGAAAACAAGTTCCCTGTATATGTTTATTGCAGCATGGTGTAATCATACATTTAGTACTCTAAGAGAATATGATGTCAGTGTTTGGCACATGTGTAAGAAATATGGCACGAGTAGTATGATTCAAACATACATTGAGGAGCCACGAAAACAAGTTCCCTGTATATGTCTATTACAGTATGGTGTAATCATACATTTAGTACTCTAAGAGGATATGATGCCAGTGTTTGGCACATGTGTAAGAAATATGGCACGAGTAGTATGATTCAAACATACATTGAGGAGCCACGAAAACAAGTTCCCTGTATATGTCTATTACAGTATGGTGTAATCATACATTTAGTACTCTAAGAGGATATGATGCCAGTGTTTGGCACATGTGTAAGAAATATGGCACGAGTAGTATGATTCAAACATACATTGAGGAGCCACGAAAACAAGTTCCCTGTATATGTCTATTACAGTATGGTGTAATCATACATTTAGTACTCTAAGAGAATATGATGCCAGTGTTTGGCACATGTGTAAGAAATATGGCACGAGTAGTATGATTCAAACATACATTGAGGAGCCACAAAAACAAGTTCCCTGTATATGTCTATTACAGTATGGTGTAATCATACATTTAGTACTCTAAGAGAATATGATGTCAGTGTTTGGCACATGTGTAAGAAATATGGCACGAGTAGTATGATTCAAACGTACATTGAGGAGCCACGAAAACAAGTTCCCTGTATATGTTTATTACAGTATGGTGTAATCATACATTTAGTACTCTAAGAGAATATGATGCCAGTGTTTGGCACATGTGTAAGAAATATGGCACGAGTAGTATGATTCAAACATACATTGAGGAGCCACGAAAACAAGTTCCCTGTATATGTCTATTACAGTATGGTGTAATCATACATTTAGTACTCTAAGAGAATATGATGCCAGTGTTTGGCACATGTGTAAGAAATATGGCACGAGTAGTATGATTCAAACATACATTGAGGAGCCACGAAAACAAGTTCCCTGTATATGTCTATTACAGTATGGTGTAATCATACATTTAGTACTCTAAGAGAATATGATGTCAGTGTTTGGCACATGTGTAAGAAATATGGCACGAGTAGTATGATTCAAACATACATTGAGGAGCCACGAAAACAAGTTCCCTGTATATGTTTATTGCAGCATGGTGTAATCATACATTTAGTACTCTATGAGAATATGATGCCAGTGTTTGGCACATGTGTAAGAAATATGGCACGAGTAGTATGATTTAAACATACATTGAGGAGCCACGAAAACAAGTTCCCTGTATATGTTTATTGCAGTATGGTGTAATCATACATTTAGTACTCTAAGAGAATATGATGTCAGTGTTTGGCACATGTGTAAGAAATATGGCACGAGTAGTATGATTCAAACATACATTGAGGAGCCACGAAAACAAGTTCCCTGTATATGTCTATTACAGTATGGTGTAATCATACATTTAGTACTCTACGAGAATATGATGCCAGTGTTTGGCACATGTGTAAGAAATATGGCACGAGTAGTATGATTCAAACATACATTGAGGAGCCACGAAAACAAGTTCCCTGTATATGTCTATTACAGTATGGTGTAATCATACATTTAGTACTCTAAGAGAATATGATGCCAGTGTTTGGCACATGTGTAAGAAATATGGCACGAGTAGTATGATTCAAACATACATTGAGGAGCCACGAAAACAAGTTCCCTGTATATGTCTATTACAGTATGGTGTAATCATACATTTAGTACTCTAAGAGAATATGATGCCAGTGTTTGGCACATGTGTAAGAAATATGGCACGAGTAGTATGATTCAAACATACATTGAGGAGCCACGAAAACAAGTTCCCTGTATATGTTTATTGCAGCATGGTGTAATCATACATTTAGTACTCTATGAGAATATGATGCCAGTGTTTGGCACATGTGTAAGAAATATGGCACGAGTAGTATGATTCAAACAAACATTGAGGAGCCACGAAAACAAGTTCCCTGTATATGTTTATTGCAGCATGGTGTAATCATACATTTAGTACTCTAAGAGAATATGATGCCAGTGTTTGGCACATGTGTAAGAAATATGGCACGAGTAGTATGATTCAAACATACATTGAGGAGCCACGAAAACAGGTTCCCTGTATATGTCTATTACAGTATGGTGTAATCATACATTTAGTACTCTAAGAGAATATGATGCCAGTGTTTGGCACATGTGTAAGAAATATGGCACGAGTAGTATGATTCAAACATACATTGAGGAGCCACGAAAACAAGTTCCCTGTATATGTTTATTGCAGCATGGTGTAATCATACATTTAGTACTCTATGAGAATATGATGCCAGTGTTTGGCACATGTGTAAGAAATATGGCACGAGTAGTATGATTCAAACATACATTGAGGAGCCACGAAAACAAGTTCCCTGTATATGTCTATTACAGTATGGTGTAATCATACATTTAGTACTCTAAGAGAATATGATGCCAGTGTTTGGCACATGTGTAAGAAATATGGCACGAGTAGTATGATTCAAACATACATTGAGGAGCCACGAAAACAAGTTCCCTGTATATGTTTATTGCAGTATGGTGTAATCATACATTTAGTACTCTAAGAGAATATGATGTCAGTGTTTGGCACATGTGTAAGAAATATGGCACGAGTAGTATGATTCAAACATACATTGAGGAGCCACGAAAACAAGTTGCCTGTATATGCCTATTACAGTATGGTGTAATCATACATTTAGTACTCTAAGAGAATATGATGCCAGTGTTTGGCACATGTGTAAGAAATATGGCACGAGTAGTATGATTCAAACATACATTGAGGAGCCACGAAAACAAGTTCCCTGTATATGTTTATTGCAGTATGGTGTAATCATACATTTAGTACTCTAAGAGAATATGATGCCAGTGTTTGGCACATGTGTAAGAAATATGGCACGAGTAGTATGATTCAAACATACATTGAGGAGCCACGAAAACAAGTTCCCTGTATATGTTTATTGCAGCATGGTGTAATCATACATTTAGTACTCTAAGAGAATATGATGCCAGTGTTTGGCACATGTGTAAGAAATATGGCACGAGTAGTATGATTCAAACATACATTGAGGAGCCACGAAAACAAGTTCCCTGTATATGTCTATTACAGTATGGTGTAATCATACATTTAGTACTCTATGAGAATATGATGCCAGTGTTTGGCACATGTGTAAGAAATATGGCGCGAGTAGTATGATTCAAACATACATTGAGGAGCCACGAAAACAAGTTCCCTGTATATGTTTATTACAGTATGGTGTAATCATACATTTAGTACTCTAAGAGAATATGATGCCAGTGTTTGGCACATGTGTAAGAAATATGGCACGAGTAGTATGATTCAAACATACATTGAGGAGCCACGAAAACAAGTTCCCTGTATATGTCTATTACAGTATGGTGTAATCATACATTTAGTACTCTAAGAGAATATGATGCCAGTGTTTGGCACATGTGTAAGAAATATGGCACGAGTAGTATGATTCAAACATACATTGAGGAGCCACGAAAACAAGTTCCCTGTATATGTCTATTACAGTATGGTGTAATCATACATTTAGTACTCTAAGAGAATATGATGCCAGTGTTTGGCACATGTGTAAGAAATATGGCACGAGTAGTATGATTCAAACATACATTGAGGAGCCACGAAAACAAGTTCCCTGTATATGTCTATTACAGTATGGTGTAATCATACATTTAGTACTCTAAGAGAATATGATGTCAGTGTTTGGCACATGTGTAAGAAATATGGCACGAGTAGTATGATTCAAACATACATTGAGGAGCCACGAAAACAAGTTCCCTGTATATGTCTATTACAGTATGGTGTAATCATACATTTAGTACTCTAAGAGAATATGATGTCAGTGTTTGGCACATGTGTAAGAAATATGGCACGAGTAGTATGATTCAAACATACATTGAGGAGCCACGAAAACAAGTTCCCTGTATATGTTTATTGCAGCATGGTGTAATCATACATTTAGTACTCTATGAGAATATGATGCCAGTGTTTGGCACATGTGTAAGAAATATGGCACGAGTAGTATGATTCAAACATACATTGAGGAGCCACGAAAACAAGTTCCCTGTATATGTTTATTGCAGTATGGTGTAATCATACATTTAGTACTCTAAGAGAATATGATGTCAGTGTTTGGCACATGTGTAAGAAATATGGCACGAGTAGTATGATTCAAACATACATTGAGGAGCCACGAAAACAAGTTCCCTGTATATGTCTATTACAGTATGGTGTAATCATACATTTAGTACTCTAAGAGAATATGATGCCAGTGTTTGGCACATGTGTAAGAAATATGGCACGAGTAGTATGATTCAAACATACATTGAGGAGCCACGAAAACAAGTTCCCTGTATATGTCTATTACAGTATGGTGTAATCATACATTTAGTACTCTAAGAGAATATGATGCCAGTGTTTGGCACATGTGTAAGAAATATGGCACGAGTAGTATGATTCAAACATACATTGAGGAGCCACGAAAACAAGTTCCCTGTATATGTCTATTACAGTATGGTGTAATCATACATTTAGTACTCTAAGAGAATATGATGTCAGTGTTTGGCACATGTGTAAGAAATATGGCACGAGTAGTATGATTCAAACATACATTGAGGAGCCACGAAAACAAGTTCCCTGTATATGTCTATTACAGTATGGTGTAATCATACATTTAGTACTCTAAGAGAATATGATGTCAGTGTTTGGCACATGTGTAAGAAATATGGCACGAGTAGTATGATTCAAACATACATTGAGGAGCCACGAAAACAAGTTCCCTGTATATGTCTATTACAGTATGGTGTAATCATACATTTAGTACTCTAAGAGAATATGATGCCAGTGTTTGGCACATGTGTAAGAAATATGGCACGAGTAGTATGATTCAAACATACATTGAGGAGCCACGAAAACAAGTTCCCTGTATATGTCTATTACAGTATGGTGTAATCATACATTTAGTACTCTATGAGAATATGATGTCAGTGTTTGGCACATGCGTAAGAAATATGGCACGAGTAGTATGATTCAAACATACATTGAGGAGCCACGAAAACAAGTTCCCTGTATATGTCTATTACAGTATGGTGTAATCATACATTTAGTACTCTATGAGAATATGATGTCAGTGTTTGGCACATGTGTAAGAAATATGGCACGAGTAGTATGATTCAAACATACATTGAGGAGCCACGAAAACAAGTTCCCTGTATATGTCTATTACAGTATGGTGTAATCATACATTTAGTACTCTAAGAGAATATGGTGCCAGTGTTTGGCACATGTGTAAGAAATATGGCACGAGTAGTATGATTCAAACATACATTGAGGAGCCACGAAAACAAGTTCCCTGTATATGTCTATTACAGTATGGTGTAATCATACATTTAGTACTCTATGAGAATATGATGCCAGTGTTTGGCACATGTGTAAGAAATATGGCACGAGTAGTATGATTCAAACATACATTGAGGAGCCACGAAAACAAGTTCCCTGTATATGTCTATTACAGTATGGTGTAATCATACATTTAGTACTCTAAGAGGATATGATGCCAGTGTTTGGCACATGTGTAAGAAATATGGCACGAGTAGTATGATTCAAACATACATTGAGGAGCCACGAAAACAAGTTCCCTGTATATGTCTATTACAGTATGGTGTAATCATACATTTAGTACTCTATGAGAATATGATGCCAGTGTTTGGCACATGTGTAAGAAATATGGCACGAGTAGTATGATTCAAACATACATTGAGGAGCCACGAAAACAAGTTCCCTGTATATGTCTATTACAGTATGGTGTAATCATACATTTAGTGCTCTATGAGAATATGATGCCAGTGTTTGGCACATGTGTAAGAAATATGGCACGAGTAGTATGATTCAAACATACATTGAGGAGCCACGAAAACAAGTTCCCTGTATATGTTTATTGCAGCATGGTGTAATCATACATTTAGTACTCTATGAGAATATGATGCCAGTGTTTGGCACATGTGTAAGAAATATGGCACGAGTAGTATGATTCAAACATACATTGAGGAGCCACGAAAACAAGTTCCCTGTATATGTCTATTACAGTATGGTGTAATCATACATTTAGTACTCTAAGAGAATATGATGTCAGTGTTTGGCACATGTGTAAGAAATATGGCACGAGTAGTATGATTCAAACATACATTGAGGAGCCACGAAAACAAGTTCCCTGTATATGTTTATTGCAGCATGGTGTAATCATACATTTAGTACTCTAAGAGAATATGATGCCAGTGTTTGGCACATGTGTAAGAAATATGGCACGAGTAGTATGATTCAAACATACATTGAGGAGCCACGAAAACAAGTTCCCTGTATATGTTTATTGCAGTATGGTGTAATCATACATTTAGTACTCTATGAGAATATGATGCCAGTGTTTGGCACATGTGTAAGAAATATGGCACGAGTAGTATGATTCAAACATACATTGAGGAGCCACGAAAACAAGTTCCCTGTATATGTCTATTACAGTATGGTGTAATCATACATTTAGTACTCTATGAGAATATGATGTCAGTGTTTGGCACATGCGTAAGAAATATGGCACGAGTAGTATGATTCAAACATACATTGAGGAGCCACGAAAACAAGTTCCCTGTATATGTCTATTACAGTATGGTGTAATCATACATTTAGTACTCTATGAGAATATGATGTCAGTGTTTGGCACATGTGTAAGAAATATGGCACGAGTAGTATGATTCAAACATACATTGAGGAGCCACGAAAACAAGTTCCCTGTATATGTCTATTACAGTATGGTGTAATCATACATTTAGTACTCTAAGAGGATATGATGCCAGTGTTTGGCACATGTGTAAGAAATATGGCACGAGTAGTATGATTCAAACATACATTGAGGAGCCACGAAAACAAGTTCCCTGTATATGTCTATTACAGTATGGTGTAATCATACATTTAGTACTCTAAGAGGATATGATGCCAGTGTTTGGCACATGTGTAAGAAATATGGCACGAGTAGTATGATTCAAACATACATTGAGGAGCCACGAAAACAAGTTCCCTGTATATGTCTATTACAGTATGGTGTAATCATACATTTAGTACTCTAAGAGAATATGATGCCAGTGTTTGGCACATGTGTAAGAAATATGGCACGAGTAGTATGATTCAAACATACATTGAGGAGCCACAAAAACAAGTTCCCTGTATATGTCTATTACAGTATGGTGTAATCATACATTTAGTACTCTAAGAGAATATGATGTCAGTGTTTGGCACATGTGTAAGAAATATGGCACGATTAGTATGATTCAAACGTACATTGAGGAGCCACGAAAACAAGTTCCCTGTATATGTTTATTACAGTATGGTGTAATCATACATTTAGTACTCTAAGAGAATATGATGCCAGTGTTTGGCACATGTGTAAGAAATATGGCACGAGTAGTATGATTCAAACATACATTGAGGAGCCACGAAAACAAGTTCCCTGTATATGTCTATTACAGTATGGTGTAATCATACATTTAGTACTCTAAGAGAATATGATGCCAGTGTTTGGCACATGTGTAAGAAATATGGCACGAGTAGTATGATTCAAACATACATTGAGGAGCCACGAAAACAAGTTCCCTGTATATGTTTATTGCAGCATGGTGTAATCATACATTTAGTACTCTATGAGAATATGATGCCAGTGTTTGGCACATGTGTAAGAAATATGGCACGAGTAGTATGATTCAAACATACATTGAGGAGCCACGAAAACAAGTTCCCTGTATATGTCTATTACAGTATGGTGTAATCATACATTTAGTACTCTAAGAGAATATGATGTCAGTGTTTGGCACATGTGTAAGAAATATGGCACGAGTAGTATGATTCAAACATACATTGAGGAGCCACGAAAACAAGTTCCCTGTATATGTCTATTACAGTATGGTGTAATCATACATTTAGTACTCTATGAGAATATGATGCCAGTGTTTGGCACATGTGTAAGAAATATGGCACGAGTAGTATGATTCAAACATACATTGAGGAGCCACGAAAACAAGTTCCCTGTATATGTTTATTGCAGTATGGTGTAATCATACATTTAGTACTCTAAGAGAATATGATGTCAGTGTTTGGCACATGTGTAAGAAATATGGCACGAGTAGTATGATTCAAACATACATTGAGGAGCCACGAAAACAAGTTCCCTGTATATGTCTATTACAGTATGGTGTAATCATACATTTAGTACTCTAAGAGAATATGATGCCAGTGTTTGGCACATGTGTAAGAAATATGGCACGAGTAGTATGATTCAAACATACATTGAGGAGCCACGAAAACAAGTTCCCTGTATATGTCTATTACAGTATGGTGTAATCATACATTTAGTACTCTAAGAGAATATGATGCCAGTGTTTGGCACATGTGTAAGAAATATGGCACGAGTAGTATGATTCAAACATACATTGAGGAGCCACGAAAACAAGTTCCCTGTATATGTCTATTACAGTATGGTGTAATCATACATTTAGTACTCTAAGAGAATATGATGCCAGTGTTTGGCACATGTGTAAGAAATATGGCACGAGTAGTATGATTCAAACATACATTGAGGAGCCACGAAAACAAGTTCCCTGTATATGTTTATTGCAGCATGGTGTAATCATACATTTAGTACTCTATGAGAATATGATGCCAGTGTTTGGCACATGTGTAAGAAATATGGCACGAGTAGTATGATTCAAACATACATTGAGGAGCCACGAAAACAAGTTCCCTGTATATGTTTATTGCAGCATGGTGTAATCATACATTTAGTACTCTAAGAGAATATGATGCCAGTGTTTGGCACATGTGTAAGAAATATGGCACGAGTAGTATGATTCAAACATACATTGAGGAGCCACGAAAACAAGTTCCCTGTATATGTCTATTACAGTATGGTGTAATCATACATTTAGTACTCTAAGAGAATATGATGCCAGTGTTTGGCACATGTGTAAGAAATATGGCACGAGTAGTATGATTCAAACATACATTGAGGAGCCACGAAAACAAGTTCCCTGTATATGTTTATTGCAGTATGGTGTAATCATACATTTAGTACTCTATGAGAATATGATGCCAGTGTTTGGCACATGTGTAAGAAATATGGCACGAGTAGTATGATTCAAACATACATTGAGGAGCCACGAAAACAAGTTCCCTGTATATGTCTATTACAGTATGGTGTAATCATACATTTAGTACTCTATGAGAATATGATGTCAGTGTTTGGCACATGCGTAAGAAATATGGCACGAGTAGTATGATTCAAACATACATTGAGGAGCCACGAAAACAAGTTCCCTGTATATGTCTATTACAGTATGGTGTAATCATACATTTAGTACTCTATGAGAATATGATGTCAGTGTTTGGCACATGTGTAAGAAATATGGCACGAGTAGTATGATTCAAACATACATTGAGGAGCCACGAAAACAAGTTCCCTGTATATGTCTATTACAGTATGGTGTAATCATACATTTAGTACTCTAAGAGGATATGATGCCAGTGTTTGGCACATGTGTAAGAAATATGGCACGAGTAGTATGATTCAAACATACATTGAGGAGCCACGAAAACAAGTTCCCTGTATATGTCTATTACAGTATGGTGTAATCATACATTTAGTACTCTAAGAGGATATGATGCCAGTGTTTGGCACATGTGTAAGAAATATGGCACGAGTAGTATGATTCAAACATACATTGAGGAGCCACGAAAACAAGTTCCCTGTATATGTCTATTACAGTATGGTGTAATCATACATTTAGTACTCTAAGAGAATATGATGCCAGTGTTTGGCACATGTGTAAGAAATATGGCACGAGTAGTATGATTCAAACATACATTGAGGAGCCACAAAAACAAGTTCCCTGTATATGTCTATTACAGTATGGTGTAATCATACATTTAGTACTCTAAGAGAATATGATGTCAGTGTTTGGCACATGTGTAAGAAATATGGCACGAGTAGTATGATTCAAACGTACATTGAGGAGCCACGAAAACAAGTTCCCTGTATATGTTTATTACAGTATGGTGTAATCATACATTTAGTACTCTAAGAGAATATGATGCCAGTGTTTGGCACATGTGTAAGAAATATGGCACGAGTAGTATGATTCAAACATACATTGAGGAGCCACGAAAACAAGTTCCCTGTATATGTCTATTACAGTATGGTGTAATCATACATTTAGTACTCTAAGAGAATATGATGCCAGTGTTTGGCACATGTGTAAGAAATATGGCACGAGTAGTATGATTCAAACATACATTGAGGAGCCACGAAAACAAGTTCCCTGTATATGTTTATTGCAGCATGGTGTAATCATACATTTAGTACTCTATGAGAATATGATGCCAGTGTTTGGCACATGTGTAAGAAATATGGCACGAGTAGTATGATTCAAACATACATTGAGGAGCCACGAAAACAAGTTCCCTGTATATGTCTATTACAGTATGGTGTAATCATACATTTAGTACTCTAAGAGAATATGATGTCAGTGTTTGGCACATGTGTAAGAAATATGGCACGAGTAGTATGATTCAAACATACATTGAGGAGCCACGAAAACAAGTTCCCTGTATATGTCTATTACAGTATGGTGTAATCATACATTTAGTACTCTATGAGAATATGATGCCAGTGTTTGGCACATGTGTAAGAAATATGGCACGAGTAGTATGATTCAAACATACATTGAGGAGCCACGAAAACAAGTTCCCTGTATATGTCTATTACAGTATGGTGTAATCATACATTTAGTACTCTAAGAGAATATGATGCCAGTGTTTGGCACATGTGTAAGAAATATGGCGCGAGTAGTATGATTCAAACATACATTGAGGAGCCACGAAAACAAGTTCCCTGTATATGTTTATTGCAGCATGGTGTAATCATACATTTAGTACTCTATGAGAATATGATGCCAGTGTTTGGCACATGTGTAAGAAATATGGCACGAGTAGTATGATTCAAACATACATTGAGGAGCCACGAAAACAAGTTCCCTGTATATGTTTATTGCAGTATGGTGTAATCATACATTTAGTACTCTAAGAGAATATGATGTCAGTGTTTGGCACATGTGTAAGAAATATGGCACGAGTAGTATGATTCAAACATACATTGAGGAGCCACGAAAACAAGTTCCCTGTATATGTCTATTACAGTATGGTGTAATCATACATTTAGTACTCTAAGAGAATATGATGCCAGTGTTTGGCACATGTGTAAGAAATATGGCACGAGTAGTATGATTCAAACATACATTGAGGAGCCACGAAAACAAGTTCCCTGTATATGTCTATTACAGTATGGTGTAATCATACATTTAGTACTCTAAGAGAATATGATGCCAGTGTTTGGCACATGTGTAAGAAATATGGCACGAGTAGTATGATTCAAACATACATTGAGGAGCCACGAAAACAAGTTCCCTGTATATGTCTATTACAGTATGGTGTAATCATACATTTAGTACTCTAAGAGAATATGATGCCAGTGTTTGGCACATGTGTAAGAAATATGGCACGAGTAGTATGATTCAAACATACATTGAGGAGCCACGAAAACAAGTTCCCTGTATATGTCTATTACAGTATGGTGTAATCATACATTTAGTACTCTAAGAGAATATGATGCCAGTGTTTGGCACATGTGTAAGAAATATGGCACGAGTAGTATGATTCAAACATACATTGAGGAGCCACGAAAACAAGTTCCCTGTATATGTCTATTACAGTATGGTGTAATCATACATTTAGTACTCTAAGAGAATATGATGCCAGTGTTTGGCACATGTGTAAGAAATATGGCACGAGTAGTATGATTCAAACATACATTGAGGAGCCACGAAAACAAGTTCCCTGTATATGTTTATTGCAGCATGGTGTAATCATACATTTAGTACTCTATGAGAATATGATGCCAGTGTTTGGCACATGTGTAAGAAATATGGCACGAGTAGTATGATTCAAACATACATTGAGGAGCCACGAAAACAAGTTCCCTGTATATGTTTATTGCAGCATGGTGTAATCATACATTTAGTACTCTAAGAGAATATGATGCCAGTGTTTGGCACATGTGTAAGAAATATGGCACGAGTAGTATGATTCAAACATACATTGAGGAGCCACGAAAACAAGTTCCCTGTATATGTCTATTACAGTATGGTGTAATCATACATTTAGTACTCTAAGAGAATATGATGCCAGTGTTTGGCACATGTGTAAGAAATATGGCACGAGTAGTATGATTCAAACATACATTGAGGAGCCACGAAAACAAGTTCCCTGTATATGTTTATTGCAGTATGGTGTAATCATACATTTAGTACTCTATGAGAATATGATGCCAGTGTTTGGCACATGTGTAAGAAATATGGCACGAGTAGTATGATTCAAACATACATTGAGGAGCCACGAAAACAAGTTCCCTGTATATGTCTATTACAGTATGGTGTAATCATACATTTAGTACTCTATGAGAATATGATGTCAGTGTTTGGCACATGCGTAAGAAATATGGCACGAGTAGTATGATTCAAACATACATTGAGGAGCCACGAAAACAAGTTCCCTGTATATGTCTATTACAGTATGGTGTAATCATACATTTAGTACTCTATGAGAATATGATGTCAGTGTTTGGCACATGTGTAAGAAATATGGCACGAGTAGTATGATTCAAACATACATTGAGGAGCCACGAAAACAAGTTCCCTGTATATGTCTATTACAGTATGGTGTAATCATACATTTAGTACTCTAAGAGGATATGATGCCAGTGTTTGGCACATGTGTAAGAAATATGGCACGAGTAGTATGATTCAAACATACATTGAGGAGCCACGAAAACAAGTTCCCTGTATATGTCTATTACAGTATGGTGTAATCATACATTTAGTACTCTAAGAGGATATGATGCCAGTGTTTGGCACATGTGTAAGAAATATGGCACGAGTAGTATGATTCAAACATACATTGAGGAGCCACGAAAACAAGTTCCCTGTATATGTCTATTACAGTATGGTGTAATCATACATTTAGTACTCTAAGAGAATATGATGCCAGTGTTTGGCACATGTGTAAGAAATATGGCACGAGTAGTATGATTCAAACATACATTGAGGAGCCACAAAAACAAGTTCCCTGTATATGTCTATTACAGTATGGTGTAATCATACATTTAGTACTCTAAGAGAATATGATGTAAGTGTTTGGCACATGTGTAAGAAATATGGCACGAGTAGTATGATTCAAACGTACATTGAGGAGCCACGAAAACAAGTTCCCTGTATATGTTTATTACAGTATGGTGTAATCATACATTTAGTACTCTAAGAGAATATGATGCCAGTGTTTGGCACATGTGTAAGAAATATGGCACGAGTAGTATGATTCAAACATACATTGAGGAGCCACGAAAACAAGTTCCCTGTATATGTCTATTACAGTATGGTGTAATCATACATTTAGTACTCTAAGAGAATATGATGCCAGTGTTTGGCACATGTGTAAGAAATATGGCACGAGTAGTATGATTCAAACATACATTGAGGAGCCACGAAAACAAGTTCCCTGTATATGTTTATTGCAGCATGGTGTAATCATACATTTAGTACTCTATGAGAATATGATGCCAGTGTTTGGCACATGTGTAAGAAATATGGCACGAGTAGTATGATTCAAACATACATTGAGGAGCCACGAAAACAAGTTCCCTGTATATGTCTATTACAGTATGGTGTAATCATACATTTAGTACTCTAAGAGAATATGATGTCAGTGTTTGGCACATGTGTAAGGAATATGGCACGAGTAGTATGATTCAAACATACATTGAGGAGCCACGAAAACAAGTTCCCTGTATATGTTTATTGCAGCATGGTGTAATCATACATTTAGTACTCTATGAGAATATGATGCCAGTGTTTGGCACATGTGTAAGAAATATGGCACGAGTAGTATGATTCAAACATACATTGAGGAGCCACGAAAACAAGTTCCCTGTATATGTTTATTGCAGTATGGTGTAATCATACATTTAGTACTCTAAGAGAATATGATGTCAGTGTTTGGCACATGTGTAAGAAATATGGCACGAGTAGTATGATTCAAACATACATTGAGGAGCCACGAAAACAAGTTCCCTGTATATGTCTATTACAGTATGGTGTAATCATACATTTAGTACTCTAAGAGAATATGATGCCAGTGTTTGGCACATGTGTAAGAAATATGGCACGAGTAGTATGATTCAAACATACATTGAGGAGCCACGAAAACAAGTTCCCTGTATATGTCTATTACAGTATGGTGTAATCATACATTTAGTACTCTAAGAGAATATGATGCCAGTGTTTGGCACATGTGTAAGAAATATGGCACGAGTAGTATGATTCAAACATACATTGAGGAGCCACGAAAACAAGTTCCCTGTATATGTCTATTACAGTATGGTGTAATCATACATTTAGTACTCTAAGAGAATATGATGCCAGTGTTTGGCACATGTGTAAGAAATATGGCACGAGTAGTATGATTCAAACATACATTGAGGAGCCACGAAAACAAGTTCCCTGTATATGTTTATTGCAGCATGGTGTAATCATACATTTAGTACTCTATGAGAATATGATGCCAGTGTTTGGCACATGTGTAAGAAATATGGCACGAGTAGTATGATTCAAACATACATTGAGGAGCCACGAAAACAAGTTCCCTGTATATGTTTATTGCAGCATGGTGTAATCATACATTTAGTACTCTAAGAGAATATGATGCCAGTGTTTGGCACATGTGTAAGAAATATGGCACGAGTAGTATGATTCAAACATACATTGAGGAGCCACGAAAACAAGTTCCCTGTATATGTCTATTACAGTATGGTGTAATCATACATTTAGTACTCTAAGAGAATATGATGCCAGTGTTTGGCACATGTGTAAGAAATATGGCACGAGTAGTATGATTCAAACATACATTGAGGAGCCACGAAAACAAGTTCCCTGTATATGTTTATTGCAGCATGGTGTAATCATACATTTAGTACTCTATGAGAATATGATGCCAGTGTTTGGCACATGTGTAAGAAATATGGCACGAGTAGTATGATTCAAACATACATTGAGGAGCCACGAAAACAAGTTCCCTGTATATGTTTATTGCAGCATGGTGTAATCATACATTTAGTACTCTAAGAGAATATGATGCCAGTGTTTGGCACATGTGTAAGAAATATGGCACGAGTAGTATGATTCAAACATACATTGAGGAGCCACGAAAACAAGTTCCCTGTATATGTCTATTACAGTATGGTGTAATCATACATTTAGTACTCTATGAGAATATGATGCCAGTGTTTGGCACATGTGTAAGAAATATGGCACGAGTAGTATGATTCAAACATACATTGAGGAGCCACGAAAACAAGTTCCCTGTATATGTCTATTACAGTATGGTGTAATCATACATTTAGTACTCTAAGAGAATATGATGCCAGTGTTTGGCACATGTGTAAGAAATATGGCACGAGTAGTATGATTCAAACATACATTGAGGAGCCACGAAAACAAGTTCCCTGTATATGTCTATTACAGTATGGTGTAATCATACATTTAGTACTCTAAGAGAATATGATGCCAGTGTTTGGCACATGTGTAAGAAATATGGCACGAGTAGTATGATTCAAACATACATTGAGGAGCCACGAAAACAAGTTCCCTGTATATGTCTATTACAGTATGGTGTAATCATACATTTAGTACTCTATGAGAATATGATGCCAGTGTTTGGCACATGTGTAAGAAATATGGCACGAGTAGTATGATTCAAACATACATTGAGGAGCCACGAAAACAAGTTCCCTGTATATGTCTATTACAGTATGGTGTAATCATACATTTAGTACTCTAAGAGAATTTGATGCCAGTGTTTGGCACATGTGTAAGAAATATGGCACGAGTAGTATGATTCAAACATACATTGAGGAGCCACGAAAACAAGTTCCCTGTATATGTTTATTGCAGCATGGTGTAATCATACATTTAGTACTCTAAGAGAATATGATGCCAGTGTTTGGCACATGTGTAAGAAATATGGCACGAGTAGTATGATTCAAACATACATTGAGGAGCCACGAAAACAAGTTCCCTGTATATGTCTATTGCAGTATGGTGTAATCATACATTTAGTACTCTAAGAGAATATGATGCCAGTGTTTGGCACATGTGTAAGAAATATGGCACGAGTAGTATGATTCAAACATACATTGAGGAGCCACGAAAACAAGTTCCCTGTATATGTCTATTACAGTATGGTGTAATCATACATTTAGTACTCTATGAGAATATGATGCCAGTGTTTGGCACATGTGTAAGAAATATGGCACGAGTAGTATGATTCAAACATACATTGAGGAGCCACGAAAACAAGTTCCCTGTATATGTCTATTACAGTATGGTGTAATCATACATTTAGTACTCTAAGAGAATATGATGCCAGTGTTTGGCACATGTGTAAGAAATATGGCACGAGTAGTATGATTCAAACATACATTGAGGAGCCACGAAAACAAGTTCCCTGTATATGTCTATTACAGTATGGTGTAATCATACATTTAGTACTCTAAGAGAATATGATGCCAGTGTTTGGCACATGTGTAAGAAATATGGCACGAGTAGTATGATTCAAACATACATTGAGGAGCCACGAAAACAAGTTCCCTGTATATGTCTATTACAGTATGGTGTAATCATACATTTAGTACTCTATGAGAATATGATGCCAGTGTTTGGCACATGTGTAAGAAATATGGCACGAGTAGTATGATTCAAACATACATTGAGGAGCCACGAAAACAAGTTCCCTGTATATGTCTATTACAGTATGGTGTAATCATACATTTAGTACTCTAAGAGAATTTGATGCCAGTGTTTGGCACATGTGTAAGAAATATGGCACGAGTAGTATGATTCAAACATACATTGAGGAGCCACGAAAACAAGTTCCCTGTATATGTCTATTACAGTATGGTGTAATCATACATTTAGTACTCTAAGAGAATATGATGTCAGTGTTTGGCACATGTGTAAGAAATATGGCACGAGTAGTATGATTCAAACATTCATTGAGGAGCCACGAAAACAAGTTGCCTGTATATGCCTATTACAGTATGGTGTAATCATACATTTAGTACTCTAAGAGAATATGATGCCAGTGTTTGGCACATGTGTAAGAAATATGGCACGAGTAGTATGATTCAAAAATACATTGAGGAGCCACGAAAACAAGTTCCCTGTATATGTTTATTGCAGTATGGTGTAATCATACATTTAGTACTCTAAGAGAATATGATGCCAGTGTTTGGCACATGTGTAAGAAATATGGCACGAGTAGTATGATTCAAACATACATTGAGGAGCCACGAAAACAAGTTCCCTGTATATGTTTATTGCAGCATGGTGTAATCATACATTTTGTACTCTAAGAGAATATGATGCCAGTGTTTGGCACATGTGTAAGAAATATGGCACGAGTAGTATGATTCAAACATACATTGAGGAGCCACGAAAACAAGTTCCCTGTATATGTCTATTACAGTATGGTGTAATCATACATTTAGTACTCTATGAGAATATGATGCCAGTGTTTGGCACATGTGTAAGAAATATGGCACGAGTAGTATGATTCAAACATACATTGAGGAGCCACGAAAACAAGTTCCCTGTATATGTTTATTACAGTATGGTGTAATCATACATTTAGTACTCTAAGAGAATATGATGCCAGTGTTTGGCACATGTGTAAGAAATATGGCACGAGTAGTATGATTCAAACATACATTGAGGAGCCACGAAAACAAGTTCCCTGTATATGTCTATTACAGTATGGTGTAATCATACATTTAGTACTCTAAGAGAATATGATGCCAGTGTTTGGCACATGTGTAAGAAATATGGCACGAGTAGTATGATTCAAACATACATTGAGGAGCCACGAAAACAAGTTCCCTGTATATGTCTATTACAGTATGGTGTAATCATACATTTAGTACTCTAAGAGAATATGATGCCAGTGTTTGGCACATGTGTAAGAAATATGGCACGAGTAGTATGATTCAAACATACATTGAGGAGCCACGAAAACAAGTTCCCTGTATATGTCTATTACAGTATGGTGTAATCATACATTTAGTACTCTAAGAGAATATGATGTCAGTGTTTGGCACATGTGTAAGAAATATGGCACGAGTAGTATGATTCAAACATACATTGAGGAGCCACGAAAAAAGGTTCCCTGTATATGTCTATTACAGTATGGTGTAATCATACATTTAGTACTCTAAGAGAATATGATGCCAGTGTTTGGCACATGTGTAAGAAATATGGCACGAGTAGTATGATTCAAACATACATTGAGGAGCCACGAAAACAAGTTCCCTGTATATGTCTATTTCAGTATGGTGTAATCATACATTTAGAACTCTAAGAGAATATGATGCCAGTGTTTGGCACATGTGTAAGAAATATGGCACGAGTAGTATGATTCAAACATACATTGAGGAGCCACGAAAACAAGTTCCCTGTATATGTCTATTACAGTATGGTGTAATCATACATTTAGTACTCTAAGAGAATATGATGCCAGTGCTTGGCACATGTGTAAGAAATATGGCACGAGTAGTATGATTCAAACATACATTGAGGAGCCACGAAAACAAGTTCCCTGTATATGTCTATTACAGTATGGTGTAATCATACATTTAGTACTCTAAGAGAATATGATGCCAGTGTTTGGCACATGTGTAAGAAATATGGCACGAGTAGTATGATTCAAACATACATTGAGGAGCCACGAAAACAAGTTCCCTGTATATGTCTATTACAGTATGGTGTAATCATACATTTAGTACTCTATGAGAATATGATGCCAGTGTTTGGCACATGTGTAAGAAATATGGCACGAGTAGTATGATTCAAACATACATTGAGGAGCCACGAAAACAAGTTCCCTGTATATGTCTATTACAGTATGGTGTAATCATACATTTAGTACTCTAAGAGAATATGATGCCAGTGTTTGGCACATGTGTTAGAAATATGGCACGAGTAGTATGATTCAAACATACATTGAGGAGCCACGAAAACAAGTTCCCTGTATATGTCTATTACAGTATGGTGTAATCATACATTTAGTACTCTAAGAGAATATGATGTCAGTGTTTGGCACATGTGTAAGAAATATGGCACGAGTAGTATGATTCAAACATACATTGAGGAGCCACGAAAACAAGTTCCCTGTATATGTCTATTACAGTATGGTGTAATCATACATTTAGTACTCTAAGAGAATATGATGTCAGTGTTTGGCACATGTGTAAGAAATATGGCACGAGTAGTATGATTCAAACATACATTGAGGAGCCACGAAAACAAGTTCCCTGTATATGTCTATTACAGTATGGTGTAATCATACATTTAGTACTCTAAGAGAATATGATGCCAGTGTTTGGCACATGTGTAAGAAATATGGCACGAGTAGTATGATTCAAACATACATTGAGGAGCCACGAAAACAAGTTCCCTGTATATGTTTATTGCAGTATGGTGTAATTATACATTTAGTACTCTATGAGAATATGATGTCAGTGTTTGGCACATGTGTAAGAAATATGGCACGAGTAGTATGATTCAAACATACATTGAGGAGCCACGAAAACAAGTTCCCTGTATATGTCTATTACAGTATGGTGTAATCATACATTTAGTACTCTAAGAGAATATGATGCCAGTGTTTGGCACATGTGTAAGAAATATGGCACGAGTAGTATGATTCAAACATACATTGAGGAGCCACGAAAACAAGTTCCCTGTATATGTCTATTACAGTATGGTGTAATCATACATTTAGTACTCTAAGAAAATATGATGCCAGTGTTTGGCACATGTGTAAGAAATATGGCACGAGTAGTATGATTCAAACATACATTGAGGAGCCACGAAAACAAGTTCCCTGTATATGTCTATTACAGTATGGTGTAATCATACATTTAGTACTCTAAGAGAATATGATGTCAGTGTTTGGCACATGTGTAAGAAATATGGCACGAGTAGTATGATTCAAACATACATTGAGGAGCCACGAAAACAAGTTCCCTGTATATGTCTATTACAGTATGGTGTAATCATACATTTAGTACTCTAAGAGAATATGATGCCAGTGTTTGGCACATGTGTAAGAAATATGGCACGAGTAGTATGATTCAAACATACATTGAGGAGCCACGAAAACAAGTTCCCTGTATATGTCTATTACAGTATGGTGTAATCATACATTTAGTACTCTAAGAGAATATGATGCCAGTGTTTGGCACATGTGTAAGAAATATGGCACGAGTAGTATGATTCAAACATACATTGAGGAGCCACGAAAACAAGTTCCCTGTATATGTCTATTACAGTATGGTGTAATCATACATTTAGTACTCTAAGAGAATATGATGCCAGTGCTTGGCACATGTGTAAGAAATATGGCACGAGTAGTATGATTCAAACATACATTGAGGAGCCACGAAAACAAGTTCCCTGTATATGTCTATTACAGTATGGTGTAATCATACATTTAGTACTCTATGAGAATATGATGCCAGTGTTTGGCACATGTGTAAGAAATATGGCACGAGTAGTATGATTCAAACATACATTGAGGAGCCACGAAAACAAGTTCCCTGTGTATGTCTATTACAGTATGGTGTAATCATACATTTAGTACTCTAAGAGAATATGATGCCAGTGTTTGGCACATGTGTAAGAAATATGGCACGAGTAGTATGATTCAAACATACATTGAGGAGCCACGAAAACAAGTTCCCTGTATATGTTTATTACAGTATGGTGTAATCATACATTTAGTACTCTAAGAGAATATGATGTCAGTGTTTGGCACATGTGTAAGAAATATGGCACGAGTAGTATGATTCAAACATACATTGAGGAGCCACGAAAACAAGTTCCCTGTATATGTCTATTACAGTATGGTGTAATCATACATTTAGTACTCTAAGAGAATATGATGTCAGTGTTTGGCACATGTGTAAGAAATATGGCACGAGTAGTATGATTCAAACATACATTGAGGAGCCACGAAAACAAGTTCCCTGTATATGTCTATTACAGTATGGTGTAATCATACATTTAGTACTCTAAGAGAATATGATGCCAGTGTTTGGCACATGTGTAAGAAATATGGCACGAGTAGTATGATTCAAACATACATTGAGGAGCCACGAAAACAAGTTCCCTGTATATGTTTATTGCAGTATGGTGTAATTATACATTTAGTACTCTATGAGAATATGATGTCAGTGTTTGGCACATGTGTAAGAAATATGGCACGAGTAGTATGATTCAAACATACATTGAGCAGCCACGAAAACAAGTTCCCTGTATATGTCTATTACAGTATGGTGTAATCATACATTTAGTACTCTAAGAGAATATGATGCCAGTGTTTGGCACATGTGTAAGAAATATGGCACGAGTAGTATGATTCAAACATACATTGAGGAGCCACGAAAACAAGTTCCCTGTATATGTCTATTACAGTATGGTGTAATCATACATTTAGTACTCTATGAGAATATGATGCCAGTGTTTGGCACATGTGTAAGAAATATGGCACGAGTAGTATGATTCAAACATACATTGAGGAGCCACGAAAACAAGTTCCCTGTATATGTCTATTACAGTATGTGTAATCATACATTTAGTACTCTAAGAGGATATGATGCCAGTGTTTGGCACATGTGTAAGAAATATGGCACGAGTAGTATGATTCAAACATACATTGAGGAGCCACGAAAACAAGTTCCCTGTATATGTCTATTACAGTATGGTGTAATCATACATTTAGTACTCTATGAGAATATGATGCCAGTGTTTGGCACATGTGTAAGAAATATGGCACGAGTAGTATGATTCAAACATACATTGAGGAGCCACGAAAACAAGTTCCCTGTATATGTCTATTACAGTATGGTGTAATCATACATTTAGTACTCTATGAGAATATGATGCCAGTGTTTGGCACATGTGTAAGAAATATGGCACGAGTAGTATGATTCAAACATACATTGAGGAGCCACGAAAACAAGTTCCCTGTATATGTTTATTGCAGAATGGTGTAATCATACATTTAGTACTCTATGAGAATATGATGCCAGTGTTTGGCACATGTGTAAGAAATATGGCACGAGTAGTATGATTCAAACATACATTGAGGAGCCACGAAAACAAGTTCCCTGTATATGTCTATTACAGTATGGTGTAATCATACATTTAGTACTCTAAGAGAATATGATGTCAGTGTTTGGCACATGTGTAAGAAATATGGCACGAGTAGTATGATTCAAACATACATTGAGGAGCCACGAAAACAAGTTCCCTGTATATGTCTATTACAGTATGGTGTAATCATACATTTAGTACTCTAAGAGAATATGATGCCAGTGTTTGGCACATGTGTAAGAAATATGGCACGAGTAGTATGATTCAAACATACATTGAGGAGCCACGAAAACAAGTTCCCTGTATATGTCTATTACAGTATGGTGTAATTATACATTTAGTACTCTAAGAGAATATGATGCCAGTGTTTGGCACATGTGTAAGAAATATGGCACGAGTAGTATGATTCAAACATACATTGAGGAGCCACGAAAACAAGTTCCCTGTATATGTTTATTGCAGCATGGTGTAATCATACATTTAGTACTCTAAGAGAATATGATGCCAGTGTTTGGCACATGTGTAAGAAATATGGCACGAGTAGTATGATTCAAACATACATTGAGGAGCCACGAAAACAAGTTCCCTGTATATGTTTATTGCAGCATGGTGTAATCATACATTTAGTACTCTAAGAGAATATGATGCCAGTGTTTGGCACATGTGTAAGAAATATGGCACGAGTAGTATGATTCAAACATACATTGAGGAGCCACGAAAACAAGTTCCCTGTATATGTTTATTGCAGTATGGTGTAATCATACATTTAGTACTCTATGAGAATATGATGCCAGTGTTTGGCACATGTGTAAGAAATATGGCACGAGTAGTATGATTCAAACATACATTGAGGAGCCACGAAAACAAGTTCCCTGTATATGTCTATTACAGTATGGTGTAATCATACATTTAGTACTCTATGAGAATATGATGTCAGTGTTTGGCACATGTGTAAGAAATATGGCACGAGTAGTATGATTCAAACATACATTGAGGAGCCACGAAAACAAGTTCCCTGTATATGTCTATTACAGTATGGTGTAATCATACATTTAGTACTCTATGAGAATATGATGTCAGTGTTTGGCACATGTGTAAGAAATATGGCACGAGTAGTATGATTCAAACATACATTGAGGAGCCACGAAAACAAGTTCCCTGTATATGTCTATTACAGTATGGTGTAATCATACATTTAGTACTCTAAGAGGATATGATGCCAGTGTTTGGCACATGTGTAAGAAATATGGCACGAGTAGTATGATTCAAACATACATTGAGGAGCCACGAAAACAAGTTCCCTGTATATGTCTATTACAGTATGGTGTAATCATACATTTAGTACTCTAAGAGGATATGATGCCAGTGTTTGGCACATGTGTAAGAAATATGGCACGAGTAGTATGATTCAAACATACATTGAGGAGCCACGAAAACAAGTTCCCTGTATATGTCTATTACAGTATGGTGTAATCATACATTTAGTACTCTAAGAGAATATGATGCCAGTGTTTGGCACATGTGTAAGAAATATGGCACGAGTAGTATGATTCAAACATACATTGAGGAGCCACAAAAACAAGTTCCCTGTATATGTCTATTACAGTATGGTGTAATCATACATTTAGTACTCTAAGAGAATATGATGTCAGTGTTTGGCACATGTGTAAGAAATATGGCACGAGTAGTATGATTCAAACGTACATTGAGGAGCCACGAAAACAAGTTCCCTGTATATGTTTATTACAGTATGGTGTAATCATACATTTAGTACTCTAAGAGAATATGATGCCAGTGTTTGGCACATGTGTAAGAAATATGGCACGAGTAGTATGATTCAAACATACATTGAGGAGCCACGAAAACAAGTTCCCTGTATATGTCTATTACAGTATGGTGTAATCATACATTTAGTACTCTAAGAGAATATGATGCCAGTGTTTGGCACATGTGTAAGAAATATGGCACGAGTAGTATGATTCAAACATACATTGAGGAGCCACGAAAACAAGTTCCCTGTATATGTTTATTACAGTATGGTGTAATCATACATTTAGTACTCTAAGAGAATATGATGTCAGTGTTTGGCACATGTGTAAGAAATATGGCACGAGTAGTATGATTCAAACATACATTGAGGAGCCACGAAAACAAGTTCCCTGTATATGTCTATTACAGTATGGTGTAATCATACATTTAGTACTCTATGGGAATATGATGCCAGTGTTTGGCACATGTGTAAGAAATATGGCACGAGTAGTATGATTCAAACATACATTGAGGAGCCACAAAAACAAGTTCCCTGTATATGTCTATTACAGTATGGTGTAATCATACATTTAGTACTCTAAGAGAATATGATGTCAGTGTTTGGCACATGTGTAAGAAATATGGCACGAGTAGTATGATTCAAACATACATTGAGGAGCCACAAAAACAAGTTCCCTGTATATGTCTATTACAGTATGGTGTAATCATACATTTAGTACTCTATGAGAATATGATGCCAGTGTTTGGCACATGTGTAAGAAATATGGTACGAGTAGTATGATTCAAACATACATTGAGGAGCCACGAAAACAAGTTCCCTGTATATGTTTATTACAGTATGGTGTAATCATACATTTAGTACTCTATGAGAATATGATGCCAGTGTTTGGCACATGTGTAAGAAATATGGCACGAGTAGTATGATTCAAACATACATTGAGGAGCCACGAAAACAAGTTCCCTGTATATGTCTATTACAGTATGGTGTAATCATACATTTAGTACTCTAAGAGAATATGATGTCAGTGTTTGGCACATGTGTAAGAAATATGGCACGAGTAGTATGATTCAAACATACATTGAGGAGCCACGAAAACAAGTTCCCTGTATATGTCTATTACAGTATGGTGTAATCATACATTTAGTACTCTAAGAGAATATGATGCCAGTGTTTGGCACATGTGTAAGAAATATGGCACGAGTAGTATGATTCAAACATACATTGAGGAGCCACGAAAACAAGTTCCCTGTATATGTTTATTGCAGCATGGTGTAATCATACATTTAGTACTCTATGAGAATATGATGCCAGTGTTTGGCACATGTGTAAGAAATATGGTACGAGTAGTATGATTCAAACATACATTGAGGAGCCACGAAAACAAGTTCCCTGTATATGTTTATTGCAGCATGGTGTAATCATACATTTAGTACTCTATGAGAATATGATGCCAGTGTTTGGCACATGTGTAAGATATATGGCACGAGTAGTATGATTCAAACATACATTGAGGAGCCACGAAAACAAGTTCCCTGTATATGTCTATTACAGTATGGTGTAATCATACATTTAGTACTCTATGAGAATATGATGCCAGTGTTTGGCACATGTGTAAGATATATGGCACGAGTAGTATGATTCAAACATACATTGAGGAGCCACGAAAACAAGTTCCCTGTATATGTTTATTACAGTATGGTGTAATCATACATTTAGTACTCTAAGAGAATATGATGTCAGTGTTTGGCACATGTGTAAGAAATATGGCACGAGTAGTATGATTCAAACATACATTGAGGAGCCACGAAAACAAGTTCCCTGTATATGTCTATTACAGTATGGTGTAATCATACATTTAGTACTCTAAGAGAATATGATGCCAGTGTTTGGCACATGTGTAAGAAATATGGCACGAGTAGTATGATTCAAACATACATTGAGGAGCCACGAAAACAAGTTCCCTGTATATGTCTATTACAGTATGGTGTAATCATACATTTAGTACTCTAAGAGAATATGATGTCAGTGTTTGGCACATGTGTAAGAAATATGGCACGAGTAGTATGATTCAAACATACATTGAGGAGCCACGAAAACAAGTTCCCTGTATATGTTTATTACAGTATGGTGTAATCATACATTTAGTACTCTAAGAGAATATGATGTCAGTGTTTGGCACATGTGTAAGAAATATGGCACGAGTAGTATGATTCAAACATACATTGAGGAGCCACGAAAACAAGTTCCCTGTATATGTCTATTACAGTATGGTGTAATCATACATTTAGTACTCTATGAGAATATGATGCCAGTGTTTGGCACATGTGTAAGAAATATGGTACGAGTAGTATGATTCAAACATACATTGAGGAGCCACGAAAACAAGTTCCCTGTATATGTTTATTACAGTATGGTGTAATCATACATTTAGTACTCTATGAGAATATGATGCCAGTGTTTGGCACATGTGTAAGAAATATGGCACGAGTAGTATGATTCAAACATACATTGAGGAGCCACGAAAACAAGTTCCCTGTATATGTCTATTACAGTATGGTGTAATCATACATTTAGTACTCTAAGAGAATATGATGTCAGTGTTTGGCACATGTGTAAGAAATATGGCACGAGTAGTATGATTCAAACATACATTGAGGAGCCACGAAAACAAGTTCCCTGTATATGTCTATTACAGTATGGTGTAATCATACATTTAGTACTCTAAGAGAATATGATGCCAGTGTTTGGCACATGTGTAAGAAATATGGCACGAGTAGTATGATTCAAACATACATTGAGGAGCCACGAAAACAAGTTCCCTGTATATGTTTATTGCAGCATGGTGTAATCATACATTTAGTACTCTATGAGAATATGATGCCAGTGTTTGGCACATGTGTAAGAAATATGGTACGAGTAGTATGATTCAAACATACATTGAGGAGCCACGAAAACAAGTTCCCTGTATATGTTTATTGCAGCATGGTGTAATCATACATTTAGTACTCTATGAGAATATGATGCCAGTGTTTGGCACATGTGTAAGATATATGGCACGAGTAGTATGATTCAAACATACATTGAGGAGCCACGAAAACAAGTTCCCTGTATATGTTTATTACAGTATGGTGTAATCATACATTTAGTACTCTAAGAGAATATGATGTCAGTGTTTGGCACATGTGTAAGAAATATGGCACGAGTAGTATGATTCAAACATACATTGAGGAGCCACGAAAACAAGTTCCCTGTATATGTCTATTACAGTATGGTGTAATCATACATTTAGTACTCTAAGAGAATATGATGCCAGTGTTTGGCACATGTGTAAGAAATATGGCACGAGTAGTATGATTCAAACATACATTGAGGAGCCACGAAAACAAGTTCCCTGTATATGTCTATTACAGTATGGTGTAATCATACATTTAGTACTCTAAGAGAATATGATGTCAGTGTTTGGCACATGTGTAAGAAATATGGCACGAGTAGTATGATTCAAACATACATTGAGGAGCCAC
Organism: Gonocerus acuteangulatus; assembly: GCA_946811695.1. Taxonomy (NCBI): domain Eukaryota; kingdom Metazoa; phylum Arthropoda; class Insecta; order Hemiptera; family Coreidae; genus Gonocerus; species Gonocerus acuteangulatus. The sequence goes on along the minus strand of OX328130.1, from coordinate 80,561,956 downwards.
GAAAACAAGTTCCCTGTATATGTTTATTACAGTATGGTGTAATCATACATTTAGTACTCTAAGAGAATATGATGTCAGTGTTTGGCACATGTGTAAGAAATATGGCACGAGTAGTATGATTCAAACATACATTGAGGAGCCACGAAAACAAGTTCCCTGTATATGTCTATTACAGTATGGTGTAATTATACATTTAGTACTCTATGAGAATATGATGCCAGTGTTTGGCACATGTGTAAGAAATATGGTACGAGTAGTATGATTCAAACATACATTGAGGAGCCACGAAAACAAGTTCCCTGTATATGTTTATTACAGTATGGTGTAATCATACATTTAGTACTCTATGAGAATATGATGCCAGTGTTTGGCACATGTGTAAGAAATATGGCACGAGTAGTATGATTCAAACATACATTGAGGAGCCACGAAAACAAGTTCCCTGTATATGTCTATTACAGTATGGTGTAATCATACATTTAGTACTCTAAGAGAATATGATGTCAGTGTTTGGCACATGTGTAAGAAATATGGCACGAGTAGTATGATTCAAACATACATTGAGGAGCCACGAAAACAAGTTCCCTGTATATGTCTATTACAGTATGGTGTAATCATACATTTAGTACTCTAAGAGAATATGATGCCAGTGTTTGGCACATGTGTAAGAAATATGGCACGAGTAGTATGATTCAAACATACATTGAGGAGCCACGAAAACAAGTTCCCTGTATATGTTTATTGCAGCATGGTGTAATCATACATTTAGTACTCTATGAGAATATGATGCCAGTGTTTGGCACATGTGTAAGAAATATGGTACGAGTAGTATGATTCAAACATACATTGAGGAGCCACGAAAACAAGTTCCCTGTATATGTTTATTGCAGCATGGTGTAATCATACATTTAGTACTCTATGAGAATATGATGCCAGTGTTTGGCACATGTGTAAGATATATGGCACGAGTAGTATGATTCAAACATACATTGAGGAGCCACGAAAACAAGTTCCCTGTATATGTCTATTACAGTATGGTGTAATCATACATTTAGTACTCTATGAGAATATGATGCCAGTGTTTGGCACATGTGTAAGATATATGGCACGAGTAGTATGATTCAAACATACATTGAGGAGCCACGAAAACAAGTTCCCTGTATATGTTTATTACAGTATGGTGTTATCATACATTTAGTACTCTAAGAGAATATGATGTCAGTGTTTGGCACATGTGTAAGAAATATGGCACGAGTAGTATGATTCAAACATACATTGAGGAGCCACGAAAACAAGTTCCCTGTATATGTCTATTACAGTATGGTGTAATCATACATTTAGTACTCTAAGAGAATATGATGCCAGTGTTTGGCACATGTGTAAGAAATATGGCACGAGTAGTATGATTCAAACATACATTGAGGAGCCACGAAAACAAGTTCCCTGTATATGTCTATTACACTATGGTGTAATCATACATTTAGTACTCTAAGAGAATATGATGCCAGTGTTTGGCACATGTGTAAGAAATATGGCACGAGTAGTATGATTCAAACATACATTGAGGAGCCACGAAAACAAGTTCCCTGTATATGTCTATTACAGTATGGTGTAATCATACATTTAGTACTCTATGAGAATATGATGCCAGTGTTTGGCACATGTGTAAGAAATATGGCACGAGTAGTATGATTCAAACATACATTGAGGAGCCACGAAAACAAGTTCCCTGTATATGTCTATTACAGTATGGTGTAATCATACATTTAGTACTCTATGAGAATATGATGCCAGTGTTTGGCACATGTGTAAGAAATATGGCACGAGTAGTATGATTCAAACATACATTGAGGAGCCACGAAAACAAGTTCCCTGTATATGTCTATTACAGTATGGTGTAATCATACATTTAGTACTCTAAGAGAATATGATGCCAGTGTTTGGCACATGTGTAAGAAATATGGCACGAGTAGTATGATTCAAACATACATTGAGGAGCCACGAAAACAAGTTCCCTGTATATGTCTATTACAGTATGGTGTAATCATACATTTAGTACTCTAAGAGAATATGATGTCAGTGTTTGGCACATGTGTAAGAAATATGGCACGAGTAGTATGATTCAAACATACATTGAGGAGCCACGAAAACAAGTTCCCTGTATATGTTTATTACAGTATGGTGTAATCATACATTTAGTACTCTAAGAGAATATGATGTCAGTGTTTGGCACATGTGTAAGAAATATGGCACGAGTAGTATGATTCAAACATACATTGAGGAGCCACGAAAACAAGTTCCCTGTATATGTCTATTACAGTATGGTGTAATTATACATTTAGTACTCTATGAGAATATGATGCCAGTGTTTGGCACATGTGTAAGAAATATGGTACGAGTAGTATGATTCAAACATACATTGAGGAGCCACGAAAACAAGTTCCCTGTATATGTTTATTACAGTATGGTGTAATCATACATTTAGTACTCTATGAGAATATGATGCCAGTGTTTGGCACATGTGTAAGAAATATGGCACGAGTAGTATGATTCAAACATACATTGAGGAGCCACGAAAACAAGTTCCCTGTATATGTCTATTACAGTATGGTGTAATCATACATTTAGTACTCTAAGAGAATATGATGTCAGTGTTTGGCACATGTGTAAGAAATATGGCACGAGTAGTATGATTCAAACATACATTGAGGAGCCACGAAAACAAGTTCCCTGTATATGTCTATTACAGTATGGTGTAATCATACATTTAGTACTCTAAGAGAATATGATGCCAGTGTTTGGCACATGTGTAAGAAATATGGCACGAGTAGTATGATTCAAACATACATTGAGGAGCCACGAAAACAAGTTCCCTGTATATGTTTATTGCAGCATGGTGTAATCATACATTTAGTACTCTATGAGAATATGATGCCAGTGTTTGGCACATGTGTAAGAAATATGGTACGAGTAGTATGATTCAAACATACATTGAGGAGCCACGAAAACAAGTTCCCTGTATATGTTTATTGCAGCATGGTGTAATCATACATTTAGTACTCTATGAGAATATGATGCCAGTGTTTGGCACATGTGTAAGATATATGGCACGAGTAGTATGATTCAAACATACATTGAGGAGCCACGAAAACAAGTTCCCTGTATATGTCTATTACAGTATGGTGTAATCATACATTTAGTACTCTATGAGAATATGATGCCAGTGTTTGGCACATGTGTAAGATATATGGCACGAGTAGTATGATTCAAACATACATTGAGGAGCCACGAAAACAAGTTCCCTGTATATGTTTATTACAGTATGGTGTAATCATACATTTAGTACTCTAAGAGAATATGATGTCAGTGTTTGGCACATGTGTAAGAAATATGGCACGAGTAGTATGATTCAAACATACATTGAGGAGCCACGAAAACAAGTTCCCTGTATATGTCTATTACAGTATGGTGTAATCATACATTTAGTACTCTAAGAGAATATGATGCCAGTGTTTGGCACATGTGTAAGAAATATGGCACGAGTAGTATGATTCAAACATACATTGAGGAGCCACGAAAACAAGTTCCCTGTATATGTCTATTACAGTATGGTGTAATCATACATTTAGTACTCTAAGAGAATATGATGTCAGTGTTTGGCACATGTGTAAGAAATATGGCACGAGTAGTATGATTCAAACATACATTGAGGAGCCACGAAAACAAGTTGCCTGTATATGTTTATTACAGTATGGTGTAATCATACATTTAGTACTCTAAGAGAATATGATGCCAGTGTTTGGCACATGTGTAAGAAATATGGCACGAGTAGTATGATTCAAACATACATTGAGGAGCCACGAAAACAAGTTGCCTGTATATGTTTATTACAGTATGGTGTAATCATACATTTAGTACTCTAAGAGAATATGATGCCAGTGTTTGGCACATGTGTAAGAAATAATCTCTCGACCAGGACTACTTAGATAAAGGCAGATTTAGATAGACACATTTATTATACAGAGCAGACATGTTCATACAACTTAGGCAGCGACATAACGTACAGTGCCCGCCATGTAAGTTTTTTAAATATAAGACAAACAGTGTTGCCATAAACAAACAACAAACAAATATTATTATTAATTTTACATAAACGATTGCTAGATTATATATCTAACAAGATGTAGTATGGTGTAACCAGAAATTGAGAAATAATTAAAGCAAGTTGACTGAGCTGAATTCCTGATTCTTTAGGAATGTTTGAAGATGTTGATTTCTCTAGATTTGCAGGGATTTTCTCAATCAGTTCTATCACTCCCTGTCATTAAATAATCTTTGAAATAATTAACAATGAGTATATACTGTATAGTTTCTGCTGTAAATACCTTGATACGATCCTCCAAGGATCACTACATCCTTCACATCTTCCAGGAGTCTCGGGTAGATGTGTAAAGCAAGAGCCAAGTTTGTCAAAGGACCAATACACAAGATTGTTACAAGACCTGAAATAGGTTTAGTTCAATGATAACAGGATAAGGCTATGAGAGTATTTTGTATATATTATTGTAAATGTTGTTCATGTTGATCACTAATAAAGAAAATAAAGATGGCATTGGTGACGATCTTTTTAGGAATGGTGGACCATGTGCAATGTCCTCAATAAAAAAGGCTTACATCTGTATCCTCAACGCTTCTTTCTTCGTTTCAAACCTAGCCGTCCATCGAGACACTGAAATACCCTTTGTCTATGATTTAGCCAAATCCCGATTCCTGACCTTTTTCTCTAAACTCCCAGCCCACCCCAATCCTCTTGGCAGATCCCTCTCTTCCAATGTCATCCCAGATAATCCTCCTCGACGCCTTCGCCGCCATTGACCACGAGACAATTTACTACTGGTTAATTAGCTTGTCTTATAGCATAATGTAAATATTGTATATAGTTTAACAAAGAGAAGAAACAACAGAACTATCATTGGGAGTGGCAGTCAGAGTTGGGCAAACGTTAGTGCGTGCTAAAAGCTGATACCTCTCCGCTAATTTAGCGAAACTGTAGAAAGCCAGCGCTAATAATTAGCGGTTAGCGGCGGCAGTGCGCTAACCGCTAATCTATTTATGAAATATCGTAATTGCTAATAGCTTAAGCTAGAGTTACAACATTTTGTCATCTCAAAGTTCACTTCCGGTCTGCTCTGAGCAACCTCTATCCTCCTATTCCACTTCCGCTTCAATCTACAGGATTTCCGATCACATGAATGTCAATTTCGGTTACTTCCGGTCGACTCATGCCTATCACTGGGTAACTCCTGTTCGATCTGGCTCACTTCCGGTCACTCACAGACAATGGCACACTCTGACACTCCTTAATCTAGGTTACTTCCGGGCCTATATTCATCCCTGGGTCGTTTTCGGAAGTACCCCAGGGCCTTCCAGGCACTCATGATAGACCGGAGGTGAACTGGGAGTGACCCGGAAGTAATTGTAAGCAACCGGAAATAAAACCGGAAGTGGTCCGAAGTTGTCCAGATTCATCCGGAACTGTCAAGAAGTAATTTTGGTGACCCGGAAGCCATTTTGAGAACCCGGAAGTGAAACCGGAAGTGGCCAAAAGTTGTCCAGATTCATCCGGAATCTGTCCAGGAGTAAGTTTGGTGACCCGGAAACCATTTTGAGAACCCGGAAGTGAAACCGGAAGTGGTCAAAAGGTGCTCAAATTCACCCG